>CM035115.1:77090809-77465809 GCA_020205555.1 Panax stipuleanatus | reverse complement strand
ATAAATTCAATTAATATTATTTATAATTTTATTTATTAAATCAAATAATTAATATTATTAATATTATTATTATTATTATAATTTATTATAACAAATGGATATAATAAAAGTGACATGAGTTATGGGACAAATCTCTCAGCAAAGCCACTACACACAGTTGCATTTTGTTCCTTTTTTCTTTTAAGGGGTCCCAATGGTTGACTTTTAAATCTCTTACAAGCTGCTTCTTGTAGTAGCAGCTGGGTATAATAGAAAGTTTATCTCAGCCTTCCATTTACTAGATCTACAGCTAAAAACATGGTTGCTGTGAATAGTTTCATGACAACCGGTTGTCATGGATTAGATCCCATATATATAACATTAAGATTCCACAATAATTTTTAAGAGAATTATAAATGGTTGTATACATTTCGTTCTAAAATGGTTTAATTATAAATTCCGTTCTAAAATGGCTTAATATACAAATAATTCTCTTAATTGTATACATTCCGTTCTAAAATGGCTTAATTATAAATAAAAATTTATTTGATATTAATTACAAAAAGAATTAAATATATTTTTTATTTATTTTCTTTTTTTTGGCTAACTTTTTAAATTTATATTATACTTTAAAATATTTTTTTTTTTCATTTTTTTCATAAATTTTTTCCTCCAGATCCACATAATCACTGCCACATCGCATAATCACTGCCACATAGGCTTTTTTTACAACTCAGCAGCTTAGTTGTCTTTTTTTTGTTAAAAGTCAAAGTATTTAACGGTTTGTTAAACTTTGTGTTAGAAAAGTCGAGCATAGTTAGTTGACTGTAAGAAAGAAAAGTTCAGTTATCCATTTGTAAGTTGACATATAGTACAGTGACCAAAAAATATTTAACCCCTAATCTAAGCAAGGATGCAAGGTAAAATTCTTTACTTTTCATGTTCTTGAGTTCTTCATGAAAAGTTCTCTATAAATTAAGTTTTGTGAATGATTGTTGAAAATATGATTTTGTATGTGTTGACAGATGCTTATAAACTATTTTGTATCATTTATTCATGATTAAGAGTGATCAAATCCATGAAAGTATGTTTAAAAAGAAAAATATTGAGTTTACAGAGTTATATATTTGAATATGGCTTATTGAGTATGAAAATTGATATTTAATTCATGTAATAAATTATAAATTGATGATTGATTGTGTTAAAATAACAAGAAATGAAAAGTATACAATTTGAATGGGTTAATTTAGTTGAGAAACGAATTCATGGTAGTTGATTTTGTTAGAATGTCTAAAAATTGAGCTTTTGCAAAAATATTGAATTTAAGGGTTTAAATTTAATTGTTTATGTTGTTTTATTAGTTATCATCGTGCTCTACATGCTTAGTAATGATTATGTAAAGTCTATATAGTTTGGATATGTATAAGTTGTTGTTTGAGCGAAGTTTATGGCCTTGTTTGTGTTCTTCGCTAGCTCTGTCTGCGTGTTTCTGTGTCGTGGCGCCGCAACGCCTGTTTTGTGAGTAAACAGAGCACTTCAGCGCTTTGGCAGTGCCTGTGGACGTGTCAAGGCACTAGAACTCCTGTTCTGTGAGTAAACAGGTGCGCTGCAGTGCCGAGGCCGAGCTGCAACACCGATTTTAGTTCATTTTGTAGCGCCGCAGCGCCACTTGGCAGTTTGACCCAGAAATGGTTATTTAAGTATACAATTTTTGGGGATATTAATCTAATTGTATTTAATGATCATGGAAGTATGTTAGTCATATAATGAGATGTTTAAACACGTTGTAACATATAAAGAATGGTTTCAAATGATTAATTAACAAGTTAAATGTGAAATAAAACTTGTTGTCCGTAAGGTGTGTTAACGTGTATAATAGTTAAGATTGTTTGTGTGGTTAACATAATCAGATTTAGGGTTATGAATTATGAAGTTAAGTTAAAGAGTAATGAACCAATAATGTTAGTTGTTTTGTGATTAATTGGTGTTGTGATACTAAATAGTGTGTAGGGTTATGTGGGAAACGTGAGTAGTAACTATTTAATCTACGCACGAGGCAAGTTTCCTATCCCTATCTTGTTATCTTACGTATGTCTCTTAACTTACGTTTCTTTTCTTCAAAGTTTAAATTATTCAAGCTCGTTGTTTCTAAAGAGTAACTTTGAAAGTCATATCTTGCGTGTACAATGGCTGTTCTATTGTACAATGTTGTTGTTCAATCTTTGATCACAAATATCATTGTTTAATTCTTTAATGTTTTATAACACTCTTATATGGCTAGTGAACCTTATTGACTCAATTAGTCCATAATTGATGAAGCGTTCTAAAAGTCTAGAACTGTTTTAGAAGTTAATCTACACCAAACTTTCTTTGGTGCGTGTCGACGCCGGGCGGAAAATCAAGTCCTCGGTCTGCCTTTTGTTGAAGGAGGAGGTCTCTTTTTTCTTTTTTGGAGTTATTTTCCCTTGTCTCTTGTCCGTGGGACGAGAGAGGAGTGCCTCGATTTCCATATTTTATTCTTTTCCCTTTCGCTTTGGCTTTGTCTTTGGGGTTCCTTTTTAAAGGGTGAATTTCGTAGGAAACCGGTACCGACATATGTGTCGACGATTTTGAAAGATTGATTTTATTGTTTGGATCGATTGAGACAGAGTTGCCAGTTGGTATTTTGGAAATGGATGTACCAACTCATCCGGGTTTTAATAGTTTTTCGCAAGATGGTCCAATGCGTGACTCTTTGATTTGGTTTTGAAACCCGAGATTCGTGGAATCCGGGGGCTAGGTTAAGCGGGGTGAAGGTGTTAGGCACCCCCCGACTCCCGTGCAAGCACGGTACCGCATCTTATTGATTTTCTATGCAAAAGTGTGTGTGTGTGTGTGATTTTGAAAGCTTTATTAGTTGGTTTCTAAGTCTTTTTGGTGACTTGAAAGTAGTGATGTACCTCTTTTGCCCCTAGGTATGAAGGATTTGATTTAGCAAAAGATTCAATTTTAACAAGATATGCAAATTAAAATTAGGTTTTAGAAAGTAAGGTTTTTAAATCCTTTGCCCGACTAGGAATCGAGGACTTCGATACTTTTATTCTTTACGTTCATTACGTGATCTACCCCGAATCGCTTTATTTTTCATCAAAAGCTCTTTGTGGTTTTCTTTGAGAAATCATTTTGATGATATGTATGCTAAAGCGTTAAGAAGGTTCGGATCATCATCGGGCATAAAAGCCATCTCGATGAACCAAGCTCCCGTAATGAAGGATTTCACTATCACAGGATCTTGAATCCGAGCTCTGGAGACTAACCCCTCGAGTTCGTCTTCAAGATCCAAATATTACATGCACATCGATATTTACGGTATTTAAAGCATTTACAACATAAAAACCGGTCCATCGTGGGAATCAAGTCGGATCCGTTCGGGGATCTCGACACCGGGATTCCTAGGCTCACAATATTTGTACCATTTCATATATACATAACGTCCACGACTTCATTACTAAGTGATTTCATCGGTTGAAATCACCGTTCACGCCGATTCGGCCCCCCTTTCACCTCTAAATATATATTTAGGTCTATACGGGTTAGCCGGGACCATTTACAAGTAAATACATCCATAGATATACCACGGATCTAAGTCATTCTAGCTACCGGGTTGAAGCATCATGCTAACAACCTCTCGAGAACTAGCTTAAGCTTAGCTTGAGGTATATCTAGCTTCCGAAGCTATATACAACGTATTAAAGCAATAAATAACCGATAGAAACGTTAAAACTACCAACTATTACACAATATGCTTATAATACAACAAATATAGCTAGATTCAAACAAGATCCTTCATTAATCTATCATTTGAACATAGTTTACAAAGAAAACAAAGCTAGAAGAGCGTTATTTCACCTTGGGGGACGCGTGTACAAGCGTTTTGACTCCCTGGATGAAGTAAGAACACTAAGATGGCTTCAATGAGATGCTAGATGGAAGAAATAAGCTTTAAGTTGCTATGTTGATGTCCAACCCGAGCCTTTCTCTCTCTAGAAAAGTCCCTCTCTCTCTATATCTATCTCTTCTTTTTTCTTAAAATGAACTAAGTGGGGGGTTATAACCTGTCCGGGGCAGCCGCACATATGTATGCGGCTAGCCGCATATATGGTGGAGGCTACCCAAGTGGGACCCCCCGGCTTGGTTATGGCTCCTTCGATCTCGATTCGGCAGAAGTTGACGTCTGCCGTTTGATCTTTCAGACCGTATTTGACGAACGCAGCGAGATATGACCGAGTCCGATTGAGTTAGGGTTCAGGAAGTTGATACTCGTAGACGAGATACCTTCCAGGTCTAGATATCAGTTTGCAGGCTTATCTCTTGATGGCACGTCGTTCGAGGTTTGTTGAGGTGGTTTTCGATGATCATTGTCTCAGCTCGTCGATCTTCGATCGGGTTGCGGTATGTTTAGACTTCATTGGTCCTCTTCACCATTCCCAGGGGTTGTCTCCGAGATTACTGGGATCTTTTGCCCTACTTCGGGGCTGTCTCCAAAGTAAAATGATGCTTTTACCCTCCTGCAGGGTTAGTATGACAAAAGAAAAATTTTGAGTGTCTACAGATGCCCCTCTTTGTCATGTTCATGCAATGTAATGGAATGAACACGACAAAAATTTAATAGACATGGAGAATACATGACAAGGTATATCTGATGATGTATTGTCATGTATGATCGATGCAATGATATATGAGATGTATAAAAGTGTTACTTCCCCGGCTGGGGAAGTTAAGGATTACGTTGTCGGGGTTGAGTAGACCTGCGTTGAATTGTAGTCAACGGATTGCACCATCGGGGTCATGCTAATGCCCTCACTGGTTTGTTGCCAACGGATCACACCATCAGGGTTGAGCTGACGCCTTCACTGGGTGGTAGCCAACGGATTACATCATCTGGGATTTGCCGACCTGCGTAGGGTTGTAGCCAACGGATTACATTCATTAGGGTTGAGCTGATTCCTTCACTGATTCATTGTCGGTGGATTACATCGTCAGGGTAAAGCCGACGCCTTCACTAATTCATTGTCGGTGGATTAAATCATCGGGGTCAAACCGACGCCTTCACTGATTCATTGTCGGTGGATTACATCATCGGGGTCAAGCCGACGCCTTCACTGATTCATTGTCGGTGGATTACATCGTCGGGGTCAAGCCTACACCTTCACTGATTCGTTGTCGGTGGATTACATCGTCAGGGTCAAGCCGACGCCTTCACTGATTCATTGTCGGTGGATTACATCGTCGGGGTCAAGCCGACGCCTTCACTGATTCGTTGTCGGTGGATTACATCGTCGGGGTCAAGCCGACTCCTTCACTGATTCGTTGTCGGTGGATTACATCGTCGGGGTCAAGCTGACACCTTCACTGATTCATTGTCGGTGGATTACATCGTCGGGGTCAAGCCGACGCCTTCACTGATTCATTGTCGGTGGATTACATGTTGTAAGGTTGATTTTGATTGATTTCCTGGTCTTCCGGCGTTCAACGTCGGGTTGTCTGATCTTCGCCGAACTTCTGCTGTTTCGGAGGATTTTTAAGGTTTTCGGGGTTTCAAACTGTCCCGGAAAGGCATCATTTTTCATAATGTGACCATTCTGAACCCAAAAGAACACGTTCTGGACGTCGTGTTGCCAAACGAAATGCTGCGGGACCCACTTAAGGTAGCTGCATACATGGTTGTGGCCAGAGTAACCATATTCAAGGCTACCCACGTTCGAGCTTATACCTTCGGGAGGCCTTATTTTCACCTATTCCATTCGGATTTCATCTTGTTTCTCTCTACAAAATTGAGCGTTTCTTCATCTATACTTGATTCCGGCTTGATTTGGAGCGATCCGCCATTGTACACTCATTCTTCGGACTACGGGTAACGTCTAAACTCCGTTCTTTCATGTTTTCGTTGGCGAAAACACGTATTTCCTTTCTTAAAGGTAATATATCTAACATGTATGCATGTATAGATGGATAAATGTGTTTATGATGCAATGCATGTATACAAATCATCCTATGGATCCTATGAATGCGAGATATTGCCATTTATCAGTTAATCTAGACATACATTGTACATATGTGTTAGAATAACAGTTGAAATTGATGTTTGCATGCTTGGTTGTGATGATGTACCCTCATAGGGTGATTTAATACATGCTTCGGGTATGTGGATAGTCCGTTTTATAAAGGAGACTCTGGCGAAATTTTTTCATAAACCAAATGTCTTGGTCATAGATACATTATAGATGTACTAAGATGCAAATGACATACACATTTAATGACACATGTAAGACATGCATGATGTGATGATCATATTTTATGGGTTTAATTTGAAATTTGCAAATGGTAAGAATATACCTGACTTGGCTTTAATTCCTACGAACTCATTGTTCAGACATGGAACCTGAGGAGCTTAGTCGTGCCACTGGATGGCCGATTTCATCCGGAGTTCGCCGGCGTAGGACCCCCTCTGAGGTTCTGGTTCCACGTATTAGCCGACGGGTGCAGCGTTTGACCAAGCCCGCTCGCTTGTCGGCTGGAGAGGATCAGCCACTCCTGGACGAGGACATTCCCGAGTCTGAGGTTCCGCCTCCACTCCCTACTGCGCCTATATTTCTTCTGGGCATTGAGGTAGAGGTCCCAGATTTGCTGGGCACGGATTTGAGCCACCATCCGTCCATTCACTTGCAGGCGAATGGGGTATGGGATTAATTGTTTTTTTTTTGTTTTTCTTTCTGACATAGATGGGTTTTCTTAACCTTGATGTCGTACAGGTGCCAGAGTTTACCCAGCTGAGGGGTAACTGGTTCAGTATCTACGCTCTGTATCAGTCGCTACATCCCGAGTACAGAGAGATCGTAGATTCTTGGGGATTCGAGGCCTTTTTCACCATTGTTCCCCGTCGTTGCCCTGGGGGCAATTTGCAGGCTTTGGGTGAGAGATGGTTTCACCAGAGTCAGTCGCTGCATCTATTGGATTGTGAGGTGATGATGACTCCCATGGATTGGAGGTACATCACTGGCTTGGAGTTTATCAGGGATAGGGTGCCCTTGGAGCCGTCTATCACTGGGGCTGCTGTGCGTGCCCTCCTAGGGTTTTCTCCTCGTAATCGAGCCTTCAAGGCTCGTAGTATTCGATCAGGATACCTGGGCATTGATTCAGCTCGAGGCACCTTACAGCAGGAGTTGCCTGTTGATTTGGCGGAGAGGGATCGCATCTTGCTGTGTCTGTTCCTGACCATCATGAGGGGTTATTTCATAGCAAACAACTCCTCCACTGTGCCCTTCAGCATGGTAGGGGTTGTTCGATATGTAGACCGTATTGGGGACTACGATTGGGGGTCGTTCACATTCGCTCTTTTCCTGCATGGGATGCGACTGCGATCCAAGGGAGTTACCGATGCCTGGGTCGGATTCTTCCCATTTTTTCTGGTAAGTCTTTTTGATCGAATTTCATTTATTTGCCTTTTGATTGATTTCTCTTTTCCCACAACTGATGGAGGGTTTGTTTGAATTGACAGTTCTGGGCTTATGAGAGGCTTCCCTGTCTTCGCCCTACCTCTATCTTAGGCTTGGATACTTATCCCCGGGGATGTAGATGGCATCAGTCTACTCTGTCTGAGGTCCTGGTCGCAGAGGACTTTGCCCATGCCCGTCTTCAGTTGGAGACGTTGCTTGCTCGAGACATATTGTGGAACCTATATTCTGGAGAGCACTTGGCCAAGGGATTTGAGGATGGCGTGCCGACAGGGCCAGAGTTCTATTTATCGACTCGCCGGATTCCACTCCTTTTTGATGGAGGTTGGAAGCTCTACCTTGGAGAGCGCGTTATTCGATGCATTATTAGGGAGATTCTCCTGCCGTATCTTCCTCCAGCCCAGCGCTTTTGGCCTCTGACTTCGTCAGTTGCATCAATTCCCACCTTGGGGTTTGATGGTTTCCTCTTGTCTGAGGGTCCGATCTCTTCGGCGGACTTTATCGCTTGGTGGGTCCGGCTCACGATAGAAGCTTAGACCTGGGCTACCCAGTTCTTGGGCGATTTGGTTCCAGGATCCTTTATGATGCGGGACTGGATATCGTGTTTTTAGGAGCCGTCTCATCAGGATCAGATTGCTGCCTTGAGACTTCAGTTGGAGGAGTTGTCGGCCTATTGTAGTTACAATGGCTTGGACCCGTCCTTGGCTTAAACTTTTGCTTCTCGGGGTCATGAGGCTGGACCGTCAGGCGGTGGTGGCTCCCATGGTGTTGGACCCTCAGGTTTTGGTGGCTTCCAGGATAGAGATGTTCCCTTCGCCGTTCCCCCGGATACGCAGGAGACACCTTATCAGCCGGATCAGCAGGATGCACCCACTCCAGGTAGACGACCTCAGATTGATCAGTTTGATGAGACCCTCACCTTCTTGGATGATTTTGATGAGGGGGCAAGTCCATAGGTCCTCTGTTAGTCATTGGGCATTTGTGCCCCAATATCCTGTACTTTTTATTTTTAGTTTTCACATGTATCATAGGTATGACAGTGATGTTTATGAAACTAATGTACTTGGAAGATATTTATATATGATGCTTCTTATTTATTCATCACACATGCTATTTTATCATTAGTATGGTGTATGCTTCATATATATTTAAATGATTGGATAGAGATTGACCCCTGTATGGTCTTATTGACACAGGTTTTATAGATGTCATCCTATGCAGTGGTACGTTTGGACCACCTTCCTGCTAGCCATATAGCTACCAGCTTGAGGGTTTGGTATGACCAGCTGCCATCCCCCGATCGTATCGATGTCAGCCGCATGCTGAGCCACTCCATGTCTTTACTGTCCTTCCAGATTTCGGAGGGATTTTTTGTCGGGATACTCAGGTATTGGACTCCTGAGCGTTATGTCTTCCGATTCAGCTCAGCCGAGTTGACTCCTACATTAGAGGAGTATAGTCGCATTTCAGGACTGTCGATAGAGGGGCCATGTGCTCTAGTGGCTTTTGGCCATATGTGCCGCCAGTTCATGACGATGACTGGATTGAGGAGAGCAGTTGTGATGGCTGAGGTGGGTGGTAGCCACATTATCTCCATGGACTTTATGTTTAGGCATTTTGCTTCTGAGAATAGCTTCGCTGTTTATCACAGAGACTTCGCCATTTCGGAGGAACGCTGGTACGTTGCCCGCGTGGATGCCTTGGTTATGTTCCTCGTAGCTTATTTATACATGCCATTTTATACCGATCATCTAGATATGGCGATGTCGGTGGCTGTTAGGGCTCTTCGAGAGGACTTTACTATATTACCCCTTATCCTGGTAGAGACATTAATTTTAGCCTCTATCTGCCATGACGCTGGTGATCAGGAGTTTAGAGGTAGTCCAGTGCTTTTATACATCTGGTTGATGACGCACCTCTGACCGATAGGGCGGCTTCACCGTCATGGTTTCTGTTTTGGACATGGCCTGTCTTAGGTTTATTCATATTGCCCGACTTCTTGCGTCGATGAGGCATCCTGGACTTCATTTCTGGGTGCCATGGAGGAGCCTTTTGCTATAGTCATGTATTCTGGGTACTGCTCCTTTATGAGTTTCACCACCCATGTCGCTGACCTGGATTTCCTCCCCTTGGCTGGTTTGAGGCGTGTGACAACCTATCATCCTCTGGCGGTGATGGGCCAGTTTGATCAGTACTAGAAGGTCCATGCATTTGAGGAGAATGAGGATTATTGATTCCCCATCTACTCAGTTACCGAGGCTGATTTGGCTCAGGTTTATGGGTTCTGGTCTCATCGACAGACAGTAGAGTTTAGAGATTGCCATCCGGGCCGCTTTGCAGAGTATTCAGCTTGGCTTGAGTCGGATTTGGCACCAGAGACCGTAGATTAGGTTGGTACAGGATCTTTATCTGATGACGATGGTTGGTCCACTGATGCGGCGGAACCGATGGAAGATCCTATATCTCCGACTGAGGATGCGTTATTTGCAGAGTTGACAGCTTCTTTAGTGAGCACTGTCCCGCGTTTGGCCTCAGTTTCCATGGAGGCGATGGATAGACAGCTTCAGCTGGTGACATTTAAGAGAGATTAGGTTTGGGCTCTATTGTTGACCACCGTAGCTGGTAGGGATACTGCTATCACTGAGAGAGATGCAGCCCGTGCTTCCCGAGATCAGGCCATCATTGATAGAGATGCAGCTGAGACTTTTTCAGATGGACTCATCGATCACGTACAAGGTGTAGTGCAGAGTCAGGAGGAGATTTTTTGCATGGCAGCGGAGATGCTGAGGAGGGTTGACATGTTGGAGCACGAGCTCAGAGCTGCTCCCTCGACTACAGAGACTGCTGGATATTTGGTGATGTTGGCTCGTCTTACCACTGATTTATAGCTCTGTTTTATTTTCCTGTAGAGACTTTGTTATTATCACTTGTCAGAATCAACTTTTGTATTCTAAACAGTTGTATATATTAAAAGAAGCAAGTTTAGTTCACTTCCCTTGTTTGCGCATGTCTAACCATGTCCGCTGTTGTCATTTTTGCTTTATAATTTATTATGTCGACATGGAACTAGTCTCGTCATGTGGCATCAGATTCGGCAGGAATGATAATGAGATGTCGCTAGGTCATCTCCGCATGAGTCGTCGATTGGTTTGGGCTTGTTGGATAGGTTTTGGATTTCTGTATAGGTTAGGAAAGTGTTTGACTTTTTCGAAGGTTAGACCGCACCATAAATGGCTGCCTACGTACTCCCACAGATAGGAGATCAGGTCTTTCGTAGTTCAGGCTCAGACCTGAAAAGTTTGAAAGGGGTTTATTTGGGTTTGAGTTTGATTTGATAAGATTTTGATGTTTTTCGGTTTGATTTGATGAGGTTTTGGATCTTTTTCAAGGGTAAGACCGCACCATAAATGGCTGCCTACGTACTCCCACAGATAGGAGATCAGGTTTTTCGTAGTTCAGGCTTAGACCTGAAAAACTAGACTTGATATATTTTTTCTTTTCTTTTTTTCTTTTCTTTTTTTTATCAAGACATAGCAGTCCAGTCAGAAGGTGAAAAGGGGTCTCAGACATAATACCGTTTCACCGAGTCGGAATTGGTCAGTTGTGGGAATTCCTCACCGTCCATCTCTTCTAATTTTAAAGCTCCACCTGATAGGATTGCATTGACAAGAAAGGGTCCTTCCCAGTTTGGGGCAAATTTTCCCTTAGCTGCATCTTGGCCTGGAATGATCTTCTTCAGTACCAAATTATGCTCTTTGAATTCTCGAGGTCGCACCTTCTTGTTATAAGATCGAGACATTCGCTGTTGATAGAGTTGATCGTGAAATATAACAGCAGCTCTTCTTTCATTTATCAGGGATAATTGATCGTATCAATCTTGTATCCATTGGATCTCCTCTATCTGGGCATCAAGGATCACTCTTAGTGATTCCATCTCCACTTCGATAGGAAGTATAGCCTCCATACCATATACCAATGAGTAGGGTGTTGCTCCAGTCGAGGTTCGAGTCAACGTTCGATATGCAAGTAGGGTTAACGGCAATAGCTCAGGCCATCCCCGGTGATTTGCTGACATCTTCATCATTATCTCCTTGATGTTTTTGTTAGCCGCTTCCACCACGTCGTTCATCTTTGGACGATAAATAACCGAATTGAGGTGTTTGATATTGAACTTACTGCACAGTTCCCTCATCATCTCGTTATTCATATTCTTCACGTTGTCTGATATGATAACCTCGGGTTATCCATACCAGCAGATGACGTTGTTTCTAATGAAACCAACGATGACCTCTTTGGTGACCCTGGGGAAAGAAGCTGCTTCCACCCACTTGGTAAAGTAGTCAATCATAGTGAAGATGAATCGATGACCGTTATTGGCTTTAGGCTCAACTGGTCCTATCACGTCCATTCCCTACATGGAAAAAGGCCATGGTGATGTCATGCAATGCAGTTGATTTGGAGGCGCATGAATAATATTGGCGTGGATCTGGCATTGATAGCAACGCTTGACATGATCATCGCAATCCACTTTGAGGGATATCCAGTAGTGTCCTGTGCTCAGAATCTTTTTGGCAAGCAGAGGTCCACTCATATGTGCTCCGCATACTCCACCATGTACTTCATTCATAAGTCGCTGTGCTTGCTCCCGGTCTAGACATCTCAGGAGGCCTACACATGGATCTCTCTTATAGAGAGCATCTCCACTTAGGTAGAAATTCATAGCCATTTTTTGTATTCGCTTCTTCGCGGCTTGACTCATCCCTTCTGGGGTTGACTGATCTCGCAGATATTCTTTTCTATGGTGGTACCAAGGTGGTCCCGCAGGTAGTATATCATCTGATATCTCCCCTACATTGTTCCCCTATGACGGTGTCTTCTGCATAGTGAAAGTGATGACAGGCATTCCCCTTCTTGATGATAGGTTCACTAGTGAAGCTAATGTGGCCAATGCATTGGCGAAATCATTTCGGTTCCGGGGGATATGCATAAAGGCAATGTCTTCAAATTCCTCTGCCAATCTGAGAACATGCCGATGATACGGTAGTAGATGCAGTTCTTTGGTGGTGTATGCCCCGATAGACTGTCTGATGACTAGCTCCGAATCTCCAAACACCGCTAAACGTTTCACTCCTATGGACTGAGCCAGCTTCAACCCCACAATGCACCCTTCATATTCGGCGTTATTGTTGGAGTTGTTGAAATGCAACTTGGTTGCCATGGGGTATTGATCTCCCGTGATGGATACCAGGACTGCCCCGGCGCTGGCACCTTCAACGTTTGATGCGCCGTTAAAGTACATTTTCTAGAATTGACCTTGATCCTCCTTCTCAATCAGGAGAATAGTCAACACTTCTTCCTCAGGGAAATACGTTTCCAAATGCTCAAAACCCCCTGTTGGTGCAGCCGACAGGTGATCCGCAATCCCTTGCCCTTTGATGGACTTTTGGGTGACATATATGATGTCGAACTGTTGAAGGATTAATTGCCACTTGGATAGACGGCAGTTCAAATTTGGTGTGCCGAAGATGTATTTCAAAGGATCCATCCTCGATATGAGATAAGTGGTATGGCCATACAGATAATGCTATAACCTGGTGGCTACCCAAGCTAATGCACAGCAGGTTCTTTTGATCAGAGTATATTTCTGTTTGCCGCTGCTTTACTGAGATAATAGATTGCTCTTTCTTTCCCCATGTCATCCTTTTGCCCCAGTAGACAACCCATAGCATTGGAGTTGACCGAGATATATATGAACAACAGAATCCCATCCTTTGGGGCTACTAAAATAGGTGCTTCAATCAACCTCTTCTGGATGATATGAAAGGCTTTCTGGCAGTCTTCATTCCATTTTCCCGAAGAGTTCTTCCTTAATAGTTTGAAAATGGGTTCACAGGTTGCTGTCAACTGTGATATGAACCGGCTGATGAAGTTGATTCTTCCCAGGAAACCACAAATTTCCTTCTCGGTCTTTGGTTCAGGCATTTCCGTGATGGCTTAGATTTTGGCAGAATCCAACTCAATGCCCCGGTTGCTCACCAGAAATCCTAGTAGTTTGCCGGATTTCACCCCAAAAGCACACTTTGCTGGGTTTAACTTCAAATTGAACTTGCGGAGTCGTTCAAACAACCTCCGAAGATGGGTGCAATGGTCATCAGCCTGCCGGGACTTTACGATGATATCATCCACATACACCTCGATTTCTTTGTGCATCATATCATGGAATAAAGTCATCATGGCTCTTTGATAAGTAGCCCCAGTGTTGGTAAGGCCAAAAGCTAGTCTTCGATAACAGAAGGTTCCCCACGGGGTAATGAAGGCGGTCTTTTCCCTGTCTTCTTCAGCAACCATGATCTGGTGATATCCAGCAAAGCAATCAGTGAAAGAATACATCTCGAACTGTGCAGTATTGTCGATTAATACGTGGATGAACGGCACTGGGAAGTCATCCTTAAGGCTGGCTTTGTTGAGATCTCAATAATCCACACAAATTCGCACCTTTCCCCCAGATTTCGGCACTGGGACTACGTTGGACAACCATTCAGGGTACGTTGACACCATAATGATTCCCGCTTTGAACTGTTTGATAATTTCTTCTTTGACCTTCAGGCTCCATTCTGGTTTCAACCGTCTCAGTTTTTTCTTAACTGGTTTGAACCCTTCTTTAATTGGTAGTCGATGGACGATGATATCAGTGGATAGACCTATCATGTCTTCATGAGACCAAGCAAAAACATCCTTGAATTGTGTTAAGAGTTGGATTAGTTCTTTTTCTTGGTTAGAGGGAAGGTTGGTTCCAATCTGTATTTCTTTGGGATCGTTGGGGGTTCTGATATTTATGGTGGTGGTTTGATCGAGGTTGGGTTTAGGTTTATCTTCGACCCATGCTTTGATTTCCTCGGGCATCTCTTCATCATCCCCTTCCTCCTGCTCGATTCCCATCAAGTCAAAGTCCAATTCTATGTCAAAATCATAATCATTACTCAAATTCGGCAAACCATGGATGTGGCTAGAGGCATGCAAATTTGGAAACCTGATACAAAAACTTGATTGCTAAATATATACAATTAGTCGTCAATTACAAAAAGATTCATCAGTTAATATGACAACTGGCAATAACAAGCTACAGATGAAATAAAACAGACATAAATATAGATAAAGGTGGAGCTCCTTGTCAGCGGTCGCTTCTTAATTTTTACCCTTTTCGGACGATCTGTGGAGTGATCATCCAATTGCTGGTCTGCAGTTCTTGGGGAGTCGTTAAGATAGACGTCCTACTGGAGTCGCAGTCTTCCAAGATGGCCATAATTGGTTTGGAACCGGTCCCTGGATCACTGCTTAGGATGTTTACATTTCCCCAGTTAAGTGTCGGGAGGATAGGTTGATCACTTGACAAATCTGCCCTGTCGGACTTCTTCAGGTCCTTTTCAGAGAGGCAAAATCTGCTTATAAATTGCAACTGGATCTCTTCCAGAAACTTTTGGTCTTTGGCCTTCTGGGTCGCATCCTTGAGAGGCTTTTCATCCCCGTCCGTCTAATGTCCTCTTTGATCGACTTTAGGAATTAGAAGGTTTGAAATAATAAGGGGGATCTTCTTGAGTGGCTCTTTAAATCCGGTTTCACCAAGGTTTGGCTTGAGGTGAATTAACTGATTAACTGGTTGACGCCTGTGAGGATTCTGATGCTTGGATCCACCATGGTATCCTAGTCCAGCCTTTCCCAACTGCGTGGGTATACGGATTGGGTTCCTGATTCTGTGGCCATTCTTCTCCAATCCTCGGCCTAGTCGATGTCCTCGGGACAACATCTCTTGGCCAACTGCCATCAGCTTTGTAGATATCCAGGGAATTAAGATCGGGGCTCCCACAGAGTTATATCACGGATTACTGATTTCGAAGGCTTGAAAACTGGCGGGCTTCATTCACACCGATCAGGGGCATATCTCCCAGGTCATGAATAGGATAATCAGGTTCTGCACTGACAGTCACCAGATTGCCGTTGACGATATATTTCAATTGTTGATGAAGAGTTGAAGGGACGACGCCAGCCATATGGATCCATGGTCGTCCTAACAATAAATTATACCCAGTAGTGATCTTCAGGATCTGAAAAGGTATATTGAAAGTGAAAGGGCCAATCTCCACAGGAAGTTCAATCTCCCCCACGGTATCCCTTCTTGATCTGTCGAAAGCCTGTACCACGACATGGCTGTCCTAAATTCGGTTCAGGTTGATCTTCATCTTCTCCAGAGTATCTTGTGGACAGATGTTTAAATATGACCCTCCATCGATTAGCACGCCACCTACCACATATCTTGATGAAACGACAGTGATATGCAATGGTTTGTGATGCCCAGTTCCTTCGGCTGGTATATCATCATCAGTGAAGGATATCACGTTACTGTCCAGTACATGGCTGATCAAGTGCTGGAATTTCTCAGTATCGATAGTCTTGGGTAAGTGTGCTTCCTCCAATACTTGGATCAGAATTTGACGATGGTCGTCAGATTCTAATACCAAATCCAGGATAGAAATTTGATAGGGTTCAGCTTCCAATTGCCTCACCGTCCTGGCTTCACCGTGTCCCATTTTATGGAGGAACACTGTGATCTTTCCAGTAGATACCTTCCCTAATACCTTGGCTGTTGGTTTCGCCAAAAGCCCCGGGAGGTAACATGTATTCTCCCTAGGTATGATGGCGGTACAGTCAGGTGCCATCTTTATCCCTTCTTCGTAATTCCACGGTACCTTCTTTAGGCTGAGAATTGGGAGTTGTGGCCAAGGGGCCAACATCAGTGGTTTAGGCACTGGTATCTCGAGAGTGGCTTTATTTCTCTGCTCAGGTACCCCTTGGATGGTTATGGGTCCGCTGGATATTCCTTCCATGCAAAGGATAACGGCTATCATACCTTCTACGTTCCTCGGTCCCCGAGGGTAGTATATTTCTTCCTTAGGGAAGATCTCAGCTTTGTTTATTGAGTCTAGCTCTCCAGATTCAATCAAGTTCTGGATTAGATGTCGCAGAGCCCAACATTCTTCCGTGGCATGTCCAGGAGCATTAGAATGGTAAAGGCAGGATGTGGAAGGATCAAAACACTTCGATCTCGTATCTGGGGGTGGCAGAAATTCTGTAATCTTCCCCTCCTCGATCAAGGTATAGAGAGTCTCCTCCCTGGATTGCCTCAACGGGGTGAATTTTTGTTTAGCGGCAAAATCTCGACGGCTCTGCAATCTAGCTTCTCAAGCCATCTTTTCAGTCCATTTATTCTGCTCTAGGAAATAGATCCGATCCCTTTTGGAGGTGGAAACATCTTGGACAGATATGGGGTCATTTGGCTTTGATAAGACCTGGTCGATGAGCTGTCGGGTCAACTAGTGTTAGTATACCACCAATTCAGCTAGCTGATCCACCTGCGCTCTGATTGAAGCCAATTCTTGTTCTACCCCGTAATTTTCTTCAAGGTATCCCTATATTGTAGGGTCATGTGCCGAGGGTAACTCTCCCATCTTCCTCAGGTATTTACGATTTTCCCTGCTTCCGACACTGATCATGTTGACTCCTTCCTCCGCATGCTGAGGCAGAGGGTTGTTGTTGACATTCGGCTGCTCAGGCATTTTGACTATAATCTCCCTGCTGTCACTCAAGTTTTGAATTTTGTGCTTCAGAGTCCAACACTCCTGTGTATCATGCCCCGGTGAGTTGGAATGGTAGATGCACTTCTTGCTGGAATTGAATTACCTTCCATTTGGATCGAAAGGTGGAGCGAGCTCAACGATCTTCTTCTGGGCGATCAGTAGGGCTAATATGTTTTCCAAGGAGTCTTCTAAAGGAGTGAATATCCTTCTTCGCTTGCTTTCCCCAACTTTCATACATTCGGCTGCTCAGGCGTTTTGACTATAATCTCCCCGCTGTTAATCAAGTTTTGAATTTTGTGCTTCAGAGTCCAACACTCCTGAGTATCATGCCTCGGTGAGTTGGAATGGTAGGCGCACTTCTTGCTGGAATCTAATTGCCTTCCATTTGGATTGGAAGGTGGAGCGAGCTCAACGATCTTCTTCTGGGCGATCAGTAGGGCTAATATGTTTTCCAAGGAGTCTCCTAAAGGAGTGAATATCCTTCTTCGCTTGCTTTCCCCAACTTTCATTGCTGTAGGATTTCAAAAATTTGCTGGATGAGGGTTCTGCCTCTGTTAGGTGAGTTAGGGCTCTTGTTAGCAGATTGTCCTTGCAATACTAACGAGACATCTTCTTCCTTCCTCTTTGATCCTCTCTTGGGAGCGCTTGCATAATTTTCTGACTGTATGTGCTCGCCTACGGCTTCCAAAGCAGCGAGGTCTTTGATTTTTCCAGACTTCAAACCCATTTCTGCCATTTCCCCGTGTTTGATTATTTTGGAGAAGGATTTTCCTAACCCAGCGAGGACTCTCTCATAGAAAGGGGCTTCTTGTATATCAATGAAGGTGGTCACCATCTCACCCTCATCCATTGGTGGGTTGACTTGGGCCTCCATTCACCTCCACCGCTGCGCGTATTCTCTGAACGATTCATTGCCCAACTTTCTGACTTTGGTAACCTGGTAGCGATCAGGTGCCATCTGGGATTGAAAATTGTATTGGTTGAGGAAAGCATGGGCCAAATCTTCCCAACCTCTGACTTTGAAATTGTCTATCCGTGCGTACCATGTGCGGGCTTCACCGGTAAGGCTCTTTTGAAACAGCTGCATCCTGAGGCTTTCATCCTCAGCGTAAGTTCCAAGTTCCCCTATGTAGACTTTCAAGTGAGTGTACGGGTCTCCCAGTCCGTTGTATTTCTCAAACTCGGGGACTTGAAACTTATCCGGGTATCTCGCCTTTGGGAAAATACACAGATCCAAGTAATTCACGCTCCCGTGGGATCCCGTCCCTTTCATAGACCGGATAGCATCTTTCATCTGTCTAACTTTCTTCCTAATATCTCCAGTGTCTTTGTCCTCCCAGAGGTTTGTGATGTCCCGTGTCGTCTTCTGGATCGGGGCCTCCTTGGGTACTTCAACATCTAGGGGAGATATAGGTGTGGACGTATGGGTATCACCTTCCTTTTCGGGTACTTTCATGTCTCCTTGCACAGAGGATTCAGTCGAACTCTTGTGCTTAGATTCCTGAGATACCTTGCACTGTTCTTTTAACAGGGTCGTCATCTAGGCCATTTGTTTCTTAAACTCCTCGAATTCATCTCGAGATACAGGGATGGGTTCTGATAAACTTGCTTCAGCCATCTGGACTAGTGAAAGGGCCTTTTTGGCTCGAGATCGGGTTTTAGGACCAATCTGCACAACAACCAATATCTAGTTTAGACTGGATACTGGTGGATAGGGATACATGATATGCTATGCATCAGTTTAATGGGTTTTTAATATTTTCTAATAATACAACTAGTTAGTCGAATTGATGACAGGGTGTGAAAGATGTATGTATGACAGTTCAAGATAACGGTCATTTATATACGCAGAAGATTTAAATGGGGCATGAAGAAGCACACCACACGTTTGGTTTATCAGAGGCTGACTTATCTTAGGGTTACTCTCACGGGCTATTTGAAATTGGTTCCCAGATCTTTGCAATCTACTTGATGAAAACATCCATGTTTCAATTGGAGTGGATCTGAGTGGTGCCTTTCCTGAGCCTCACAATGGAAACATCCATAGGAGTCCAGTAATAAACAACCGATGGGATTGCCCCCTAATGGAGGTACCACACAACATACATTCACATACATTCACGTCCTCACCACATGTCATATGATGACATTGTGCGAAGCACTAATATATTGGGCGAGGCACTAATACAAAATGCTAAAAGATTGACACACAAAGATCATTCACACAAATGCATATGCAGAATGAAAATCAAAAAGTTTGATCGCGACTTAAGCCCTCTTTGATCCCCAGCAGAGTCGCCACATGTCGACACCGGGCAAAAAATCAAGTCCTTGGTCTCCCTTTTGTTGAAGGAGGAGGTCTCTTTTTTCTCTTTTGGAGTTGTTTGCCCTCGTCTCTTGTCCGTGGGATGAGAGAGGAGTGCCCCGATTTCCTTATTTTATTCTTTTCCCTTTCGCTTTCGCTTTGTCTTTGGGGTTCCATTTTAAAGGGTGAATTTTGTAGGAAACCGGTACCGACATATGTGTCGACAATTTTGAAAGATTGATTTTATTGATTGGACCGATTGAGACAGAGTCGCCAGTTGGTATTTTGGAAATGGATGTACCAACTCATTCTGGTTTTAATAGTTTTTCGCAAGATGGTCCAATGCGTGACTCTTTGATTTGGTCTTGAAACCCGAGATTCGTGGAATCTAGGGGCTAGGTTAAGCGGGGGGGGGGGGGGGGGAGGTGTTAGGCATTCCCCGACTCCCGTACAAGCACGGTACGACATCTTATTAATTTTCTATGCAAAAGTGTGTGTGTGTGTTTGTGTGTGTGATTTTAAAAGCTTTATTAGTTGGTTTCTAAGTCTTTTTGGTGACTTGAAAGTAGTGCTGTACCTCTTTTGCGCCTAGGTACGAAGGATTTGATTTAGCGAAAGATTCAATTTTAACAAGATATGCAAATTGAAATGAGATTTTGGAAAGTAAGGTTTTCAAATCCTTTGCCCGACTAGGAATCGAGGACTTCGATACTTCCTTTTATTCTTTACATTCATTACGTGATCTACCCCGAATCGCTTTATTTTTCATCAAAAGCACTTTGTGGTTTATTTTGAGAAATCATTTTGATGATATGTATGCTAAAGCGTTAAGAAGGTTCGGATCATCATCGGGCATAAAAGCCATCTCGATGAACCGAGCTCCCGTAATGAAGGTTTTCACTATCACAGGATCTTGAATCCGAGCTCTCGAGACTAACCCCTCGAGTTCGTCTTCAAGATCCAAATATTACATGCACATCGATATTTACGGTATTTAAAGCATTTACAACGTAAAAACCGATCCATCGTGGGAATCAAGTCGGATCCGTTCGGGGATCTCGACATCGGGATTCCTAGGCTCACAATATTTGTACCATTTTATATATACATAATGTCCACGGCTTCATTACTAAGTGATTTCATCGGTTGAAATCACCGTTCACGCCGATTCGGCCCCCCTTTCACCTCTAAATATATATTTCGGGCTATACGGGTTAGCCGGGACCATTTACAAGTAAATACATCCATAGATATACCACGGATCTAAGTCGTTCTAGCTCCTGGGCTCTCGGGAACTAGCTTAAGCTTAGCTTGAGGTATATCTAGCTTCTGAAGCTATATACAACGTATTAAAGCAATAAATAACCAATAGAAACGTTAAAACTACCAACTATTACACAATATGCTTATAATACAACAAATATAGCTAGATTCAAACAAGATCCTTCATTAATCTATCATTTGAACATAGTTTACAAAGAAAACGAAGCTAGAAGTGCGTTATTTCACCATGGGGGACACGTGAACAAGCGTTTTGACTCCCAGGATGAAGTAAGAACACTAAGATGGCTTCAATGAGATGCTAGATGGAAGAAATAAGCTTCAAGTTGCTATGTTGATGTCCAACCCGAGCCTTTCTCTCTCTAGAAATGTCCTTCTCTCTCTATATCTATCTCTTCTTTTTTCTTATGAACTAAGTGGGGGGTTATAACCTGTACGGGGCAGCCGCACACATGTATGCGGCTAGCCGCATACATGGTGGAGGCTACCCAGGTGGGACCCCCCGGCTTGGTTATGGCTCCTTCGATCTCAATTCAGCAGAAATTGACGTTTGCCGTTTGATCTTTCGGACCGTATTTGACGAACGCAACGAGAAATGATCGACTCTGACTGAGTTAGGGTTGGGGAAGTTGATACTCATAGCCGAGATACCTTCTAGGTCCAGATATCAGTCTGCAGGCTTATCTCTTGATAGCACGTCGTTCGAGGTTTGCTGAGGTGGTTTCCAATGATCACTGTCTCAGCTCGTCGATCTTCGATCGGGTTGCGGTATGTTCAGACTTCATTGGTCCTCTTCACCATTCCCGGGGGTTGTCTCCGAGATTATCGGGATCTTTTGCCCTACTTCGGGGTTGTCTCCGAAGTAAAATGGCGCTTTTACCCACCTGCAGGGTTAGTACGACAAAAGCGAAATTTCAAGTGTCTATAGTGCGGACTCGAATGTCTAAACTGAGATGAACAACCCTATTAATGGGGATTATTTACGTGTTAGCGTTAAGATGTTTGTGCACAATACATGGTACAAAGAGCTGATCCCCCTGAGTACGAGAAGTAAGGTCCATATAGTCTTATGACTGTTAAAGATTAAAGTATAGATACTTGACAACCTAGGACATAGTTCATGGTCTTATGACCCTCAGACATACTTTTGAACTTGTATTCAATTCTTGATTCAAAAATTGAGTTTCTATTTAGTTTTCTAGTCTTATTTATCATTGACAGGAAAGATTTAATTGTTCAGCTGAAACTATTCATTTCAGTTCATATATTGTCATTATTAATGAATATTCCAGTGAGCTTTGTTTTGCTCACTCTTGCATATAACAACTTTGCAGCTAAGGTTGAGAAAGTCAACGAGCCGTCCACGAGTAAGGGCAAGGTCAAGATGAACATGTGTTGAAGACTTGTTTATGTTAGATGTTCAATATGTGTAATGAGACTATTTTACTGTTTCGCTTTTGAATGGTGATTTTTTTTAAGGTTAGATTACCTAGGATTATTTAAGAAGTTTTAACCCTTTAATAGGGAATATTTTCATTTAAGTTATTTAAAGTTTATGCTCTAATGTTATCCTTTATTGTGGGTAGGTAGATGCATTATTTTGGACAGTGAACACCAAACTCTATGGAAATGAAGTACCTGGATTTGGGGGTGTCACAAGTTGGTATCAAAAGCTTTAGGTTATGAACCTTAGGTGGGGAACCTTAGGAAGTAGCCTTATAGGTGTTGGTCAAAAAACCGATCATTAAACACGCTCAAGTATATGCGGTCTAACAAGTAATACAGTGATAAGGAAAGTGTTGTACCCATGAGGAACTATCACTAATATTTACCAAATACCAACTTTGTTCGCTTAAGTCTTATTCGAACAGTAAACTAGTAGGAGTGTGGTTAAACTAGTTATAACTAATTATTAAAGCAAGTAAATGGATAACGAATGGTAATCGAAGGAATTACAAGCTAAGGTTACAACTTCACCCCCACACAGGCATTCCGTCGAACACCTGGCGTGCTATGCTTCATCAAACTTCCTACCCTTCTCTCTTTGATCTTAATAGTCACGACAGTTTGTCGACCGAGAACACACAGGTGCTCATACACCTCTGTCGAGGTATGCACAAACGTATCCTCTCCAGATCCACCCGATAGGGAATAGAACAGAAAAGAACATCCAAGCTAGGTGATAATCCTACACATGTCTATGCGAATTAACCTAACAAGGATTTAAGCATAAGTTCTCAATTAGGTCACACATGGCGCACAGATATATGTCTATTCTACACACAACTTATGCAGTCGAAACCCATAATCACATGCCAATATATTTAGGTGTAAATCTATAATCCTTCTTTCAATATCATATAGATTACCAAAATCATCACTAATTTCTTAGCGAGAATCATTAAGCATGAATATATTAAACCAAACCATATGGTGCCAACCAAAGAGATAAGACAGTCAATTTAAATAACAAAGGGTTCCATTATAACCTTAGAGCCAATACTTAGTTCATAGCTATTAAACAGAATATAAGTAGCAATAAAGTCAACATTTATGGATTACAAAATTAGAGGAAATAAATGGATAAGAATAAACTCTGTCGAGGCTCTTCAGTTTCCAAACATTCTGCTCCTTTTAAGCTCTCCAATCCGTGTAGCTCACTACTCTTGTTGCTCCAAGGAAATCCCAAACTTTTCCCTAATCTACCTAATCTATATTTACAAACATTACCTAATAACTAGAGAGAGAAAGTACAAAAGAGGATCTAATCTATCCTAAGCTAAGCTAACCGATTCTATCCCAGTCTCCCTCTGTCTCGTATGCAGAGGCTCCCTTGATATATATATATATATCTGTTTTCATCTTTAGCTAGGTCAAAAGCAAGCCTTCTCTGTCTGGGCACCGGAGGTCGCGCTGCGGCGTGGGTAATAGAGCTTATGGGTGGCGCTGCGACGCCACGTTAGCACCAAAAGACCGGAGGTCGCGCTGTAGCATGAGTCCATAAAGGAACTGTGGCGCTGCTGCGCCAGGATGACATCAGCAAGGACCAGGGGCGGTGCCGTGGCGCGAGATTAAGACTAGGCATTGGCGCTGCGGCGCCAATGTATGTAATTTGTCCGTTTTGTCCCCTGAAAGCTAAAAAAGTCCTGTAAAGCCCTGCAATACACGTCGGTTAAGCATAATAATACTATAAACATATAAAACTATATAAAAACTACGAAGATCAGGCAACTATTTAAGCCATAAAGTATCAGATTCGCGGGTATAAATCCCACTCATCAAATACCCCCAAACTTAAGTCTTTGCTTGTCCTCGAGCAAACTATCTAACACAAACTCACAATAGTAAAACACACGCAAAAGAAAAATATAACTAAATACTAGAATCATGGCTTCTAAGCTCGATCATAGCTACTCCCAGAGAATAGGGCAAACACAGATATTAGTAAGAGTTCATTCAATTTCAAGCATAAGACTGTATTCGATCCATTCTATGTGTGTGTGTGGAGACCAACCATCCTAAATAATCATAGCTCAAATAAGTTCGCACAGTCGATTGTTAATACCAATATGCACACTCCGTAACTTAAACATTCAACAAGCATTAAGAATAAGACGCAAGTGCAGGAAAGGATCAAAAGACTCTAGCATGAAGAAAGTAAAATCTGACTCGGACAGTCCTTAATTACCTTAGGCTGTGCAGAACTACCCATTAATGAGCTTTTGATCAGTGACTCCCAAGCCAGATGACTTTAGGGCACTAGGTGTGAAACACCCCTATGAATCTAATAACTCGAGCAGCAAAGTCCACATAATCAATATAAGCCAAATTAGACTTTACGAAATCCGAAGATTATTTGGCTAGTGCAATTTATGCACCATCTCAACATCGGTCCTGCGTTTATGGGCGAGTGCGTTTCACGCTCCATCTCGACCCATCGCAAGACTTTCGATATTCAATCTTCTTTTCTTTTTATTCTTACATTTTTTTATATGTCAACATGCCAGAATCCAAGATCCAAAACTGTATAAGCGTCTATGTCTTTTATTACCTTGTAAAAATGAAAGTTTATAAAAGTGAACAACTCTCAAAGAAATAAACGAGCGAACTACATTCGAAAAATAACTAGTAAACATAGTTGGTCGGTGCTTGCTAAGAAGGACGGATCAATAACAGTCTCAACTTATCGATTGAACAACCCCTAGCTCATACATGCTTGACACGACTATAAGAGATAGACATAATTACTTGGCTCTTGTCATTAGCCACAATCAAATATTAGTTATAAATATACCACCCTTGCATAATAGCAGCTCAAAATAGGGTAATAAAGCCATTAACATGGCACAAGCATATAAATCTGTAAAAGCCCCAAAAAGATGGCTATAAACCACAAACATGCTAATAATAATCAAAGCATTAATAAATAACCAAAAACTATTCATGGCATCCATAATAATAAACCCCAAAACATAAAACCGCAGTTCAAAACGACTGCGCTACAATCCTGATAAAAACATAAGCAAAGTACTAAAATAGCAACCTATCATGGCAATAGACAGAAATAAAACAGATAATAAACAATAACACCCCCAAACTTAAGGTGAGTAATGCCCTCATTGCTAAACACATATCAATCTAAACAAGAGGGCTTCTCTGAAGTCTGGTCACTCGGCAGCAGCAGCGTCCTCGTTAGCTTCGGCGGGCGGTGATGGTGGAGGGTATAGTGGGAAGACAGGAGGCTCTGGGAATTGGAATGGCGTGAACTCAGAATCCTTGCCACTAGACACGGTGTATATGCTCTGCATCGTGTTGACCAGCTCAGCCTGATACTGCATCGCTATATCTTGCCTCAAGGCCACCGCTGCTATGTGCCTCTGCTGCCTCTGAGCATTAGCATCGTGGTTCTGATGTAGCAGAGTGAGGGAGGCCATGATCTCGGCCAGTAGTCCCTGTGAAGCTGGGCCTGCATCTGGTGGCTGCGAGGGCTCTACTGTAGGAGGTGGCTTAGTAAGTGGCCCGAATCCTTCGCCTTTAACATAAGAAATAGCCCCATCCAACACATCGAAACATGAGATGGTCTGATGGTCAATAACTGACATGGGCGGCAGAGCTATCTCTTCTGGCCCCCAATGGATACCTGCCCTCTTGCACAGCCGGGTGATCAAGGATGGATGTGGAAGTCCCACAGAGATGTTACTCTTGATCGCCTTCAAGGTGGACTCATGTATGAGAACTCCGATGTCCACGTTCAGACCCGTGACAATGGAAAATAATAGGATCGCTCTATCCTTAGTCACGTTGCTCAGGTGATGAGTCGGGATCATGTTGGCATAAATAAAGCTGAACCATGCCTTCCCATAGCGACTGAGTGCAGTATGCGGGAAACTGGTCCTCTCACCCATGAAGTTATTTGTCTTCCATGTAGTCCCGAGCTTGCAGAGCCTCCTAATAATATCCTCGAGGTCATAGCTGCGGAGTCCCTGCTCCATATAGTCCCTACCCTCAAAATCGGGCATCGCGAACAGTGCATTGATGGCTTGGCTTCTAAACGCCACTGACCGCCCCCTAACTTGAACAACAGCAGGACCTTCGGGAATGGCATTTTCATAGAACTCTCTGACCACAGATACAATGGTCGACTCGGGAGGTTTTGTAAAGTGCACCCACTGGCGCCCCGCAATCATGGCTAACAACTCGTCATCCTTTGTTTTGTTAGGCTTCAACCCCCGCTCAGGAATCAAATTTTGGGCGGCAAAAGAGCTTTTGTATCATTTTCATGCCTCTTCGTTCACGAATTTGGTGTTGTCCCAAGCCGCTGGTGCTGCGGACGATGAACCGCCGATGCTCAGGCGTTGCTTTTTTGAAGCCATGTCAGAATTTGCAGCAATTGCTTTGAACACAAGCAGAACTTGATTCCAAACTCCGCCAAACTTAGGCTAGAATAATCCCCAATGCAACTTCAATGTCAAACAGCCCCAAACAGTCAAATTATCTCTCAGTTAATTTATCAAACACCTTGTGCGGGCTCTCAAAACCTAACTAGATAGCCCTTTGTTTGTGAATGCTCTAACCAGATTTCCGTCAGTGGAAATCACCCAAATCACACAACAAGAAAAACACCAACAAAGCACCAACCCAATAATTTGATCAAAATATCTTAGTGAATGACTAAAATCCAAATAAAATACCTTGAAGGGGAAAAACCTAGTTTGCTGCTGATCTCCTTTTGGATTCTCGCCTGACTTGAGGTTGGTCTGATTCTTGTGAATGATGTCGTGAATCGGTTGTGTTATGCAGAGGGTGGGGGTTTTGTGGAGAAAAGGGACTGTTGGGTTGCTTGTACTGCTGAGATGCGTCGAGAGAAAACAGGAGTAGTGGGCTAACTGCTGGCCATATTGTGTCTTTTTTTAAAAATAAATTCTCGCTACAGGCGCTGCGGCGCGGGCATTCCTTCTTTGCTTGGCGCCGTGGCGCGAGTTAGCAGTAGGTTGGCCTCATTCTTGGCGCTGCGGCGCGAGTCACTGTTGCAATGATGGTGCTGCGGCGCGAGGAAGAGAATTTGGAATTTGAACACGGCGCTACGGTGCGAGTTCCAGTGTTTATGCTGGCGCTGCGGCGCCAGCCTTGTATCTGAGATTTCCTACCCAGAAGCCATGTATTAGCCAACATCTATTACACAGATATCATGCTAAATAAACAACATACTAGATACGCCTTATTTCTAACTAAGATATACACTAGTAACGTACTAAATAACATGCTGCCTGCATCCTATAATCACAAAAACATGCACATCAGATACGACATTGCAGTACAATAACTGGAAGCAATGTTTACATAGTAAAGAGAAAAAAACACAAAATAAACTAGACATAAGTAAAGAAAAGTAGAGAAAATTGATACTGAGATGGGGTTGCCTCCCCACCAAGCGCTTGTTTTAAAGTCGTCGGCTTGACTATACCGATGCCGCTCAATCTGGCTCATAAACAAAAATGACCATTTCATGCCGCCTATTTGTCAATTCCTTTAAATTTTTGGTAGACATAGATGATTGATCATCCTCATTTTCTTCACCCATCGGCAGGAAGAATCTTTCACCACTAGAATTATCCACTAATTCGCCTTTTTCATCAAGTTGAAAGCGTTCTTTGTGAGCTAGTGGGCCCTCCAGGGTTTCCACAATCGTGACCGTGGTTTCCGATTGTTGATTAGTCTTGACAATACAACCACTCTTGATCCCCTTTTCTCCAACTTCAGACTCCACCGATTGGATAATTTGCACCTTGACATCTCCCTCAACAACTTTGTGAGACTCATCACCTTCTCCTTGCGTATCCTCCGTGCAATGCTCTACTGCTTCATCGTTGAGATCAATTATGACCGGTAGATTGCCTTGCGGTGGATTTATGATGGCATTGACGAGTTATCCCAATTGATTTTTGAGGCTTTGCAATGCGGCGTCTTGGCTTACCATTCGAACCTCATTTCTCTCTATAAAGTTGGTGAGGAGCTCTTCAAGCCTTTTCTCTTCTTCTGTTGAGTCTACCGAAAAGCTCTCATTGGGTTGGAATGTCACCTTATACTGCGGAGGAGATGGATATTCGAATTGATTCGGATAGGAGTAATTCGGATCATGATATTGCTCTTGACTGTAGTCCCAAGAGTTTGGATAACCCAGACAGTTTGGATGATAGGAAATCGGTTCAATGTCAGCTCGTTCCTGACAGTAGGCAGTCTGAGTGGATTGACACTCAAGATTGTCAGAAAACCTCAAGACATTTGCAATTTGAACTCCCAATTGCTCGAGTCCTTTTTTCGAGCATGGTTGTGTCGTCCTTTTATAAGACCATTGATAACATTGATCGTCTATAACCTATAAACTTAAAAACAAAAAGGAATATTAAACAAATAAAAGAAATATATACACGTTCAAATTAAGACTAAATTGATTTAAATTAATATTGGACAATATTAGAACAATAGTTCCCTGGCAACGGCGCCAAAAACTTGGTGGTCGGAAAATCGATCACTAAACACGCGTAAGTATACGCGGTCTAACAAGTAATACAGTGATAAGGAAAGTGTCGTACCCACGAGGAACTATCACTAATATTTACCAAATACCAACTTTGTATCACTTAAGTCTTATTCGAACAGTAAACTAGTAGGAGTGTGGTTAAACTAGTTATAACTAATTATTAAAACAAGTAAATGGATAACGAATGGTAATCGAAGGAATTACAAGCTAAGGTTACAACTTCACCCCACACAGGCATTCCGTCGAACACCTGGCGTGCTATGCTTCATCAAACTTCCTACCCTTCTCTCTTTGGTCTTAATGGTCACAACAGTTTGTCGACCGAGAACACACAGGTGCTCATACACCTCTGTCGAGGTATGCACAAACGTATCCTCTCCAGATCCACCCGATAGGGAATAGAACAGAAAAGAACGTCCAAGCTAGGTGATAATCCTACACATGTCTATACGAATTAACCTAACAAGGATTTAAGCATAAGTTCTCAATTAGGTCATACGTGGCGCACAGATATATGTCTATTCTACGGACAACTTATGCAGTCGAAACCCATAATCACATGCCAATATAATTAGGTGTAAATCTATAATCCTTCTTTCAATATCATATAGATTACCAAAATCATCACTAATGTCTTAGCAAGAATCATTAAGCATGAATATATTAAACCAAACCATATGGTGCCAACCAAAGAGATAAGACAGTCAATTTAAATAACAAAGGGTTCCATTATAACCTTAGAGCCAATACTTAGTTCATAGCTATTGAACAAAATATAAGTAGCAATAAAGCCAACATTTATGGATTACAAAATCAGAGGAAATAAATGGATAAGAATAAACTCTGTCGAGGCTCTTCAGTCTCCAAACATTCTGCTCCTTTTAAGCTCTCCAATCCGTGTAGCTCACTGCTCTTGTTACTCTAAGGAAATCCCAAACTTTTTCCTAATCTACCTAATCTATATTTACAAACATTACCTAATAACTAGAGAGAGAAAGTACAAAAGAGGATCTAATCTATCCTAAGCTAAGCTAACCGATTCTATCCCAGTCTCCCTCTCTCTCGTATGCAGAGGCTCCTTTGATAAATATATCTATTTTCATCTTTAGCTAGGTCAAAAGCAAGCCTTCTCTGTCTGGGCACCGGAGGTCGCGCTGCGACGCGGGTAATAGAGCTTATGGGTGGCGCTGCGGCGCCATGTTAGCACCAAAAGACCAGAGGTTGCGCTGCAACGCGAGTCCATAAAGGAACTGTGGCGCTGCAGCGCCAGGATGACATCAGCAAGGACCAGGGGCGGCGCCGCGGCGCGAGATTAAGACTAGGCATTGGCGTTGCGGCGCCAATGTATGTAAGTTTTCCGTTTTGTCCCCTGAAAGCTAGAAAAGTCTTGTAAAGCCCTGCAATACACGTCGGTTAAGCATAATAATACTATAAACATATAAAACTATATAAAAACTACGAAGATCAGGCAACTATTTAAGCCATAAAGTATCCGATTCGAGGGTATAAATCCCACTCATCAAATACACGCGCAAGTATACGCGGTTTAACAAGTAATACAGTGATAAGGAAAGTGTCGTACCCACGAGGAACTATCACTAATATTTACCAAATACCAACTTTGTATGGCTTAAATCTTATTCGAACAATAAACTAGTAGGAGTGTGGTTAAAGTAGTTATAACTTATTATTAAAGCAAGTAAATGGATAACGAATGGTAATCAAAGGAATTATAAGCTAAGGTTACAACTTCACCCCACATAGGCATTCCGTCGAACACCTAGCATGCTATGCTTCATCAAACTTCCTACCCTTCTCTCTTTGGTCTTAATGGTCACGACAGTTTGTCGACCGAGAACACACAGGTGCTCATACACCTCTGTCGAGGTATGCACAAACGTATCCTCTCCAGATCCACCCGATAGGGAATAGAATAGAAAAAAACGTCCAAGCTAGGTGATAATCCACATGTCTATGCGAATTAACCTAACAAGGATTTAAGCATAAGTTCTCAATTAGGTCACACGTGGCGCACAGATATATGTCTATTCTATGCACAACTTATGCAGTCGAAACCCATAATCACATGCCAATATATTTAGGTGTAAATCTATAATCCTTCTTTCAATATCATATAGATTACCAAATCATCACTAATGTCTTAGCGAGAATCATTAAGCATGAATATATTAAACCAAACTATATGGTGCCAACCAAAGAGATAAGACAATCAATTTAAATAACAAAGGGTTCCATTATAACCTTAGAGCCAATACTTAGTTCATAGCTATTAAACAGAATATAAGTAGCAATAAAATCAACATTTATGGATTACAAAATTAGAGGAAATAAATGGATAAGAATAAACTCTGTCGAGGCTCTTCAGTTTCCAAACATTCTGCTCCTTTTAAGCTCTCCAATCCGTGTAGCTCACTACTCTTGTTGCTCCAAGGAAATCCCAAACTTTTCCCTAATCTACCTAATCTATATTTACAAACATTACCTAATAACTAGAGAGAGAAAGTACAAAAGAGGATCTAATCTATCCTAAGCTAAGCTAACCGATTCTATCCCAGTCTCCCTCTGTCTCGTATGCAGAGGCTCCCTTGATATATATATCTATTTTCATCTTTAGCTAGGTCAAAAGCAAGCCTTCTCTGTCTGGGCACCGGAGGTCGCGCTGCGGCGTGGGTAATAGAGCTTATGGGTGGCGCTGCGACGCCACGTTAGCACCAAAAGACCGGAGGTCGCGCTGTAGCATGAGTCCATAAAGGAACTGTGGCGCTGCAGCGCCAGGATGACATCAGCAAGGACCAGGGGCGGCGCCGCTGCGCGAGATTAAGACTAGGCATTGGCGCTGCGACGCCAATGTATGTAATTTGTCCATTTTGTCATCTGAAAGCTAGAAAAGTCCTGTAAAGCCCTGCAATACACGTCGGTTAAGCATAATAATACTATAAACATATAAAACTATATAAAAACTACGAAGATCAGGCAACTATTTAAGCCATAAAGTATCCGATTCGCGGGTATAAATCCCACTCATCAATAGGAGATCGAAAATATAGTGGTGATAAACAAGATAATAAAACACCTTATATGTTATGTGCTTATGTGTTAGTAATCTATGTGCCGTGAGTGGTATAGAGTAATAACTAAAACTTAAAATTTGTTGTTAGGATGACGAATGTTGAAGGATCCTGTCAGGCTAGGGAGGAGGTCCCCAGGTGCCTAGAGATGAGGAGCCCTGAGACATCCATGTTGTTTGGGAGCAGTTGGCATAGAGAGAGCCATCTCCATTGATCACTGTTGTGGGTCAGGAGCATGAGCCTATGTTTGACAAGGAGGATGAGGAGGAGACAGAAGAAGAGGAGGATCCCGAAGAGTTTCCACCAACTCTATTAGTGCTGAGATGTACAATGAAGTATATGACCGTAACATAGAGTTACACAATAAGGCTGGGGAGTTGGAGGAGCTTGTAGATGTTCGATAGACTACTATAGAGCAGAAGGATGAGACAATCCAAGATCTTGATGAACGTCTTGGAAATGTGGAATAAACACTGGTTCAGACAGAGAGCCAGAAGGATGAGTTGTTAGCTGAGGTTGAGAAGTTGAAGGGTGACCTGAGAGAGGAGTCGATGAAGCGCGCTAGAACAGAGGATACTTGGATGAAGGCTACCCAGCGTGCGGATCATGCTGAAGACAAGGTTCAGGTAAAGAAGGCCAGAATGAATGAGATGAACTATGCTTTCCATTCAGCTCTTGATAGGGCCCAGGATTGAGTCTTTTATTACCCAGCTCAGTTCAAGCACTTGCCATGATATATGATGGATCGTAGAACGATGTTCCGAATTATGGTGGAAGAGTGTAGAGAAGCTGCGCAACGTCTTAATATGCCAAGATAGGAAGAATAATAAGCTATGTGGTTATTTATGTATTAAATAAATTATAAATTCTAGATTTTGAGATAAATAATGGGATAAGATGATAATGTAATCCTGAAACTTTTCCAGTTCAGGAAAATTGATGTAAATAGCAGAGATGCTATCCTTTTCTATGGTTTAAAACTATGAATGAATAAAATACCAAAATTTATTGAAATGTTATGTGTTAAATGTTAATCTTAAAATGTTTAAGTTAGGTCTTAAATATTTAAAAAATTGAGAAATGATCTAATAAGCGTATATCTTAACAGAAATATGTCTCCTAGAAGAAGACAACCACGTCAGCAACCACCCCCTAAGGGGTCTACTAACAACAACAACAACGAGGCCAACGCCAATCCAGTGTAGCAACTGGTAAATCTGTTAACGGGAGCACTTGCGAATCAGCTGTAAGCTCCAGTTACGTCATTTAAGGACTTCAAAGTGGTAGGACCGTCGGAGTCTCAGGGTTCCATGAATTCAATTGAGGCCCAAACTTGGGTGATGGAGATGGAAAAAGTTTTTGATGTTTCCAGGGTCAACGACAAACAAAAGACTGCCTTCACAATGTTTATGCTGAAGTCGGAAGCTAGCTACTGGTGGCAAGCAAATAAATTTTGAGGAGGACATGGTATAATAATGTGGGACCGATTCAACGAAATGTTCTTCAAGATATACTTCCTAGCAAGCTCGCCTAACCAGATGGAGGTCCACTTCCTAGAGCTGAAGCAATGTACCATGTCTGTACTAGAGTATGCCGCAAAATTTAATGAGTTGGCAAGGTTTGTGATGTATCAGGTAAACACTGATGAGAGAAAGGCAAGGAGGTTTGAGTATAGATTGAAACCCTGGTTGTACAGTAAAGTTTTGATGTTTCAGCTGAACACGTTTACAGTTGTGCTTGAGAAGGCGATCATCGCAGAAGGAGGAAGCGATGCCTTTACGAAGTATAATCAAGAAAAGAAAAAGAAGAAGAATGAGAATGAAAACAAGGCTGGTGGTAGCAGTGGTAGTGGCGGAAACCAAAAGAGGAAGTGGAATGATAATGCGTCTATCAAAAATCAACAAGGAAGCTAGAAGAAGAGGATTGAAGCATGTACTACTTTCGGGAAGAATCACACTGGAGTGTGCCTGAGGGATAAGCGGGTGTGTTTTAATTGTGGTCAGGAAGTCCACATTGCACCGAATTGTCTTAGCCCAAAGAAAGGCGCTTTTTTCACGTGCGAATCAAAGGACCATATGACTCGTGATTGTACCAGAGAAGCAGCTGGAGTAGCAAGTGGAGGTAGAGGAAGTAACAGTGGTGGTACTTTGACTATCATGGGATCAGCGCCGTCGAACCGACCCACCGCCAGAACTTTCAACATGACCGTTCAGGATGCTGTGCAGTCAAAGGGTGTGGTGTCAGGTATCATTCTGGTCAATAGTATTAATGCTTATGTATTATTTGATTCAGGTGCTACTTGTTCATTTATATCCGATGATTTTGCTAATAGTTTAGAGTTGCCTAAAGAGGAATTAGATTACCCTTTGAACATAGAGATTGCGAATAGGGAGGTAATTCTTGTCAAGTTTATACACAAGAATTGTAGGGTGAATATTAAAGTCCACGAGATGATGGTAGATTTAATCCCGATTAAACTTGGGGAATTTGATGTTATACTGGGAATGGATTGGTTATTCAACCATAGGGCGATAATTGATTGCCGAAAGAAGTGTGTTAACCTTAAGACTCTATTGAATGTAGTATTTTATGGTAGCAAGTCGCCTAGACAAGCGAGTTGTCTGACAATTATGCAAGGTAGGAAGTTGTTGAAATAAGGATGTGTGGGATATTTAGCCTTCATAGTTAACACTCGAAAGGAGAGTGCAAAATTGGAAGAAATACCAGTCGTTAAGGAGTTTGTGGACGTGTTTCCAGGAAATTTTCCAGGACTTCTGCCGGATAGAGAAATCGAGTTCGTGATCGATCTAGTGCCATGGACTGCCCCGATATCTAAAGCCCCATATAGAATGGCTCCAGTGGAAATGAAGGATTTGCTGGTGTAGTTGCAGGAGTTGCTAGATAAGAAGTATATTCAGCCAAGCGTATCGTCGTGGGGAGCGCCGGTGTTGTTTGTTAAAAAGAAGGACGGGTCGATGCGACTTTGCATTAATTACAGAGAATTAAATAAGGTCACGATTAAAAATAAATATTCGTTGCCAAGGATTGATGATCTGTTCGATCAGCTGAAGGGAGCTAGGTACTTTTTAAAGATAGATTTAAGGATTGGGTATCATCAATTAAAGGTGAGAAAAGAAGATGTACCGAAGTTGCCGTTGGAAGTAAGAAGTTTCTTGAGTTTGGCAGGTTACTACAGAAGATTTATTCAAGATTTTTCCAAAATCGCGACTCAATTGACGAATTTGACTAGGAAAGTGTTGAAGTTCGTCTGGACGGAGAAGTGTGATGAGAGTTTCCAAGAATTAAAGAAAATATTGAGTACCGTACCTGTGTTGTCTTTACCGGATAGCACAAGAAATTTTATGGTATACAGTGATGCATCACATAAAGGACTAGGCTGTATGCTTATGCAAAACGGCAAAGACATTGTGTATGCATCACGTCAATTGAAGGACTATGAGAATGGGTACCCGACTTATAATTTGGAATTTTCTGCAGTAGTGTTTGCTCTAAAGATATGGAGACACTATCTTTACGAGGAGAAGTGTGAGATATATATAGACTATAAGAGTCTGAAGTATATCTTTACACAAAAAGATTTGAATATGCGCCAGAGAACATGGTTGGAGCTTATCAAAGACTATGACTGCGAGATATTATATCATCCAGGTAAAGCGAATGTCGTTACGAGTTGTCTGACGATGATGCAGGCTAGGAAGCTGTTGAGACAAAGTTATGTAGGGTATTTAGCCTACATAGTCGATAATCAAAAGAAGAGTGCGAAACTAGAGGAGATACCTGTCGTTAGAGACTTTGTAGATGTATTTCCAAATGATTTGCCAAGACTTCCGCCAGATAGGGTGCCGAAGACGGGAAAAATAGTTTCGTGGTTACGTTTCCTATGCTGGATTTATTTATTTTTACCCTTTGTGTTATTTTGCTATATCTACTTGATTTTATTAAAAGGTGAGGTTTTAGGAAAGCAAGACCGACATGAATGCCAACGAATTTGAAAAGATTGATTTGATTACTATTTTTTACGATTAGACAGAATAAGACAGATCCGCCATTTGGTATAAAGTAAATGGATGTACCAACTTATCCAATTTTGAAGATTTTCACAATATGGTCCAATATGCGACTCCGTAAGATTGGTCTAGATACCCGATATTTATAGAGTTTGGGGGCTTGCTTAAGCGAGGGGAAGGTGTTAGGCACCCCCCCGACTTCCGTGAAAAACACGGTTACCGTATCTTATTGATTTTCTATGCATAAAGTGTGTGTGTGTGTGTGTGTGTGTGTGTGAGTCTGTGTGTGTTCTTTATTTTAAGTTTACTTATTTTATTCTAAGTATTTATTTTGGGTTATTTGAAAGTAGTGATGTACCTTTTTTGCGCCTAGGTACGAAGGATTTGATTTATCAAAAAGTTCATTTTAAACAAGATATGGAAATTGAAATAATGTTTTGAAAAATAAGGTTTTCAAATCCTTCGCCCAACTAGGAATTGAGGACTTTGATACTTCCTTTTCATTATCTTTAAGTTCAAAAGGTGATTTACCCTTAATCGCCTTTTCTTTATGAAAGCTTTTTGTGGTTTCTAATGGAAAATCATTTTAGTGATTATGCATGTAAAAAGCGTTAAAAAGGTTTCAGATCATCATCGGGCACGAAAGCCATCTCGATGAACCGAGTATCCACAACCACAAGTTTTACTATCACGTGATCTTAAATCCGACTTCTCGGGACTAACCCCTCGAACTCGTTTTAAGATCCAAAATTACAAGTACAATGATTCGGTGTTATTTAAACATTACATAGTAAATAAAATGTCCATCATGGGAATCTAGCCAAGATCTAATCATTAGATCTCGACCTCGGGATTCCTAGCCTCGCATTTATTGAAACAAGTATATGTACAACATATCCTAAACTCAAGATCCGATGGTTTCATCCATTGAAACCCCCATAACGAGATATTAGGACCTCCCTCACCTCTAGTTGTAGATCTAGGGCTCAACGGAGTGACATGAATGGACCTAAAAGCGATAAAACACTTAGATCTACCACGGATCTAAGACGATCTAGCATACGGGTTTAAGCTTCATGCTTAATAACCACTCAAAAGGCTAAATTCGGCTTAGATCTAGGTAGATCTATCCTACGGACTGGATCTACAACAATAAATGCACAAAATAACCGGTAGAAACCTTAAATCTACAAACTACTACACAATATATATGAAAAACAACAAGTTAAGCTATATTTAAACCATATATTACATAGATATAGTATATTGAACAAAGTTTAAAAAGAAAGTGACCCAAAATGAGCATTTTTCACCTTGGGGGACGCGTGAACAATCTTCTTATGGCTCGGATCAACTTATAACACTCTAAACACTCAAAATATGTGATAAGGAAGATCAAACACTTCAAAGTTGGTGAAGAAATGCCAAACTCAAGGGTTTCTCTCTCTAGAAAATAACTTTCTCTCTCTTCAACTTCTTCTTTTTTCTTGTTTATGAACTTAATACTGCTGATATAGCCATCTATGGCAGCCGCAGGTGTACCTACAGCTGGAGCAGGTACACCTAAGGCTGGGGACCACATCTTTGATTGCCTTAAAATACGTGCCTTAGGTATCAATTTGGTAAAAATTGAGCCAGGTACCTAATAATCCCAAAAAGTCTTTACGGAAGGCTACGAAATGAGGTCGATTCTGATGAAGTCAGATTCTGAAAAGATGATGCAGTAAGCTGAAAGATATCTTTCGGTTTTTGAGGGTCGTCAATCGGCTCGTCTTGATAGCACACAGTTTGATGATTGCTGCAGTGACTTCTTATAACCACTTTCTCAGCTTTGCGATCCTCGTTTGGTCTGCATCGTGTCTGGGCATCGTTGGCACTTTGATTCATCCACAGGGTTGTCTCCGGGGTGACCAGATGCTTTTTTCCTACCTCGGGGTTGTCTCTGAATTAAATTATGCTTTTGCCCTTCTCTAAGGTTAGTATAAAGAAAGTAAAATTTCGAGTGTCTACATAGGGAAGTGGAGTATGTGATCGATTTAGAGCCAAGAATTGCCCCTATATAGAAGGCAACATTTCGTATGGCTCCAATGAAGATGAAAGAATTGATGGTACAACTGCAAGAACTTTTGGACAAGAAGTATATCCAATCGAGTGTATCACTAAGGGGAGCGTCGATATTGTTCGTTAAGATGAAGGACGAATCGATGCGGATTTGCATTGATTATAGAGAGTTAAACAAGGTCACGTTTAAGAATAAGTATCCATTGCAAAGGATCAATGATTTATTTGATCAGCTGAAGGGAGCAAGGTATTTCTCGAACATAGATTTGAGAAGTGGATATCATCAGTTAAAAGTGAGGAAGGAAGATGTACCGAAGACAGCGGTCAGGACTCGTTATGATCATTACGAGTTTTTGGTGATGTCATTTGGTCTAACGAATGCTCCTGCAGCATTTACGGACCTAATGAACATGGTGTTTAAGCCGTTTTTGGATAAATTCGTGGTGGTGTTCATCGATGATATTCTGGTGTATTCCAAAACCAAGGAGGAGCATGTAGAACATCTAAAGGTAACGTTGAAAGCGTTAAGAAGACAGAAGTTGTATGCTAAGTTTTCAAAATGTGAATTCTGGATAGAGTGGGTGAAATTTCTTTGACATGTGATTGACAAGGATGAAATTTCGGTTGATCCATCAAAGGTTGAAGCTGTACTAAAATGGGATCAGCCAAAGATAATGTCAGAAGTAAGGAGTTTTCTAGGATTAGTAGGTTATTACAGAAGATTCATTTAGGACTTTTCCAAAATCGCGACTCCATTGACAAATTTGACTAGGAAATCAGTGAAGTTCGTTTGGACAGAGAAATGTGAGGAAAGTTTTCAAGATTTGAAGAAGAGGTTGAGTACGGCACCTGTGTTGTCTTTTCTTGATAGCATATGAAATTTTGTGGTGTATAGTGATGCATCGCATAAAGGACTAGGCTGTGTTCTTATGAAAAATGGCAAGGTCATTGCGTATGTGTCGCGTCAATTGAAGGACTATGAAAAGGGGTATCCGACCCATGATTTGGAGTTGGCAGCGATAGTGTTTGCTTTGAAGATGTGGAGAAACTATCTCTATGGGAAGAAGTGTGAAATATATACAGACCATAAGAGTCTGAAATATATTTTCACACAAATGGATTTAAACTTGCGTCAGATTAGATGGTTGGAATTGATAAGGGACTATGACTGCGAGATTTTATACCATCTAGGTAAAACGAATGTTGTTGCCAACGCCTTAAGCAGAAAGGGCTGGGAGAAACTGTCTATGTTAACCGCTTAGGAGGAGCTAATCTCAGCTATGACGAAGTTGGAGTTGGAGGTGACATATCCAAAGGAGTCCTACGAGAAAATTTTCCATATAAAGGCCAGTACAACTTTGGTGGATGAGGTTAAGGAAACACAACTTCAGGATGAGGAATGTGAGAAAATAAGGAAAAAAAGTATCTTAAGGTGAAGAGTTGAAATTTAAATTGATAATGAAGGATTATTGAGATTCTAGAGAATAATTTGGGTTTCGCCAGTACCAGAGGTTAAGGAGAAAATTTTGAGCGAGGCCCATAGTTCAAGGTATTCGATTCACCCGGGGAGTATGAAGATGTACCAAGATCTCCGAAAACATTTCTGGTGGCCAAATATGAAAAGGGATGTTGCCGATTGTGTGGCCAAGTGTTTGACATGTTAGAAGGTTACAATAGAACATCAGAGACCGAGTGGGTTGCTACAACCATTAGAGATACCGGAATGGAAATGGGAACATATCACAATGGATTTCGTAGCAGGTCTTCCGACGACTCAGAAAGGTTTTGATGCAGTTTGGGTTATCGTGGATCGACTGAAGAAATCAGCACATTTCTTACCGATCAAGATCAAATTTAACTTAGATCAGTTAGCGAAGTTGTATATGAAAGAGATTGTATCAAGGCACGGTGTTCCAGTGTCAATAGTCTCTGATCAAGATCCGCGTTTCACATCGAACTTCTGGAAGCGACTACAGGAATGCATGGGAACACAGTTACGAATGAGTACGACATATCATCCTCAGACCGAAGGACAGAGTGAAAGAACGATTCAGACATTAGAAGATATGTTAAGAGCTTATATCATATATTTTAAAGGGAATTTGGATGACCATCTACCGTTGGTGGAATTCGCTTACAATAGCAGTTACCACGCAAGTATCGGCATGCCGTCTTACAAAGCATTATACGGCAGAAAGTGCGAAACTCCATTATGATGGGGAGAAGTTGGCGAACGTTAATTGCTAGGACCAGAATTGGTACAACAGACTGCCAAAATTGTCAAGGTGATCAGGAAAAGTTTGATAGCTGCTCAGGACAGGCAGAAGAAATATGTCGATCAACACCGCAAGAATCGAGAATTTGAATCTTGTAGCTTCGTCTTCTTGAAAGTGTCTCCCTGCAAGGGAAAAATCAGATTTGGTAAGAAGGGAAAATTAAGCCCGAGGTTCATTGGACCGTTTGAAGTATTGCGAATGTAAGAACCCAAATTTTTAGATATTATTAAATAAAGATTTAATAAATAAAATTCTTAAACCGTGAGATGGGTTCGAATAAGAATATATATATGTGATATGAGGTATGTGGTATTATATTACATAGGATAATATGGACTATGTAAAATGTGTGTTTGTGATTTATAAATATATTATTAATATATATTTGTTACTTATCGTAGAGACGATCCAGTTGAGATAAAGGAGGTGGATAAATTCCTATCGATATTAAATAATTTATAGAATTATTTTATCATAGTAAGTTGGTGACATTAAATATCCTTAATGTATAATCACCATATTCTTGAGTATGTGTATTAATAACTAGTATGTTTATAATATAGGTTATTAATAGCACTTAAGCTATCCGTGAATAGGTTTGGATAGTGAAGCATGAGTTCGAGCATGTTTTAAAGTGATAAACGAAGCATGTTTTTAAACTAATAACTATGATAGTTACATGTATGAAGAATGAATATTTATAAACATGAGTTATATGAATACTTTATATGTTTAAAGAACTAGCATGATAAACTTTGTGATGTTCACGACCTCGAGTGGCCTTAAATTGTTGAAATGTTGACTTAGAACCTATATCGTGTAAATTGAACGTGAAAAGGGTTGAATGAGCATGAAAGTATCCTTTAATATGAATACATGCTATGTAGGACCATATGTTAATACTTGAATCCAACTTCGATGGTTAATAGCGTATATTTGCTTTGTTATGGTCTTATGTGTTAGTAATGACAAATGAGAATGATTAACTCAAAAGATGGACTACACTAGCTATATGTAAATAGATTAGTGGTAGACAGGTATGTGTATATGAAGAATGTTAGTAAGTACGTATGGTTAAAGTATACGTATACTTACATAGTTATTCTAAGAACACAATAAGAAAGTGAAACGAAGGTTCTAAGAACCAAGTTAGACAACAATGTAATATTTATTATTATATTGAGAATGTATGGAAGTGTATAACTGATAAGTGTGATCTCTGTGATTAATATAACTGTGTAGGATTACACAAAGTGCAGAGATTCTTAAGCAGTTAAGTCGTAGTTGTTAACTACGAATCAGGCAAGTCTTTCAGTTCCTATTTGATATATGAATTCAATAACTGTTAGTTGAATTATATTATACTGTGATAATGTGAACTTATATATGAACTGTATATGAGATATAAATGAGATTGAAAGTTGATCTTTGATGATATACTTGTTATGTGAAAAGTAACACGCGTAGTAAATATAAACTGTTTATAAATGCATGAACTGAGTATGATGTTATATGCTATGTGATGCATGAGGACTGTTAGAATTGCTGAGCTGTCGAGCTCACTCTTGCAAATAACCACTTTTGCAGGTTAAGGATTCACGGTAAAGATTTCGTGCTTCTTGATTGATAAAGATAGATAGTATCGTATTGAAGAATATTACTTAGATTATTGTCTGGACCATATTTAGATCCTAGATGATGTACTCGATAGTTGCTTACACTGTTTAATACTTGTTGTATTGTAAGAATGTATTAATTAATACATAGAGGATATCGAGTTGAGTTGTAAATGTTTATACGATAACTCAGATAAGAAGGAATCATATTATATAGTTGATTCAAGATTTGTAATCGGTATCAAAGTTATGGAATCAATAAAAAGATTTTTATTCAAAGGATATTGAAAAGTTTAAATTATTCCGCATTTTAGTAACATCGAATATGATGTAAAGCCGAGATCTTGGATATGAATAGAATTTATATTCTAAATTGTAATAAAGCAAGTTATATTCTTTTAGTAATGAATAAAAGATGTAATAGTTTGGCGATAGTAGTATCGTGACTGCACCGAATCAGAGGTTTCAAAGGAACGTGGATTTGGGGGCGTCACAGGTTGGTATCAAAGCTGTAGGTTATAAACCTTAGGTAAGTGTACCTTAGACTATAACCTGAGAGAGTGAAAGATAAAGATTAAAATATATACGTGAAGATTCAAAGAAGAATCTCGAAGTATCTAGAGAATGAGAAACAGGAGTTTCCTAACTCCGGTAATGAAAATGTTAAGATGATGTCTATAAGATGTATATGACAAAGATAATGAGAATAAACTCAGATGGAGTTTGGTTGATAATAGGGAAAGAACCCTAAGGTATAGTGATGATCACGACGTGATCAGATTGAACTGTGAAATGATAGATAGTCTGTAATGACTAAGTATGTATAGCTTGATGCTATGAGAGAATGTACTATGATAAAGTACGAGATGAACTCATGAGGAGTTGTATGTGGTGAAACGTAGAAAGCTCGTGATAGAGTAAGATATAGTTAAGTGTTGGAATTCCATTGAGGACTCATGTGATGGCTTAGTTGTACAAACTTTTGTATGGGCAGAAGTTTTGTGCTTGCACCGAGTACGTCACATTGATAATCGTTGGAATGTTAGTGTCGCGGTATCATTATACATATGGCGGAAAGGTGATTCTTTTCTCATATTTATTTTGATAGATAGAGATTTCTAAGATATAATTAGATAATATTAAGTTTAGGTGCGAGTTCTTAAGACTCATGCCTATGACAAGTTCGTGACTCATAATCGTATGATGGGACCCCTCAGCGAATGGACGATTTTGGTCTGACTAGGATAAGTCCCTCAACCCATATGATTATGGTAAGTTCCTGAGCTTCCATGGTGTGGTAAGTTGGTGAACTGTATTGAGAATAGATGTATTATATAAGAGTTTTGGAATAGTAAGCATTGATGGTGGTAAGAGATTGAAGCGATGGAGAAATTGGATTTTCCTAAATCCTCTAGCTACGCTAGAATTTTCAATATTTATTGACTTCGTGCTAGTGTTTGCACTTCGGTTTTCTTGAGAAAACATTGGGTCAGGTAACTGAACTAATGAGTTTTAAAAACAACACCGTTATTCGTATGTCTACGCTATTTGTTTCGGCTAAGACAAAAATAATTTGAAAATCTTTCAAAATATATTTTAACCTTGTGCATCATTTGATATGATGTAGAATGGTAAACGATGGAGTCATCAATGCAATCGAACCTAGTGTAGGTTGTGATCGAAAGATCGTCAGCCCACTATGGTATGATGTAATATGACAAAGTCATAAAATGGCGGAATCCTCAACGTACTACTAATCTAGTATGGTATCATGACGTCATAAAAGAATTTTTGGTTTTCTCGTAAATTATAAAGAAGGTCAATTAAGTTGGCTAAATTATTTCGATTGATGTTCGGATTATTGATGAGAGTCTAAGCTATTTGATTCGGCTAGGCGACTGTTGGAAAGGGATTATAGAATTCAAGTATTCTTGTGTATGTATGCCAAACCAGATTGCTCTGGTGCGGATTTTGACGTTGAAAAGCTGAGGTGAACAACCCTATAAAGGGGACATGTTTTCGGGGACAATGGTTCCGAACGTAACGCATATAGTCGTTACAAAACACTAAGTTGCGGCCCAACATAGTGGTACAATAGGTTGGCCACCTAGAGTACGCGTGGAGGGTATTTTCAGTCTTTGTGATTGATAAACACTCTGGTTTGCAATGTGAAGAATTGTATTGAAGCATTAGTAAATCTGTGGAAAAGTTCACGGTCTTGTGACCCCTCAGCATAAATTGGAATCTGAGTTATTTATACTACTTCCCGATTATTGAAAAATCGTGGAAGATTCTTATTCTTCTAAAGGATGAATGTAGTAAGTAGAATGTTCCTTAGAAAGGAGAAAGTGGTAGAATGAGATTGAGAAAGTTATAGTAATAAAACTTCTGAAAAGAGAATGAATAAAATTATTCAAGAGAATATGTAATAATCGGAATAACACCGAGTAGAGGAAGTTTCGGTGATTCCGAGGACGGAATCCTTATAAGGGGGAGAGGATGTAAGAACCCGAATTTTTAGATATTATTAAATAAGGATTTAATAAATAAAATTCTTAAACCGTGAGATGGGTTCGAATAAGAATATATATATGTGATATGAGGTATGTGGTATTATATTACATAGGATAATATGGACTATGTAAAATATGTGTTTGTGATTTATAAATATATTATTAATATATATTTGTTACTTATCGTAGAGACGATCCAGTTGAGATAAAGGAGGTGGATAAATTCCTATCGATATTAAATAATTTATAGAATTATTTTATCATAGTAAGTTGGTGACATTAAATATCCTTAATGTATAATCACCATATTCTTGAGTATGTGTATTAATAACTAGTATGTTTATAATATAGGTTATTAATAGCACTTAAGCTATCCGTGAATAGGTTTGGATAGTGAAGCATGAGTTCGAGCATGTTTTAAAGTGATAAACGAAGCATGTTTTTAAACTAATAACTATAATAGTTACATGTATGAAGAATGAATATTCATAAACATGAGTTACATGAATACTTTATATGTTTAAAGAACTAGCATGATAAACTTTGTGATGTTCACGACCTCGAGTGGCCTTAAATTGTTGAAATGTTGACTTAGAACCTATATCGTGTAAATTGAACGTGAAAAGGGTTGAATGAGCATGAAAGTATCCTTTAATATGAATACATGCTATGTAGGACCATATGTTAATACTTGAATCCAACTTCGATGGTTAATAGCGTATATTTGCTTTGTTATGGTCTTATGTGTTAGTAATGACAAATGAGAATGATTAACTCAAAAGATGGACTACACTAGCTATATGTAAATAGATTAGTGGTAGACAGGTATGTGTATATGAAGAATGTTAGTAAGTACGTATGGTTAAAGTATACGTATACTTACATAGTTATTCTAAGAACACAATAAGAAAGTGAAACGAAGGTTCTAAGAACCAAGTTAGACAACAATGTAACATTTATTATTATATTGAGAATGTATGGAAGTGTATAACTGATAAGTGTGATCTCTATGATTAATATAACTATGTAGGATTACACAAAGTGCAGAGATTCTTAAGCAGTTAAGTCGTAGTTGTTAACTACGAATCAGGCAAGTCTTTCAGTTCCTATTTGATATATGAATTCAATAACTGTTAGTTGAATTATATTATGCTGTGATAATGTGAACTTATATATGAACTGTATATGAGATATAAATGAGATTGAAAGTTGATCTTTGATGATATACTTGTTATGTGAAAAGTAACACGCGTAGTAAATATAAACTGTTTATAAATGCATGAACTGAGTATGATGTTATATGCTATGTGATGCATGAGGACTGTTAGAATTGCTGAGCTGTCAAGCTCACTCTTGCAAATAACCACTTTTGCAGGTTAAGTATTCACGGTAAAGATTTCGTGCTTCTTGATTGATAAAGATAGATAGTATCGTATTGAAGAATATTACTTAGATTATTGTCTGGACCATATTTAGATCCTAGATGATGTACTCGATAGTTGCTTACACTGTTTAATACTTGTTGTATTGTAAGAATGTATTAATTAATACATAGAGGATATCGAGTTGAGTTGTACATGTTTATACGATAACTCAGATAAGAAGGAATCATATTATATAGTTGATTCAAGATTTGTAATCGGTATCAAAGTTATGGAATCAATAAAAAGATTTTTATTCAAAGGATATTGAAAAGTTTAAATTATTCCGCATTTTAGTAACATCGAATATGATGTAAAGCCGAGATCTTGGATATGAATAGAATTTATATTCTAAATTGTAATAAAGCAAGTTATATTCTTTTAGTAATGAATAAAAGATGTAATAGTTTGGCGATAGTAGTATCGTGACTGCACCGAATCAGAGGTTTCGAAGGAACGTGGATTTGGGGGCGTCACAGCGAAGAATTGGTGAAGTCGCGTATGAGGTAGCCTTACCTTCGGCATTAGAACATATCCATAATGTTTTTCATGTTTCGGTGTTAGGACCGTATAAATCCGATTACAAGCATGTTATAGAATATGAACCCCTCCAATTTGAAAAAGTTTTATCTTATGAAGAAGTTCCTGTTCAAATAGTCGATAGGAAAGAACAAGTGCTTAGAAATAAAGTAATACCTTCTGTTAAGGTAATCTGGAGGAACCACAACGCTGAAGAAGCTACGTGGAAACTCGAAGATCAAATGTTGAAAAATTACACTCATTTATTTGTTTAACCTGTGTGTAGAGATTCTGGGGACATAATCTTTATAGGGGGGGGGGAGAATGTAACATGACGAATTAATTGAATCGTGATTCTAGAGACATAATCCTTTTAAGGAGGGAAGGATGTGACAAACGAGATTTTTGTAATTTATTTTAAATATTTATTGAATTAAATAAATATTTTGTTGATTTATTTATTGAGTTAAATAAATATTTGATGAAATTGTTGTAGATTAATTTAATTAAATGTGTTACATTAATTAAATTAATGTAGAATAATTTTATAGTTCGAAGTGTGAATTTAATTAGGATAATTAAATTAAATGAGTTATTAAATAATTATAATATTCTAATTAATTAGAGATTTATTAATTTGTTATAATTAATAAATAAGAATTTTAGTTATGTAATAATTTAATTTAATGAGTAATATTGGCTTTAATTTAATTGAATTTAAATAATGTAATTTGATTAATTAATGTGTGACAAATAAACTATATAATAAGTGAGTTAATTAAAATATACTAAAAAAGAGCCTTTATAGCCAAGCCAAACATGGCCTTAAGAACATGAGATCAGTTAAGGCCGTGATGCGCTTAACTGATACCCATGTACATGCCAGTTATATTATATACGTATATGTTAGTTTATTTGAAAACATAAGTCTGAGAACTTTGCTAAGTCAAAGAGAAAAGAGAGAGCTTGAGAGAATTTGAAATTGAAGAAAAAGTTGGAGAATTAAAAGAGGAGAATTCTACATCATCTTGTACAATCTAAATAGGGAAATAAAGGGTAATTTCTTAAATTCAAGCGTTAGTTATGTTCTTGAGTTTTCTCCATGAAAATTAATTTTAGTTCTCTATAAATGAATTTTGATGGCTAAATTGTTAAGAAATTGATTATAGATGTTTATTAGTATGCATAATCTATTTTTATATGATTTGTATGAGATTTAGAGTAATCAATCCATGAAATTATGTTTAACAATAGAGTTTTGAGTTTACAGAGAAAAATATATGAATATAACTTATATGTACGAAAATTTATGCTTAAATTATATGTTAATCGGTAAATTGATCATAGTTTGTGTTAATGTGTCAAGAAACGAAAAGAACGAAATTCGTATGGACTGATTTGGTGTAATAACGAATCCGTTATGTGAAATTTCATTAAATTTGAAGAAACTTTGATAAAATGGTAAAAGCCTTAATTTCGGCTCTTAAATTCATAGTTTATGTGATTTATAATGTTAGAATCATGCTAGAAAGGTTGGGCCATGATTCTGTATGAGTTGTAGAGTCTGGGTATGCTTAAGTTGTTGTATGGACAAAAAAATTAGAAGTTTATGGTCTTGTTATGTGTTTTTTCGCGAACTGCAGATTCTAAAACTGGTGTGTCGCGCTGCAGCGCCTCTTAGAAGGCTTATTGGCGCGCCACAACGCCACAGCACCGGAGCACCGGCTGCAGGCCTTTTGGTCGAGCCGCAGCGCCGGCTGCCAGGCCTTGGTGCCTCGTTGAATCGCCTAGAAAATTTTATTTAATGGTTCAAAGTCCAGAAAATGTAATTTAAACCTAATCTAATGAACATAAAAATGTAATAGTCATGTAATGAGATGTTAAAATAGATTAGTAACATGTCAATGGTTTTACATGATTAATTGATAAGTCGAATGCGTACTTAAACTCTTTATTCGTGAAGTTCAATAATGTGTTTAAGAGTTATAGTTTGTGGATGTGGTTAATATAATCAGATTTAGAGTAAATTTAGATTAAGAGAAAGTTTACTCATGATGCTAGTTGCGTTATAATTAATTGGTATTGTGACTTCAAATGGTATGTAGGATTAATTAAGGAACGTGAATTATAATTTATAGCTTACGCACGAGGCAAGTTTGCTTACCCTATCTTGATTACAATCACGCAAGTTCCCTAGCTCTAAACTTTCATTGAGCAAGTTCTTAAATCTAATTCTTATATTGAGCAAGTTCGTACTCTTGTTTATTCAAGTTATGATTCTGAATAAGATATGTTAATTCTTTTGAAGTAATACTTTGGTTATATAATGTTTATTCAGTTGTATACATTTGAGATTCAATATTTGGTTTGAATATCATTTATATTATTGTATTGAACCCTTGAATGACTAGCGAACCCTTATTGATTCGACTAGTCCATAGTTGATGAGCGTTCTAAATTCTAAAACTATTGTTGAAGCCTATCCAAACCAAACTTCCTTTGGTGCGGACTCTTATGTCAAAATTGAGACAAACAACCCTATTATAGGGGATTATATTACGGGATAGCATTAAGATGTTTGTGCACATACATGGTACAAAGGGTTGATCCCCCTAAGTACGAGAAGTAAGGTCCATATAGTCTTATGATTATTAAAGGTTTAAAGTAGAAATACTTAATAACCTAGGATATAGTTCATTGTCTTATGACCCTCAGATGTACTTTTGGTATTTGTTTTCTAATCTTGATTCAAAAGACGAGCTTTCTATTATTCAGAACTCATTGATTATTCTCATGTAATTACTATTATTGTCGTTATACTTGTGGAAAATTGTTTGCTTACTCTTGCATAATAACATTGCAGCTAAGGTTGAAAGAATTGATGAGTCGTCCACTAGTAAGGGCAAAGGCAAGGCAAACAAGTGATGAAGACTTGTTTAATTATTTGAAAGATGTTATGTTAAGACTTGTTTTCATTATGTTATGTTATGTTTATCTTTCCGCATTTGATGTATTAAGGTTAGATTACTTGGGATTGATTTGTTTAAGATGTTGTAACCCTTTATTGGGAGGATTTCTATTTTAAATTACGAGTTTCAATTATTTCCTTATTTATAGGTAGTTAGATATGCTTTAATTGGACAGTGAACACCAAATCCTGAGGAAATGATGTACCAAGATTTGGGGGTGTCACAAGTTGGTATCAAAGCTTTAGGTTATGAAACTTAGGTGGGGAAACTTTAGGTAGTAGCCTTATAGGAGATCGAAAACATATTGGTGATAAACTCTTATCGAGTTCTAAGGAATGAATTAAGAAATTCATTGAAGATAATAATAAAAGACTTTATGTGCTTATGTGCTATATCTTATGTGCTCGCGAGTATCGAATAGCATCACGTAGTAATTAAACTTAAAATTTTAATTGTTAGGATGTCAGATTTTGGAGGATACAGTCAGCCTAGGGATGAGGCTCGAGTAGCTAGAGAGGAGGAGCCCCGAGACATTCATACCATCTAGGAGCAGTTAGTACAAAGAGTTATTCCCATTGATCACAATTGTGGGTCAGGAGCATGCGCCTGAGTTTGATCAAGAGGAGGACTCTGAGGATATAGAGGTAGAGGCTGAGGAGGAGGCTGAGGATCCTGATGAGTTTCCACCGAACTCTATCTGTACTGAGATGTATGATGAGCTATATGATCGTAACATAGAGTTATAGGATAGCGTTAGAGAATTGAAAGAGCTGGCAGATATACGTCAAGCTGCTATAGAACAGAAGGATGACAAGATTGAGAATCTTGATGAACGTCTTGGAGACGTGGAATGGAAGCTAGTTCAGGCAGAGAGCTAAAAGAAAGAGCTATCGGTTGAGGTAGAGAAACTGAAGAGTGACCTGAGAAAAGAGTCAACAAAGCGTGCTAGAGCAGAGGACGCTTGGATAAAGTCTTCAACGTGCAGATCTCGCTGAAGACAATGACCGGGCAAAGAAGGCTAAGATTGAGGAGACAAACTACACTTTTCATACGGCCATTGATAGGGCCCAGGATGGAGTTCTCTTATATCCAGTCCAATTCGAGGACTTACCTTGGTACATGCTGGATCATAGGATGATGTTCTGTATCATGGAGGAAGAGCGTAGAGAAGCCGTTCAACGTCTTAGTAGGTCGTGATAGGAATAGTAATGAGTTATGTGAATATATATGGAAGTAAGTAATGTAAAAACTAGTGTGGTTATAAACAATGGAATATGATGATTTAATACTGAAGATTCTTTTATCTCGGGATAGTTGATGTAAATAACAGTGATGTTATCTTTTTTATGTTTAAACTTTTGAATGAATAAAATATCAGAGTTTATTTAAAGATGTTATGTGTTGAGTGATAATCTTAAAATGTTTAAGCTAAGTCTTAAATACTTAAGAAATTGAGTAATGATCTAATAAGTGTATATCTTAAACAGAAAATGCCACCAAAAAGACGCCAAACCCGTCAGCAAGCTTAAGAGGGATCTACTAATAACAACAACAATGATGCCAACGCTAATCCTGTTCAGCAGTTGGTTAACCTGTTAACTGGAGCACTTGCAAATCAACTGCAAGCTCCACAAGCTACTTCGTTTAAGGACTTCAAAGCGGTAGGACCGCCAGAGTTTAAGGGTTCTATTAATCTAATCAAAGCCCAGACTTGGGTGATGGAGATGGAGAAAGTCTTCAACGTTACGAGAGTCAATAATGACCAGAAGTAGGGTACTATGTCTGTGCCAGAATACGCCGCGAAGTTCAAAGAGTTGGCAAGGTTTACAACCTATCAGGTGAATACTGATGAGAGGAAGGTAAGGAGATTTGAACATGGGTTGAAGCCCTGGTTATACAGTAAGGTTTCAATTTTCCAGCTAAACACGTTTGCAGCAGTTCTGGAAAAGGCAACATCGCAAAAGGTGGAAGCAATGCTCTAACAAGGTATAACCAGGAATGGAAGAAGAAGAAGAAGAATGAAAGTGACAACAACAAGGCTAGTGGAATCAATAGTGGTGGTGGTAACAGTTAGAAGAGAAGGTGAAATGATATTATGTCTATTGGGAATCAACAAGAAAGTCAGAAGAAGAGGGTGGAGGCTTGTACTACATGCGAAAAGAATCACGTGGGGGTATGCATGAAGGGGAAGAGGGTTTGCTACAATTGTGGCTAGGAGGGTCACATAGCACCAAATTGCCCTAATCTTAAGAAGGGAGCTTGCTTCACTTGCGGGTCAAGGTACCATCTGGCTAGGGATTGTCCCAAGAAGGCAGCAGGAGGAGCAAGAGCGAGTGGAAGTAGGGGAAATAACAGTGGTAGCACTCTGACTATCATTGGATCTACACCGTCAAACTGACCTACCACCAGAACTTTCAACATGACCATGCATAATGCTGTCCAAACAAGGGATGTGGTGTCAAGTATCATTTCAATCAATGATATAAATGCTTATGTATTATCTGATTCGGGTGCTACTTGTTCATTTATATCCGATGATTTTGCTAAGAATTTAGACTTGCCTATGGAGGAATTAGATTACCCTTTGAACATAGAAATTGCAAATAGAGAAGTAATTCCTGTTAGGAAGAACTGTATGGTGGATATTAAGGGAAACATGATGATCGTAGATCTAATTCCATTAAACTTGGGGAATTTGAAGATATTTTAGGGATGGATTGACTATTTAATTATGGGGCGATAATTGATTGCCAAAAGAAGTGTATTAACCTTATGACCCCATCAAAAGTAGTATTTTATGGCAGCAAGTCGCCTAGGCAAGCGAGTTGTCTGACGATGATGCAGGTCAGGAAGTTGTTGAGACAAGGTTATGTAGGGTATTTAGCCTTCATGGTGGATACTCGAAAGGAGAGTACCAAACTAGAGCAAATACCTGTCGTTAGAGACTTTGTAGACGTATTTCCAGATTATTTGCCAGAACTTCTGCCAGATAGGGAAGTGGAGTTTGTGATCGATTTAGCCCCAGGAACTGCTCTTATATCGAAGGCTCCATACCGTTTAGCTCCGGTGGAGATGAAAGAATTGATGGTGTAGACACTCAAAATTTTGTATTCATGTTATTAACCTTGCAGGAGGGCAGAATCGTCTTTTACGCTCTAGAGACAACCCTGGAAGTCCAAATCATCAAGGTAACCTCGACGACAACATCGGGAGATCAAACTCTACCCCGTCGACAACACCGGGATGTCAAGTCAAACCCCGATGACAACCCCAGGAGGTACAGTAACCTAGACGACAACACCGGGAGATCAAAGTCAACCCCGACAACAACATCGGGATGTCAAAACAAGCCCCGACGATAACCTCAAAGGTATAGCAACCCTGGCAACAACACTAGGAGACCAACTCAACCTTCAGAGACAACCCCGAAGCATCAAATCATCCCCAGAGACAGCCTTGAGGAAGAACAAAGTCGGCTGGGATCAAACCTCGGAGACAACCCCGAGAAAATAGTCGAAAATCTTATCAATTTGGGAGATAACCCCTTGAAGGGCAAAATGGTCATTTTACCGGCTTGATGCCAGATCAAGTCAAAATCAAGGCAAAATTGATGCAATGAAGGTCAGAAAGAGCCATAACTTTGATCCCGAGTAAAAACAGCACAAGACAACTCAACGAACGGACTGTGAAAAAATGAAGATCTGATCATGGACCCATCTTCTTGGATTCAGAAAAGGTCAAATCTTATGTCATCGTGTAGCTATTGGAAAGGGCTTTTCAAAAAGGTATAGACGCCTCAAACGGATTCCCGAATTGAAAGTTATGAAGGTTCGAAGCATACCTAGCGTTGGTCGGAGTGCACGTACTTCAAGACAACTAGACCCACGAGAGCGGGCCCCATTCGGGAAGCAACACCTCTACCCGCGGTTGCCGTGGGTAGACCCACTACCATTTGGTTTATAAATAAGACCCCCCACCCTTGCAAAAAAAAGAGAAGAAAAAATAGGAAAAAGCAGAGAAACTCAGTCCATTTCGACCGTTAGCCCTACCTATAGTGCTCCAAACTTTGATTTTATTCTTCTAATACGTTTGCATACGTATATTCTATGACATATCAAGTTTTAACCGTTAGAAACGGAGATTTGAAGCCCTCTGAGTGGAAAATAGCCCGTAGAGCTGTCCATTGTAAGTTTATTTAAGATCAGAAACTATTTACTGCTTTATCGCGTATATGTGAACGTGCATATCAAGTTATAGATTCTAGTTTCTCCCGAATCTCAAATACGTGGCCTTTCTAGCTTACTTTTTAGTATATATAAATTTTTCTTTGCTTGCACAGCCTGGATTGCTAATCCGTGGCTTTTTATCGCTTTTATATATGTATATATATATATATATATATATATATATATATATATATATATATATATATGTTTTTATACTTTTTCATTTGGCCTGGATTGCTAATTCGTGGCCTTTTTAGCTTTATTATATATATAAATGACTATATATATACTAACATTTAATTCCGTCAAGCCTGGATTGCTAATTCGTGGCTTTTTATCGCTTTTGTATATATATATATATATATATATATATATATATATATATATATACATTTTTCAGTCGAGCCTGGATTAGAAATTCGTGGTTCTTTACAACTTATATATATATATATATATATATTTATATTTCTCAATCGGGCCTAGATTGGAAATCCGTGGCGCTTTACCGCTTTTATATAAATATATATATATATATATATATATATATATATATATTTACGTTTCTTAGTCGGACATGGATTGGAAATTCATGGCCCTTTACAGCTTTTATATCTATATATATACATTTACATTTCTCATGCGGACCTGGATTGAAAATTCGTGGCCCTTTACAACATATATATATTTACATTTCTTCGTCGGGCCTGGATTGGAAATCCGTGGCCCTTTACAGCTTATATATATATATGAGTATATATATATTATTTATTCAGTGTAATTAAATATTAGGTTTAATTATTCATTTGATATGAATCTGTGCTAATGTAAATTTTGTGGAATAGATTTATCTAAATCTAGCCCTTTCTAACTTTTAAACGGTTCAAAATCGGTCAAACCGGAACCAGGGAGCTAGAATGGCTAAGATTTATTTAAATCTAGCTTTCTTTCTAGTTTTGTAAATATTAAAGCGACTACGTGACCCTAGATCCATATCTAGCGGAAACGAGAAGCTTTGGCTACGCGCATGCAAGGATTTAACTGATGAATCCTTTATCTTGCGACGTCTAGAGTATAATTTGCACTATACGTCAATATTTTGTTGTGCAAGTTTCTTGATCACTCTCTGTGAGCGTAGGAATCATGGGATTAATGATTAACTACACGGATCTAAATCTGATTCCCATGATGGACAACTCCGCATTGTAAATACATCATGCCAGTTTTTTCTTGTAAATATAAATCTGATGGACCTTAAAACGGTTATCCTAATGTCCCAACATAGTGAAATATGGGTTGTAGTGCTAGGGTCACTTGGATGACTTTCATGCCCATAAGAAGACCGACACTTGTATGTATATTCTGTGGTCGATAATGCTTCGTATCCCAACAATAAACATCCAAATCAAGCTGAATGCAAAATAGAATAAAAATGGAAGTATCAAAAAGCTTCAATTCCTATGTGAGCGAAAGGGTTTGAAAACCATCTTTCAAAACGTCACTTTCATATCTTGTCTAAAATGGACTTTTCAAACAAGTCAAACCCTTCGTATATAGGTCCAACGAAGCACGACACTACTTTTAAAACAAACAACGTAGGCTCAATTACTTCCAACATACACACATACATTGCAAATAAAAAGGGAAAAATTAAAAAGATGCGGTAATTGTGTTTCACGGAAGTCGGGGGGTGCCTAACACCTCCTCCCCGCTTAACCAAGCCCCTGAACTTTTTGAATCTTGGTTTCCAATGCCAAGTTCTGACAGAGTCCAGTAATTGGGCCTACTTATAAAATTAAACAAAACTCGGTTGAGTTGGTACAACCATTTCAAAATATACCAACTGGCGACTCTGTAAACATTTCAAATCGTCGACATGATATATGTTGGCCTTTTCCTAAAAAGTTCACCCTTCATAAAATAGATAAGACAAATAAAGGTAGAAGACATTAAAGTTAGGGAAAGGAAGATCTGTACAAAAGATTTTTCCCGACGTCGACAGATGGCGATTCTGCTGGGGATAGTAGAGTGCTTAAGCCGTACTCAAGTCTTTTCAAAATTTCCCTTTTTATCTGCGTGTGTGTGTGGATGTTGTGTTTACATTAAATGGATGTGAATAAATGATTTACTTCTTTATGTTAGTGCTTCGCATAATGTCATCATTTCATACGGTGAGACACGATGTATGTGAATGTATGCTGTGTGACTCCTCCACTAGGAGGCAAACCCGTTGGTGCTTGATTACTGGACTCAAAGGAGATTAATCCTGCGAGGCTAAGGAAAGACACCACTCAGATCCACTCCAATTAAAAGAACGGATTAATTTTCCCTCTAGTAGATTGTGATGATCTGGGGACCTTCATGCCGAAAAGTCGCGAGAGTAACCTAAGATAGGTCAGCCTCTGTTAAACCAAATCCGAAGGGAAGTCCTTTCATGCCTTCCCCTTTCAATGTAAATTTTCTCATTCAAGATTCAATGTAAATATACATTCCATGTCTTGTAAATCCTGTCATACTATCATGTCATCAAAACAAATGACCTTTGTTTTACTGGATAAGATTAAAAAACCTCAAAAAAATCATAACACATTGCATAACATGCATCCTGTTGATATATACATCAAAATTAACATACCTACTTTTATTGTAAAAAAAATTGGTCCCGTTACCAGATCAAAATCTAAAAAGGCACTGAGCCCATCTCCATTCATAGCTTCAAGTGCTCAACCTGAATCCACCCATGTCTCTAAGGAAGAGTTCGAACTAAAGAACTAGATAGCTGAATTAGCTATTTTCCTCAAGGAGCAAAGCAAAGGCCTTCAGGGTAAACAAACACTCGGTCAAACAGAATCATCCACACCTGGTGGAAGTCAGGATACCTGCAAGAAAGATACTCAAACCCCTGAGTCTCAAAAGATGGACCTGACCAACAAAACCCTTGAAATTATTAACCTCAACAAAAAGCAGAAAGCTGATGATATTATGAAAAAGTTCCAACAAATGGAAGAAATAATTCGGTCCATCAAAGGAACTGGAGCATTTGGCAGTGTGAACTACTCAGATTTATGTATATTTCCAGGGGCTAGATATCCAAAAAAGTTTTAAGTCCCTAATTTTGAGAAATATGATGGATTAGGAGATCTCTACACCCATTTGAATGTATTCATTAGAGAACTCGGATCCTATGCAGAGGACGGGAAGCTTAGAATGCAGTTATTCAAGAAGAGTCTGACTGGAGAGGCTAGAGCCTGCTATGCCCGATTGGACAATTCCAAAATTCACAGCTGGGAAGAGTTAGTACATGCCTTCTTAAATCAATATAGCTTCCAATCCCAGATGGCTCCTAATCGATATCAGGTGACCAAAGTCAAGAAGCAGAATACTGAGTCATTTAGAGAGTATGCCCAATGATAGAGACGGATGGCTGCACAAGTCACCCCACCTATGATAGAGACTGAGATCGTCATGACTTTTATAAACATCCAATAAGCTCCATATTACGAGAGGGTCCTAGCAGGTATAGGAAAACCATTCTCGAAGATGATCAAACATGGAGAAATGGCTGAAATGGGTTTAAAATCTGGGAAGATCAAAGACCTTGCCGCCTTGGAGGCCGTGGCCGAACATATTCAATCTGGAATCTATGGGAGTAATCCTCGGAGAGTACACAAGAAGAAGGAAGAAGAGGTGTCTTTAATACTTCAGGGACAGAATCAGTGAGGCAATTCAAGCAGTCTGCCCATTTAAAGGAGAAATTATTCCCCTTTTCAAGCTCCTGCATAACCTTCTAATCCTCCCTTTCAAAAAGCGGGATAGGTCAAACATCGAAGCACGTTCACCCCCTTGGGGTATTCACTAGAAAATGTGCTGAAACTACTGATAAGACAAAAGAAAATTGTTCAACTCCTTCCGTCGGCCAGTTCAAGCGGACGAAATTTTGACCCAAGTAAGAAGTGTCCGTACCATTCCGGAGCACCGGGCCACGACACACAAGATTATTGGGCCCTCAAACATAAAGTTCAAGACTTGATAGATAACGAGGAGATTATGGTGACAAAACCAGAACAACCACATGTGCAAGATAATCCTCTTCCTCAACACAATGAGAAAAGTGTCAATATGATTAGCACGAGAAATAGAGAAGGATCAAAGTATCTCCAGTATGTTGGAGAGTCAGCCCAAGCAAGTCCGAATAGCCCATACAATTGGGAGTTCTCAGAAAGGCAGTTCCTGTTGGGTTTGTACGAAATCGTTAGCAATCAAATTGCACAAAATAGCAGAATCATAGTGTATCCGAGTTTAAAACTTTCTACAAAACCATTATCCGGATCATCCCTTGTAGAATGAAGCTTAGATTATTAATTAAAACGAATAAGAAGGAGATTAGATTCATACCCTTGTAGAATGAAGCTTCCATAGGTACGAGTTCAACTGCTAGTTCTTCGTGATCTCCTTTAATATCCGGGTTAGATTCCTTCCTTTAATCAACATTAGCCACCCAAGTGTTTGGTCTCTAGAGATGATCCACCAAGGAAGAGGAATTATCAAGAAGGAGGGTGGTTGGCTAAACCCTAGGTTTCTATCCTCTATAGAAAAGGAGTACTCTCCAACAATTAGAATTGCATCAACTGATATCTAACAAAAAAACTCCTCTTATATAGATACTGGTCAACCCTTCTAATCCTATTAGAAATAGGTTTTCATTTAATTAATTAAACTCCTTTAATTAAATAGGCTTCCCAATCATATTGAGATTAATTAATTAAACGCCTTTAATTAATTTTCCTCCTAATCTTATTAGGAATAAATGAGAGTACTAATATTAAATTAATTCCTAAATTCCCTTAGAAATTAAAATAATAATCGTAATAATATTAATAAGACTCCTCTTATTAATTTATATTTAATATTTCAAAATATTAAATAATAAACATTAAGCTATATTATTTATTCTATCACCGTATATTACATTAATTACACTTAATGCATTATTACGATTATGTCATTACCTTCTTAAGTAATCATTCTTCCTTTTATGGTGTGACCCTTTAGGTTCTCCATATTAAAACGGTTGTGAATAAATCAATTAGAACAATTCTAATCTTATTTAAATAAATAAATTAAACTATTTAATTTATTTAAATAAATAACATCTATTCTACAATAAGGGTAAAACTCCTTAGCGATCAACGACTTTCCAAATTAATAATATAAATTTCAACATTAATCATAAAAGAACATGTGAGTAAATAGTTACCGCACAATTCAATCCTTCCACCATACAATGTCCCAATTAAATATAAGAAATATAATTACTGTCAAGTCTTATTTTATTTAATTATATGTATTTCGATTAGAAAATGCACAACTCCAAATAATGCAAATTAGAAACTCCTTTCTAATCATTCTGCCTTGGCCAAGGACTACTGGGTTGTCATTTAACGAATCACATAGGACATATCTCTTCTTTTACTAGAAGTGGTAGATTCTTTATTGACCATTCATTATCTCCATTTGTAATTTATTATACCCAAGCATACCCTTTGATATACCCTAAGGGTATTAAGGAATAACTCACAATATAATTCATTACACGCAAGATACTATGATGATCTCAAGTCCAAGGATCACTTGTACTACTATCACATTAGGAATTCCTATTGACAGACAAGTAAAACTCCATTAGGTATTCCATAGTGAGTCACGTTCAGTGAACTTATTCTCCAATAAGCACCTACATACTTGCTTTAATGTCTCCACACAAATGGTCATGAGATCAATCATCCTCATCTAATGAGCAAGCAACATATGTACCAATCTATCCGGATTTACTAATCCCCTTTTTAGTAATCCAACGATTGGGAACTATTTTAGTTTTAAGCTTTCTAAGAATTTAGATCTCATTAGCATGATCAACATCATGATTCTAAAAGCATTGCTTAAAACTATGGGTTATTTACATATTATAAAAACAGCATCATATAGATACTTAAATGCCTTTAATAAATGAATACTTTTATTAATAAATAAATAAGATCGTTTACAAAGTATATGCTTTATCATCATACATGATTGGCTTGTATGCATACTACTTTCAGTTCCTAATGGAATAGGAAATCAAGGCTATCAAGGAACAGGTTGGACAGTTGGCAGAGCTGATCGTGTATCAACATCAGATAACCAGACAACTGATAAATCAGACCAACCAGCAGGAAGCAAACCTTCCTATGCCTGAAGTTAGCCACATTGCTATGAGGGATCATTACCAGTTTCATGAGCGTGAACCCTGGGCTGACTAGGTGGCCAAGGAAGAGAAATTTCAAGCTAATAGGGAATTCGCCTTTAAGAGGAACTTCACTAATTTGAATCAACACATGAAAGAAATCCTCCAAACGATGATCAACGAGGGGATGGTCACAGATTTGTTACCCCTGGTGGACCCTCGATCCAGGAAGTTGAAACCTAACAGGATCTGTCAGTATCATTTCAACATGCCTAGTTAAGACACCGAGGATTGTTGGGGACTTTGTCACCTTATTTAAAAAATTGATTGAAAGTGGTGAACTGATGAAGGCAAATCAAGATTATGGTTATCCCGATGAGGAGGCATTCTTTATTCCCATGACAGGGAATCTTGTGAAAGTGGCTGTGACCGAGCCTCTAATATTGCCCTTCTGACCATAATATCCTGTGGTCAGCTTGAAAAAAGTCCCATGGTGTAGACACTCGAAATTTTGCTTTGTTTGTACTAACTTGGCAGAAGGGTAAAAGTATAATTTTACTTTGGAGACAACCTCGAGGTAGGGCAAATGAGCAAGGTCACCCCGGAGATGACCCCGTGAAAGATTCAAAGGACCAATGATGCCCGAACATGTTGTGAACCGAACGAGGATCCCCAACCTGAGACAGTGTCCGCCGAAAACTAATTTAGCAAACCTCAAAAGGCGTGCCATCAACGATAAACCAGCTAACTGCTGTCGGGAACCAGAAGATACTTCTTAGCTATCAGCATCATCTTCTCGGACCCCGACTCAGTCAAACTCAATATTACTCGGCCGCATTCCGCAAAGACTTTTCGAAAGTTCGATCTGCGAAGCTCAACTTTCACCAAACCGAGACCTAAGGCATGTATTTTGAGGCAACCAGACACATGGGGCCCAGCCTTAACCATATCTACTCCAGCTGTATGTATGGTCAAGGCTGCCCAAAATTCTCTATATCAGCAGCCAACAGCTCATAAACACAAAAAAAAGAACTTAGAGAGAGAAAGTCACATTTAGAGAGAGAGCCTCATGTGGGACTTATATATACACACTTGGAGTTATTTTCTCTTGTTTATCATCAGCTTGGAGCCCCGGGAAGTGTTCTACATTGATCACGGGAGTTAAAACGCTTGTTCACGCCTCCCCCAAGGTGAAACAACGCACATTCTAAGCTTCATTCTTTGTAAATCTTGCTTAAATATACTAGATTGATGATGTAGTTTGCTTAAATCTAGTTAATATTGTTTTTTTTAAGCATATTGTGTAATAGTTGGTAGATATTATGTTTCTATAGGTTATATTGTGCTTATTGCGTTGTATATCGATCGAGGAGGCTAGTCTACCTATATCTAAGCCGAATTTGGCCTTTGAGTGGTTATTAAATATGAAGCTTTAACCCGTGTGCTAGATTGGCTTAGATTCATGGTAGACCTACATATTTACTGCTTTAACGATCCCGGTAACCCCGTATAACCCTAGATTTCTATCTAGAGGCGAAAGGGGTCCGAAATAGCTTGAAATGGTGATTTCAACCAATGAAATCATCTAATATCAAAGCCGAGGACCTTGTATATATTATTTTCCTGCATAAATAATGTGAGCCTAGGAATCCCGGTGTTGAGATCCCCAAATGGATCCGACTTGATTCCCACGATGGACCGATTTTATGCTGTAATATTTTAAATAACGTAAATACCGTTATATATGTAATATTTAGATCTTGAAAACGAGTTCGAGGGGTTAGTCCCGAGAAGTAGGATTCAAGATCCCGTGATAGTGAAAACTTCAATTGCGGGAGCTAGGTTCATCGAGATGGCTTACATGCCCGACGATGGTCCGACCTTTTTGGTGCTTTAGCATGCATTTTCATTAAAACGATTTCCAATAAAACCACAAATAGCTTTCAATAAGAATAAAGCGATTCGGGGTAGATCACCTAACGAACGTAAAGATAAATAAAAGGAAGAATCAAAAGTCCTCGATTACTATTCGAGCGAAGGATTTGAAAACCTTGTGTTTTTCCAAAATATCATATCACATGTATATTTTGTCTAAAAATTAACTTTTGCTAAATCAAACCCTTCGTACATAGGTGCAAAAGAGGAATGGAACTACTTCCAAATAACTCACAATAAGGCTTAGAATAAACCTTTTCAAATAAAACACACACACACACACATTCACACACACACACACACACACACACTTTATGCACAAAAAATCAATAAGATATGGTACCGTGCTTGCACGGGAGTCGGGGGGTTCCTAACACCTTCCCCTCGCTTAACCTAGCCCCCAAATTCCACAAATCTCAGGTTTTAGATCAATATTATGGAGTCACATATTAGACCATCTTGCAAAAACTATTAAAACTCGGATGAGTTGGTACATCCATTTAAACCATACCAACTAGCAGCTCTGTCTCATTCGGTCCAATCATAAAATAATAAAATTAATCTTTTCAAAGTCATCGACATATATGTCGGTACCGCTTTCTTAAAACTTCACCCTTTACTAAAATCCGAAGACGTAGCGAATCGCGTAAGGGTAAAAACAAACAAACACAAATTTAGGAAAAACAGATATCTTTATAGATTTTTTTCCTGGCGTCGACAGGTGGCGACTCTGCTGGGGATTAAAGAGGGCTTAAGCCGCTATCAAACTTTTTGATTTTCATTCTGCATGTGCATCTTGTGTGAATGATCTTTGTGTGTGATAAATGTCTTGATCTTTAAGCATTTTTTGTATTAGTGCTTCGCACAATTTCATCATATTGCATACGGTGAGGACGTGAATGTATGTTGTGTGGTACCTCCATTAGGAGGCAATCCCATCGGTTGTTTATTACTGGACTCCTCTGGGTGTTTCCATTGTGAGGCTCAGGAAATGCACCACTCAGATCCGCTCCAATTGAAAAATGGATGTTTTCATCAAGTAAAATGCGAAGATCTGGGAACCAATTTCAAAAAGCCTGTGAGAGTAACCTTAAGATAGGTCAGCCTCTGATAAACCAAATGCGAGGTGTGTTTTCTTCATGCCCTATTTACTCTTCCGCGTATATAAATGGCAATCATCTTGAAACTATCATTTGTACATCTTTCTTAGCCTGTCATCAAATTGACTCCTTTGTTTTGCAGGTAAAGATTAAAAAACCATTAAACTGATGCATAGTATATCATGCATCTCTGTCCACCAATATCCAGTCTAAACTAGATATCGGTTTTGTGCAGATTGGTTCTAGAACTCGATTCCGAGCCAAAAAGGCTCGTTCACCACCCGTCAAAATGGCTGAGGGAAGTTCATCAAAACCCATCCCGGTATCTCAAGAAGAATTTGAGGAGTTTAAGAAACAGATTACTGAGATGACCACCCTGTTAAGAGAACAGTGTAAAGTATCTCAAGTCTAGTTTCCAGGTTTAGGCCTGAACTACGAAAGACCTGATCTCCTATATGTGGGAGCACGTAAGCAGCCATTTATGGTGCGGTCTAACCCTTTAAAAATTAAATCATAACCTATCAAATCAAATAAAAAATCAAAATCCCATCAAATCAAGCTCAAACCCCAAATAAACACTTTTCAACTGTTCAAGCCAGGTGTGAACTACGTAAGACCTGATCTCCTTTCAAAGGAGTACGTAGGCAGCCAGTAATGGCGCGGTCTAACTATTACAAAAGTCACAAACTCTTTTCAACAATTCAGCGATCACAAGATGCGACTCTTCAACAACTCATCAACCCCGAAAGTGCGAGAATACTTGATCTCCTTTTGACCTACAGAAGTGCATGAGTGGCCATCGTGACAAAGTCTATCTCATATCTAATGACATGTTCTCTGAGATAAAAGCCACAAACCCAGACTTACAGATCAAACCAAGCCTGATTAAAACTGATACATCAGAAGCCAAGCCGAGCTCTTAGATCCAATTCAGTGGAATCCGAAGGCCTCTCGTTATCAAACATCAAAGCCAAAGCGATAACATGAATTAAGAAACACAGCGATATGTCAAGCATGATCATCAGCGAGTACAGATACAAAACAAGGCGATGCAAAATCTGAATACAGGGGAGATTACAATAAGTGCACCTGCAAGTAAGAAGCGAGAATTGGGGCACCCGAACGTCAAAGCTCACCTCGACCTGTTCACCATGTGGGTTATAAGGTAGAAGATTCTTGTGATTTTGGCATCTTCTCAGCCCATACGTCAAATACAACAAAGCGACTACTCTAGACAACAAGCAAGACTGGGGCAATTTTGGAATTGACGAAAACTCGATATTGGAACCCTTACAACAAACAAGACTGGGGCAACGTCGGAGATAACGACAACCAGACACTGGGGCATTTATTAACCATCCAAAAAGTGAAAATGCAAGTCGACACCTATAGCGCGATCCTTTCAACATGCGATGTCATCATCAGAGCTTATCTCATATCATTTCATTGGCAATCCGGTAAGAACATTTGGTCTCTTCTAAGCATAACTTTCTTAGAATGCAGCAATCCACGGGTGAGGTACGACTCTTTTAACTCTTTATCTATTTTTTGTATCTATACATTAGAGATAATATACATTTTAAGTATAGATCAATTTTGCATTAGAATCTTAGAAAAAGGTTTTAAAAGAGAAGATTTTGTTTAACTTGTTATGAATAGATTAATTCTGATAAGCATCCATGGAGCAAGAATCACGAGAACGATTAAAGAATTAAGACTATTAAACCTTTTGATTAGGCACAACATCCTAGTTCAAAGTGCTTTTTGGAGCAGAATCGACCTCATATACATATCTGCACTTTACGGTTGCCCTAATTCTTAGTTGTGGGGTATGAAACTATGGCGACATTGATGACAATTAATGCGAAGATAGAAGATAAGTGATGGCGAACCTAAAGTCTCGAATCGTGGCCTGGGTTACTCGAGTAATTAAGCCTGAGGGGTGTCTTTACACCTGGTGCCCTAAAGCCGTCTGGTTTGGGAGTCACCGGCCTAATGCTCGCTACATGGGTAATTTAGAGCCTAAGAAAACGAACATTGCGAGGGGGGAAAAAGGCAAGACCTGAGCAGATTCGAATCATGGCCTTGGTTACTTGAGTAATTAAGCCTGAGGGGTGTCTTTACACCTGGTGCCCTATAACCATCTGGTTTGAGAGTCACCAGCCCAACACTCGCTACATGGGTAATTTAAGCCTAAGAAAATGAATTTTGCATGGGGTCAAGCAAAGAGAAAATATATAAGACCGCCTGACTTATCTCGAAGTGTGGCCTTTGTTACTCGAGCAAGTAAACCCGAAGGGGTGTCTTTACACCTAATGCCCTAAAGCCGTTTGGTTTGGGAGTCATTGGTCCAAAACTCGTTAAATGGATAACTCTGAATAGCTTAAGAAAGCGAGATAAGTTAAGTGAGGAGAAAAAGTAAAAAGAAAATTTGGAGTTAAGAAAAAATTGCGAGATCAGAATGAGATCATCTAAAGTCATAGAAGAGAAATCCATGCTAAGGGTTGCGTTAATCACAGTGCACATGTCAAATAACATTAATTCTGCGAAGAACGTATCTAGAGCGAAGACGAAGTATCTTGGATAAAGGGAGATAAGTCTTTTCAATCTAATCTTACTCATGAACAATGACTATGGATGCTTAAAAGTTTTCTTGCATTTTCATAACTTGTTAAATGAAAAATTCCTTAAAATGAAAGATAAAAAAAAATAACCTTGAGGTTAGCAATTTACAACTTTCTTAGCGATAAGAAAAAAAATACAGCGGTTACGAGTTAAGTGGCAGACCCGATGAGCATTCAATTTCATGAACTTTAACTTCATATGCCTCATTGATTATATTGTACTAATGTTTATATCAAAGATATCCCCGACGGCCCGAGCCGTCAAGCTGTTGGTACATTTTGTTCTTCGTCTGATGTGCAGGATATTGTTCACTCTTGACGTGGTCAACAAAGCGAGTTTCTTACATGAATCCCTGGTAACAGCATGCGAAAAGGCTGGGGCATTTTGCGATTCAATGAAAAGGAAAGAGCCTAAGGCAGGACCAAGCTACTCATCAAAAGAAATGAGAGGACTTCTGAAAAAAATTACAATAACATGAGCTTGCGATGACAAAAGAAGGAGAAAATTCCTTGAAGATATCTACCTGAGAAAAAATAACGCCTCAACAGTAAAACAGTATCAAAAGACCACCCAGGGGTCAATCCTAACTCACAATTTATAAATGCGAATCCATGACATATAATGCACACATCATGACATATGCAGTGAATAAAAGCATTATATATACATCTCTACAAAATACATAAAACTGTATACATCAAATATCATCTATGTCCTACAAATAAAAGTAAAAAGTACAGGGAAATGGGGCACAAGTGCCCAACGACTAACAAAAGGCCTAACGAATGAAATCTGAATTATCAAACATATCAACCTGCTCCAAGTCCTCCTAAGTCGAGGCCTCTACACCGAAGTTCAAATCTGAGTAGTGAAAGGACCGGCCACATCCTCCAGGGACATCAACTGCACCCAAGTCATCAATCAAGCCAGTATCTAATCCAACGGGGTAGCAAGTAAGAGAACTCGCCCTTTTATAATTAATGATGTAATCCGTTGGCAACAACCCAACGCAGGTCGGCAAATCCCCGATGATGTAATCCGTTGGCAACAACCCAACGCAGGTCGACAAATCCCCGATGGTGTAATCCATTGGCAACAAAACCAGTGAAGGCATCGGCACAACCTCGATGGAGTAATTCGTTGGCAACAAAACCAGTGAAGGCATTGGCAAAACCTCGATGGTGTAATCCATTGGCAACAAAACTAGTGAAGGCATTGACACAACCCCGATGATATAATCCGTTGGCAACGAAACCAGTTAAGGCATCGATACAACCCCGATAGTGTAATCCGTTGGCAGTAAAACCAGTGAAGGCATCAGCACAACTCCGATGGTGTAATCCGTTGGCAACAAAACCAGTGAAGGCATCGGTACAACCCCGATGGTGTAATCCGTTGGCAACAAAACTAGTGAAGGCATCGACACAACCCCGATGGTGTAATCCGTTGGCAACAAAACCAGTGAAGGCATCGGCACAACCCCGATGGTGTAATCCGTTGGCAACAAAACCAGTGAAGGCATCGGCACAACCCCGATGATGTAATCCATTGGCAATAAAACCAGTGAAGGCATCGGCACAACCCCGATGGTGTAATCCATTAGCAACAAAACTAGTGAAGGCATCGGCATAACCCCGATGATGTAATCCATTGGCAACAAAACCAGTGAAGGCATTGGCACAACCCTGATGGTGTAATCCATTGGCAACAAAACCAATGAAGGCATCGGCACAACCCCGATGGTGTAATCCGTTGGCAACAAAACCAGTGAAGGCATCGTCACATCCCCGATGGTGTAATCCGTTGATAACAACCCCAACGCAGGTCGGCAAATCCCCGATAATGTAATCCGTTGACAATAACCCCAACGCAGGTCGACAAATCCCCGATAATGTAATCCGTTGGCTACAACCCACTGAGGGCATCGGCATGACCCCGATGGTGCAATCTGTTGACTACAATTCAACGCAGGTCGACTTAATCCCGACGATGTAATCTTTAACTTCCCCAGCTGGGGGAGAGTAACCCTTATATAATTTCACATATCATTACATTTGTTATACATGATATTGCATCATCAGATATACCTTGTCATGTATTCTCTGTGTCTAGTAATCTTTATCATGTTCATTCCATTACATTGCATAAACAAGACAAAGAGAGGCATCTGTAGACACTTAAAATTTTGCTTTCTTTGTACTAACCTGGAAGAAGGGCAAAAGCATAATTTTACTTCAGAGACAACCCCGAGGTAGGGCAAAAGAGCCAGGACATCCCGGAGATGACCTCGTGAAAGATTCAAAGGACCAATGACACCCGAACATGTCGTGAACCGAACGAAGATCGCCAACCTGAGACAGTGTCTGTCGAAAACCAATTCAATAAACCTCAAAAGGCGTGCCATCAATGATAAACCAGCTAACTGCTGTCGGGAACTAGAAGATACTTCTCAGCTATCAGCATCATCTTCCCGGACCCCGACTCAGTCAGACTCAATATTACTCGGCCGCATTCCGCAAAGACTTTTAGGAAGTTCGGTCTGCGAAGTTCAACTTTCACCAAACTGAGACTTAAGGCACGCATTTTGAGGCAACCAGACACGTGCGGCCCAGCCTTAACCATATCTTCTCCAGCCTCATGTATGGTCAAGGCTACCTAAATTTTTCTATATCAGCAGCCAACAGCTCATAAACACAAAAAAAAGAGTACTTAGAGAGAGAAAGTCATATTTAGAGAGAGAGCCTCGGGTGGGACTTATATATATACACTTGGAGTTATTTTCTCTTGTTTATCATCCGCTTAGAGCCCCGGGAGTGTTCTACGTTGATCACGGGAGTTAAAACGCTTGTTCACGCCTCCCCCAAGGTGAAACAACGCACTTTCTAAGCTTCGTTCTTTGTAAATCTTGCTTAAATATACTAGATTGATGATATAGGTTGTTTAAATCTAGTTAATATTGTTGTTTTTAAGCATATTGTGTAAGAGTTGATAGATATTACGTTTTTATTGGTTATATTGTGCTTATTGCGTTGTAAATCGATCGAGGAGGCTAGGTCTACCTATATCTAAGCCGAATTTGGCCTTTGAGGTTATTAAACATGAAGCTTTAACCCGTGTGCTATATTGGCTTAGATTCATGGTAGACCTACATATTTACTGCTTTAACGGTCCCGGAACCCCGTATAACCCTAAATTTCTATCTAGAGGCGAAAGAGGTACGAAATGGATTGAAATGGTGATTTCAACCAATGAAATCATCTAATATCAAAATCGAGGACCTTGTATATATTTTTTTCCAGCATAAATAATGTAAGCCTAGGAATCCCGGTGTTGAGATCCCCGAATGGATCCGACTTGATTCCCACGATGGACCGGTTTTACGCTGTAATATTTTAAATAGCGTAAATATCGTTGTATATGTAATATTTGGATCTTGAAAACGAGTTCGAGGGGTTAGTCCCGAGAAGTCGGATTTAAGATCCCGTGATAAGGAAAACTTCAATTGCAGGAGCTAGGTTCATCGAGATGGCTTACATGCCCGATGATGATCCGACCCTTTTGGTGCTTTAGCATGTATTTTCATTAAAACGATTTCCAATAAAACCACAAAGAGCTTTCAATAAGAATAAAGCGATTCGGGGTAGATCACCTAACGAATGTAAAGATAAATAAAAGGAAGAATCAAAAGTCCTCGATTACTATTCGAGCGAAGGATTTGAAAACCTTGTGTTTTTCCAAAATATCATATCATATGTATATTTTGTCTAAAAATTAACTTTTGCTAAATCAAACCCTTCGTACATAGGTGCAAAAGAGGAACAGAACTACTTCCAAATAACTCACAATAAGGCTTAGAATAAACCTTTTCAAATAAAACACACACACATTCACACACACACACACACTTTATGCATAAAAAATCAATAAGATGCGGTACCGTGCTTGCACGGGAGTCGGGGGGTTCCTAACACCTTCCCCTCGCTTAACCTAGCCCCTAAATTCCACGAATCTCGGGTTTCAGATCAATATTATGGAGTCACATATCGGACCATCTTGCAAAAACTATTAAAACTCGGATGAGTTGGTACATCCATTTAAGCCATACCAACTGGCGACTCTGTCTCATTCGGTCCAATCATAAAATAATAAAATTAATCTTTTCAAAGTCGTCGACACATATGTCGGTACCGCTTTCCTAAAACTTCACCCTTTAATAAAGTCCAAAGACGTAGCGAATCGCTAAAGGGTAAAACAAAACAAACACAAATTTAGGAAAGAATGATATCTTTATAGATTTTTTTTCTCGACGTCGACATATGGAACTATGGGAAAGATGAAGGTTCAACATCGAATAACATTGCGAGTATATCAAAGGAAACCCCGTTGTATCTGCCTCAGCGGGTAATCAATTCAGTCATTAAAGCTAAAGGGAGAGTGGCTGAAGAGAAAATTAAAGAATTTCTCAGCAAGATGAGGCACAATGAGATCAAGGTGGTGCAATGCTTAAAAGAGGCACCCAAATAGGTATCTATTATGGATCTGGTCTTATCCTCGGAGGATCATCGCAAAATTCTGGTGAAAGTACTGGAGGAAGCACATCTGCCGAAGACGGTAGATACTAAGAAGTTTCGTCACGTAATAGAACACGTTTTTAATAGCAATGTGATATCTTTCACTGGAGATAATATACCGACAGAAGGGACATGTCATTGTAAGTTACTACACATAGCAGTGATGTCATCAGGGTATGTGATTGGAGGTGTGCTGATAGATGGAGGATCTTCCCTGAACATCTGCCCCTACGACACCTTGGAGAGAATGAAGATCAATCCCAATCGAATTCGGAATAGTTATGTAGTTATTCGGGCTTTCGATGGATCTCATCGGGAGGCTGTGGGGGAGATTGAGCTTCCACTGGAGATTGGTCCCCATACTTTCTATATATCCTTCCAGATACTCAACATTACCAATGGATATAATTTGTTGTTGGGAAGACTGTAGATCCACATGGCAGGAGCGGTTTCATCCACCCTTCATCAACAACTCAAGTACATTATTGATGGCAATTTGATCATGGTAAATGCCGAGCCAGAATATCCTGTCTGCATACAGAATGATATGCCGGTAATCAGTCTCAATGAGGGGGTTAAGTCTGTCAGTTTTCAAGCTTTGGAGGTGAGCAATACTTAATACTTACCTGTTGGGGCACCAGCCTTAAAACCAAAAGTTTTCCTCGAAGTAATGACAATCGATCAGGAAATGGTATCCTTGGGATTCTACCTTGGAGAGGGGTTAGGGAAAAATCAACAAGGAATCAAAAGTCCAGTGCAAATCTCTAGCCAGTCAGGGAAAGCCGGATTGGGCTATTCATCCGAATCCAACCATCGAAACCCACATAAGCGTCCAACGGTTCCTGCTTCCACCATCCTGCTGCCAAACCTCATTGATGCCAGGTTTGTGAAACCAATGAGGAAGATTTATGCTGTTGTGTCAGGTATGTTGTTTCCTCCGGTCAAACCGATTAGTAAGAGAAAAGCCCCAAAGCTTGAGGGGGAAAGCAAAAAGGGTAAAGAAAAGTTCTTGCATGAAGGAGGAGACCCATTTGCCAACATATATTTTTTGATGCATTACGAGGGTATGAACGATGATATCCCAGAGAGTGATGAAGAAGATCAGATCTGAATCCCTCGCATCAAGAGGGATAGGGGTAGCAGTTCAAAGAAGAACCCCGACCCTGATATGAAGGATGTCTCAGTAGTCATCAAGGAAGAGACAGAAGACCACAACTCCTTTATCCTCTTTATTCATGAGGACTTGACATTGGACAATTGGAGTAGCACCCCATACCTCATTCAAAAAGGGTAAAAGGGCAGAAAGTCCATCTTCCCTGAAGCATGGTTTTATTTACTGCTTATTTTTTTTACACAACGATAGTAGTTACTTTTGTCATACTTTTGCTAAATGCTTTGTATGATTAAACAGTTTCATATATTAAAGTGAAAGCATTTTGTTTTCAGGACTCCAGAATTGGATTTGTTTATCCTTGCTGATGAGATGCAAAATTTTCATAGTGACTACAACTTTGATGTAGAACGGGACTTCAACTTGATGGAGATTGATCAAGAAGAGATAGATGACTATGAGGTGCCCAAGGAGATCAAAGAATGGGTCAAAGACAAGCCCAAACCCAACCTCAATCAAACCACCATTGTCAATATCAGAACCTCAGAAAACCTTAAAGAAATCCAGATAGGCATAGACCTTACACAAAACCAAAGAACAAACCTGATTGAACTCTTAACTCAGTTCCAGGATGTGATTGCATGGTCACATGAAGACATGATTGGGTTGTCTACTGACATTGTTATCCATCAATTGCACATCAAAGATGGATTCAAGCCAGTCAAGCAAAAGCTCAGGTGATTAAAACCTGAGTGGAGTCTGAAAGTCAAAGAAGAGGTTGTCAAGCAATTCAAAGCTGGTATCATCATGGTATCGAATTACCCTGAGTGGCTGTCCAACATAGTTCCCGTGCCTAAGCCCGGAGGCAAGGTACGAGTATGCGTGGATTACTGGGATTTGAACAAAGCTTGTGTCAAGGACAACTTCCCAGTACCTTTTATCCACATCTTGATAGACAATACAGCACAGTATGACATGTATTCTTTTGTGGATTGCTTTGTCGGATATCATCAAATCATGGTGGCTGAAGAGGACAGGGAGAAAACAACCTTCATCACTCCCTGGGGAACCTTCTGTTATAGACGTTTGTCTTTTGGCATCATCAATGTCGGTGGTACATATCAGCGAGCCATGATGGCCCTTTTTCACGACATAATGCACAAGGAAATAGAGGTCTATGTGGATGACATCATCATTAAATCCCGGAAGGAGGATGACCACATCATCCATCTCAAGAAGCTTTTCAACAGGTTGCGCAAATACAACCTAAAGCTAAACCCAACCAAATGTGTTTTTGGTGTCAAATCAGGCAAGTTGTTGGGATTTCTAGTGAGCAATAGAGGTATTGAACTGGATACCGCTAAGATTAAATCCATCACTAAGATACCCATGCCCCAAACAGAAAAAGAAATACTGGGGTTTCTGGGAAGAATCAATTTCATAAGCAGGTTCATTTCCCAACTCATGGCAACGTGTGAACCCATCTTCAAGCTGCTAAGGAAGAATTCCTCCATAAAATGGAATGAAGATTGTCAAAAAGCTTTCCTTTCCATAAAAGCAGTTGATCGAAGAACCTGTATTGGTACCCCCAAGGGATGAGGTTCCCCTGTTTATGTACCTGTCAATCAATGTCAATGCAATGGGATGTATACTGGGTTAGAAAGACGATAGAAGCAAGGAAAGAGCTATCTATTACCTCAGCAAAAGATTTAGCAACGGCGAGCATAAGTATACTTTGATTGAAAAGATCTGATGTGCATTAGCATGGGCCGCCATAAGATTACAACATTATCTGCATGGGCACACGACCTTTCTCGTATCCAGCATGGATCCACTGAAGTACGTATTCAGCAAACCCATGTTGAATTATCGGTTATCCAAATGGCAGTTGACTATACAATAATTTGACATTATCTACGTGACTCAGAGGTCTATCAAAGGCCAGGGAATTGCAAATTAACTGGCTGAAGCACCGTCGAGGGATTTTGAACCCGTGGAAAATTATTTCTCAAATGATGGGATCATGACAATTCAATAAATCCCTCAAGAAAATACAGTCCAACATTGGAGAATGTATTTTGATGGAGCAGTGAACATGGAAGGTGCCGAAGCTGGGGCAGTTCTTGTATCTTTTATAGGAGAACAATATCCTGTGGCTATCAAGTTGCAGTATGTCAACGCCAACAACACAACTGAGTATGAAGGCTGTATAATGGGGTTGAAACTAGCCCAATCCATGGGTATTAAGTGTTTACTAGTCTTTGGGGATTTTGAGTTGGTTATCAGACAAACCACCGGAGCATACCACACCAAAGAATCGCATTTGCTACTGTATCATCGGCAAGTTATCAAGATATCTATGGAGTTTGAAGAAATAACCTTCATCCACATCCCTCGAGGTAGGAATGACTTTGCTGATGCATTGACAACGTTTTCTTCCTTGATCCACATATATGATAGAATGGGAATTCCCAACATCAAATTTGCAAGCCAAAAGGCCCCATCAAATAGGAATTACATTGGAGAAGTATCAGATGAAATACCTCCTACCAAGCAGCCTTGGTACCAAGACATAAAAGAATATCTCCGAGATGGATCTACACCCGCTGGGGCAAGTCAAGCTGAACAAAAGTGGATTCACAAGATGGCTATGAAGTTCTATTTGAGCGGTGATGAACTCTATAAAAGGGATGCTGGAATAGGCCTTTTATAATGCCTGGATAAAGATCAAGCCCAGAGACTGATGGATGAAGTACACGGCATAGTTTGTGGTCCATACATGAGCAGTCATTTGCTGTCTAGGAAGATACTAAGAACCGGGCATTTCTGGATCTCTCTCAAAGCTGACTGTAATGATCGCGTCAGGAGATGCTACCAATGCCAAGTCCATGGAAATGCCATCTATGCTCCTCCAAATGAACTACACAATATGAGTTCGCCATGGCCTTTTTTCATGTGGGGAATGGAAGTGATTGGGCTAATAGAACTCAAAGCCATCAATAGTCATCGATTCATCTTCACCATGATCGATTACTTCACTAAATGGGTTAAAGCTGCCTCTTTTACCAAAGTCACCAAAGAGGTAATCATTGGTTTCATCAGAAACATTGTCGTCTGTCGATATGGATAACCGGAGGTGATAGTATCAGACAACGTAAAAAATCTAAACAACCAGATGATGAGAGAGTTATGCAGTAAGTTCCATATCAAGCATCTCAATTTCATCATCTATCGGCCCAAGATGAATGGTGATGTCGAAGCGACCAACAAAAATATCAAGAAGATCATGCAGAAAATGTTCTCCAATCACAAAGGGTGGCCCGACCTATTGACTCTGACTCTGTTAGCATACAGGACATCAATGCAAACTTCTACTGGGGCTATCCCCTACTCATTGGTCTATGGCATGGAAGCAGTACTTCCCATAGAAGTAGAAATGGAGTCCCTGAGAATGTTAATAGACGCTCAGATGGAGGAAGACCAGTGGTTACAAGAGCGGTACTACCAGTTGTCCTTGATAGATGAAAAAAGGGCTACATCCATCTTCCACGAGCGATTATATCAGGAAAGGATTGCTCTGTTATACAACAAGAAGGATCGACTCCGATAATTCAAAGAAAATAACTTGGTACTGAAGAAAGTCCTGGCCAATCAAGATGAAGTCAAAGGAAAGTTTGCCCCAAATTGGGAAGGCCCTTTCATTATCAAGGAAATGTTGACAGGAGGAGCCATCAGATTACAACAAATGGATGGGAAAGAATTTCCCCAACTCATCAATTCAGACACCGTAAAGAGGTACTATCTCTAAAACACCTTCCATCCATCATCCTGGTCCTGCGAAAAAATAAAATCAGTTCAGGTTTCACTAGAAGCCCGAACTACAAATGACCTGATCTCCCTCAACCCGGGAGTACGTAGGCAGCCATTTACGGTGCTGTCAAACCATACAAAAAATTCATAAACCCACCAAACCCAAGCTCAAATCCAAAATAAACACTTCTCAAACATTTCAGGCCAAACCTGAACTACGAATGACCTGATCTCCCTTAACCCGAGAGTACGTAGGCAGCCATTCCTGGTGTGGTCTGACCTTCAAGAAAAAAAAACTAATAAAAAAACCAGTCCCAAGACACCGAACCCCTATAAAACCCAAATACTATCAAGCCTCCCTGGTCAATAGGCCCTGCTGAGGTACTCTCCGACATCTCAATGTCAATCCATCAAGGATTAGCTCATTACACATCAAAACAGCAAGTCATGAAAAAAGTGGTAATCACTCAGCAATGACAATACATAGCCAACAGGGAAGTGAATCAAAATATATTTCTCTGTTATATAATACTTTTTGATATATGCAATGTATCTTGTACATGACAAAAATGGCTGATCTAGTATGTGCAGGAAAATAAAAGCTAGTCCATGAACCTGTGGATAAACGGGATAGCAAGGCCAACATGGCATCCCTCTCAGAAGATGGAGGAGTAGCTGTAAGCTCATGTCCCACGGTCTCCATGCAAGCTAAAAGATCCACAACCATCTGCATAGTAATATTGTGACCATCTATGAAGGTACACCTATCGGCAATGATGTTGTGGGTATATGACCCGAGTGTTGTGCTATCAGCAATATAAACATCTCTGGTAGCTAGGACCTCATCCCTCTCAATATAAGCAGCATCCCAGGCGACTAAGGCCTCCTCAATCTCAACAAAAGATGCGTCCAAAGTAGCTCGAGCCTTGTCTCTATCAGTAAAAGCTGCATCCCTGCTAGAAAAGGCTGTCAACATCAACACCGTAGCCTGATCCCTCTCAAATGTCATCCGAGCTAACGAATCAATAAGAGCTGGATCTGTCCCAGTAGGAACGCTCGGGGGGTCACTGACTAAAGATGTTGTCAAACCAGTAAATAAATCATCCTCGGTGGGAGAATTAGGATCCTTCATAGGCTCCTCCTCACCAGAATCAATGCTCGGAGCTGAATGCATAATCGTAGTTGTTGGGTAAAATCTAGTTACGCACAACACGCAAGTATACGTGATCAACAAGTAATAAAGTGAAAGTAAAGTATCGTTCCCACGAGGAATTATTTAATAAGAATCACCAATTACTAACCCGTATCCAACTCAATTTTATTTAAACGAATGAATTTCAAGTTTGAATTAACTATTTAATTACACTAATACTAATTACCACTGGTTAAATTAAGATTACGGAGATTTAAGATCACAACTTCACTTATTGCTTCACTTAAGTTAATACACTTCCTATCAATTATAATCACTATTCTGAATTGTTAATCAAGAACACTAAAGCAAATATAACCACCTTCCGATGCACTATACCCAAACTCACTCGCATCCACAGATGATAGAATTAAGCAAGACACCCTAAATAACTAATCCACTATATCTCTATGTAAATTACAATTAAAAAGGATTTCACGCACAAGTTCTCTATTAGATTACATATGGCGTAAAGGTATATTCCTATCCTAAACACAAATCATGAATTCCATCTACGCGAAAATTATAAATATATGCTATTATGATCAGATCTAAACCCATACTCCTCTTCAGATTTCATATAGATTATCACGATAATTGATGGCCAAGCAATTAAGCAATTAATTCCAAATCACAATAGACAATCTCAACGATAGGTCATAATAACTGATAAAGAAGCATATTAAAATAAACTACACATTAAGATTCATTGTAATATTAAACAAAAGATTTAGTTCATTGTCATTGAATTAAAACCAAGAATCCACAATTGAATACACATTAAAAGATAAGAATAAGATTAGAGAAGAGAATTGAATCTGTCGTCAGTCAACAAATCTCATGCTCCTTCTTGCTCTTCAATGGCTCCAAGTGCTTCAATCTCCAAAATCCCCTTTCAACTAGGGTTTATTATTTTTATTTTTAAACTAAAATAAAACTAAACTAATAATATCTAATATATAAAACTATACTAAATCTATTATATAATATATATCATCTAAGCTCCTGCCGCCTCCTATACTAATTAAATAATATATATAATATATATTATATTCCTAAGCTACTCTCTAATATAATTTGCATCCCAATCCGAATGGGAAAAGGAAGTCTCCAAGCTGATTGCGTCACATCTCCACTTGCAATATATTCGCGGCCTACCTAGCATCCCAATCCGAGTCACAACCCTTAATATGCTGCTTTTGTCTTCCTTTTATATTCCAATAATTGTGGCCCCCACATATATATAAAGTGCAGCCTTTATTTCCTCTTGTAGCACCCGATCCGAATAGAAAAAAGGAAAAGCCAGCAGCTTTGTCGCCTCCCCGCCCCAGCGGGGGTGGGTACTGTCCACATACTGAATTCATGTAGCTGCTGATTTCGTGGCTGCCCATGCACTTCATACATATATGTTGAATCTAGTTTAGTTACCTTTTAAAATCCATGAGCTGCTTGGCTAGTACTTTTCCTTTGGCTGAATATATATATACTGCTGCAAACATGGGCCCATGTAATACCCCTTTTCCAGCTACTGAAGTAAGCTGCTAATTCACTAAATTCGTGAGCTGCTAGGAGTTTGGACGTGAGCTACTTCATTTCAAAAACCAAACCGTGGCCCACTTGATAATTATCTTGCTTGCATGATCTGAATTGGGTCAACCCACTCAGTCCCGAATTGAGTTTGTCCTATTTCAATATTTTAGCTCTAAATTCTCCTTTTACGCCACTTTCGCACCCATTCCGTTACCTACACATAAGAGTATAAACCAAATAAAAATGATAGGAAAGTCACTTAAAAACAACGAGAATCAAGCTATAACGAATACCGATGAGTAGGTATAAACCCCACTCATCAGTAGTCAGTGCAATATCTGCCTCCAACCATGAAGAATACTCTGGAGAACGATCTAGATGGCTAGTAGAAAAATCTGCCTTCTCCCTGCAAGTCCAACACTCATAAGTCTTGATGAGGTCAGCTGACGACAAAGATGAAGCTAATATCCGCTGATCCATAGCCCCCTCAAAATGGTGGATGCTCTGAAACTGATTAAACTGGCCCATGACTGCCAGCGGATGATATGTGGTCGCCCCTCTTGGGAGCTGTCGTTTAGCACTCCAAAATTAACCTTACTCCTATTCCACTAACTCAAGAAATAGTATAGTAACAAGCAAGGATCGATCCCAAAGAGAGCGTTCTGTTTTATATTTATCCAAGTATTTTCTAATGAATTGGGGAATTTTAGTTTGAAAAGTTAAATTAACAAAAGTGAATTTTAAAAAAAGTATCAATGAGTAAAAAGCTTCAATTCTTCAGTTCAGTATCGCCTTTTCACAATTATGGATTAACCAAGTGTTTACAATATTTATCTTTCAATGAGATTAAAAATCCTAGATAACTGCAATCGCTAGTTATCCGAAATTCTCCTTTAAGTATAAATCTAATGCGACAATCGCCAACAAAAGATCCTAACTATCTTATAATCTAGAACTATCAGTCTAAATTTAATATGATAAAAGCATGAAGAATGAGAATTAGATTGTTCCAAGTAACAATTACACAATCAGGAATTATTTAACTTGTCTTCTCAAAATCTTAATAATATCCAAAAGTTTGACCACAATCGAATATCATTAATTGCTACCTATGATCAGACATACATCGTTTGCTTAATATATATCTTAATCTAGCAGATGATATTAATTTACTAATTTAATCCTGCAAAAACAAAATTAATCAATTGAATAGCATACAAGAAAGTTTATGTAGATAATCAGAATAAATCTCACATATGAAAGAATAAATAGAATAAACTTGCTCAAACCATTAATTGTAAATAAGGTTCAACATCCCTTCCAAATTGAATTGAGTAGTTTAGCTTGACATACCTTGATTCTCTAAAACTAAGGTTTGAATGAATGACTAGCCTCCTTCTAGTTCCAAGATAGATTAAACATAAGAAAACAACTAGTATTTATAGTCTATCAAAACCCTATTACAATTAGAATATCCAAAATTCTATTTTGACTCAACTTTGCAACTTTAAGGCAACCAAATCTAGCCAGATCCGTCCAACCGGCGCGCCCCGTGCTAGTCTACCAAGGACTTCGATTTGCTATGGCGCGACCTGCGCCTGTTCCAGTCCAATCCTAGCACCCCCTGCGCCTAGGTGTAAGTCTGCCCAATTCTTCCTGTTTTCTTCCTTTAAGCTCAGCTGCGTTCCTTTCCTGCAAATTCACACAAAAACATGAAAAGTAACCTGCACTACTTAAGAAACCACAATATATTAAGCTTAGAACTACTGATTTAGTAGGTTTTTAACCTACTTATCAAATATCCCCAAACTTAAACAATTGCTTGTCCTCAAGCAAACAAACACAAACTTTACTTGACATAACCTAATCTAACATAACTCAACAGAGTGAATGCAACTAACAAGATCAAGCTGAAATCTTAGTAAACAAATAAAGGTTGCATAACCCTTATGAATTGACACTTAGCTTACAATCAATCTCGACTCATGAATAATCATAGTCTCTCACATCCTCACCTCATTGACATAATTCTAATCCTCTTCCGTGCGTGTGTGTCCAATTTTATATCAGCAGTTCAAAGTGATTCATGTGATTATTTCCAAATAAACATTTTACTCTTCTCACAGATAACTAATCAAACATGGCATCCACATAAGCATTACGGGAATTAGGCTGTATTAAGTAATAAAAGATCAATCGTCAAAATTTATGCTTTGTGGGTGCGTTTTAACGCTCCATCCCACCAATTACTCTATATATTTGACTTATTACCTGTGTAACGGACTTTCAGCCAATGACTCCCAAACCCGAAGGCTTTAGGGCACTAGGTGTGAAGACATCTCCTAGGGTTTACTTGTCCGAGTAACAAAGGTCACGCGGTCAAACTAAGTCAATTTTTATTTCATAAGTACTCTTTTTTTTCTTTTTGATTTTTCTTTTCTTTATTTTCTTTTCTAAACCGCAATTCCCCCAAACTTATGTTTCAGCCAATGTTCTATTTTTAATCTGTGATCAAATAAGTGCCCGTGTTCTAATACACACAATTCCCTAATCACAACTGACAGTCAATTGGTGCGCTTAAAATTTGAAAGAGAACAAGAATAATGCTATGAGGTTACTATGGTTGAGCCTAATCAGTTCACGACTCTCAATTTTATGCAAGACCAGTGAAAATCAAAGTCATTAACTATTAATTTCATTACCATGACTCACTGCTCAATCTCCATGTATTATACTATATGTATGCTTCTACTGACACAATTCCTACATGAAAGAATTGAATTCCCCCCAAACTTAAATCAGGTAATGTCCTCATTACGTTGTCATAGGAAATATTAAAACGAGGACTTCCCTGAGAGACGAGTCAAGACTTGTCGTAACCTTCGTCATCTGATGGGGGGTAGGTAGGCAGAATTGGAGGAATGGGCAGCTGAACTGGCTTTGAATTTGGTGTGCATATCGAAAAGGCATCTGCCAATGCTGTAAATGCCCTAATGTTGTAGGCATGCATCGTGGTCTGGCGTTGGGCAAGTCGCAGACTCCGCTGTTGACTTTGTCGCTGAAAACTTGATAACGGCTCTACTCCGGCCGCTTCAGCCATTAGCTCATCCACTCGTGGTGGTGAGGGTGGTGTTGATGGTGGTATCATGATGAAGCCCTCTCCCCGAGGATGTGACCGTGCTCCTACCCATGGTTTGTATTTCTCAATAGTAGGATGGTCAATGATGGTCATTAGTTGTTGGACCGGCTCCGAGGCGTGCCATTGAACTCCTACTTGTCGGCATAAGTCGGCGATAAGGAATCCATGTAATAACCCTCCTGTGGTACCCCCTCTCAGCGATCGTTCAATAGATTCTTGAATGCATAGCCCGATGTCGACGTTCAATATCTCAACTTCATTATTCGACCCATCCTCATGAGTTACGATACCATAGAGACGTCGTGCTCGTTCCTTAGTTACGTCATTTTGGTGACGCGTAGGCATGAGTCGAGCATAAATAAATGCGTACCATGCCTTCCCATATCGACTCAACGCGGCATGTGGAAAAGTGACTTTTTCATCGGTGCCCGCTTTGGTCACCCATTGAGTTCCTGGCTTATAAAGTCGAACTATGATCTCATCCAGATTGGGCAGATGGTCCTTGTATCGATTTATCTGTTGTGTTTCCACCCCAAAATATTGATTGATCGTCGCTGCTCTAAACGACACTTGCTTGCCATGAACCATCACCACGTGATCAACGTATTCGATGGCATTGGCATAAAATTCCTTGACGATGTTGATCACAGCCAGTTTAGGTTTCTCAACCAATTGAAACTAGTTGCGCTCCACAATCATGAGCGCCATGTCGCCGTCCAGATTGGCATCCGGTTTCAGTCCTCTTTCTAGAACTAGAGTTTTCTTGTCGATTACTTTGTTGAAGCGGGTGGATGTTGCCTCACTTATGAACTTTGATTCATCGTATGTCTGTCTAGTTGTAGAACTGGACCCCCTTTGACGTTTGGATGCCATAGTGATGCTCTCTAGTAGAATTGTGCCCAAAGAATTGAAGTAAGATTGTGGAAGCCTGTTGAAGCAATTTATCGAACACATGGTGGGCGAATATGTCTCTCCCCCAAATTTAGTTCACTTTGTATATCACAAATTTCCCAAATATAAATACAATTAACCTTGGGTCATCAGTAACCCAAGGGTTCCCAATACAGTAGTTAAACAACTCAATGAAACTTATGATACCTTAAGCAATAATACCCCAATATCAATTACTTACTTGTATTACCTTTGGATTTTGCTTCAATTGGATGTGTGGGAATTCAAGTACCTTTCTTCTCCTTGCCTCCAATTCGTGATGATGATTGTTGTTTAGGTGTAGCCGAAGTTAGAAGTGAGGAGGAGGAAGAATATGAATAGGGGGAATGAAGAGGTTAGTTTCAATTGAGATTGCTTAGCTTTTGGGGAAGTTAGGTTTTGATTGGATTTGGAGAGGGTAGTTGTTGAATTGGATTAGGGTTAGAGAGATTGTAGAATAGGAATAGGACTAGAGAAAAAGTTGGCCTTGAATTGGGTTTGGAGAGGAAAAGGTCGACAGCAACTGTATTTTAAAACTGGCACAGCTGACTGGCGCGCCCCGCGCCCAGTCTCTACTCATTGTCTCGCGGCCCGCGCTGTAACCATTGGATTGACTAAAATTTTTGGAGGTGTAGCGCGCCTTGAGCCTAGGGAAGCGCACCCCGCGCCAGACTGAGACTTTTGAACTTAAATCGCTGGTAGGGAAACGCGCTCCGTGTTTGGTTGCTCTTTGTTATGGCGCGGCCTGCGCCACTTAGCTTTATGTGATATTTGATTTTCCTTGCCTTGAGTCCTGCCAACAATGAAAGTGTAGTGTATAAGGACTTGGATATAATATACATCTATGAATGAAATATATATATATATATATATATAATTAAATACTAATAACTACTAAGGTCAAGAAATTGGGTTGCCTCCCAACTAGCGCTTGGTTTAACGTCGTCAGCCCGACTTAAAATAACTCAATCATCTGGAAGCCAGATCCATCAGCGTCAACATCTCAACCTCCTCAACCTGACTGCTATCCAAAACTGGCTTTAACCTAAGGCCATTCACCTTGAACACATTCCCTGTTTTTGGATTATATATATCTATAGCACCATAAGGAAATACATTAGTAACAACAAATGGACCCTCCCAATGAGAACCCAACTTACCTGGAAATAATTTCAATCGTGAATTATAAAGGAGAACTTTTTGCCCAACAGTGAAATTCTTTGGCAAAATTTTCTTATCATGGAAAGCTTTTGTCTTAACGTTATACAGTTTAGAACTCTCATATGATTCAGTACGCAACTCCTCGAGTTCTTGTAACTGCAACTTCCTATGGACGCCAGCTTGATCCAAGTTCATGTTGCACTGTTTGATTGCCCAGAAAGCCTTATGCTCTAACTCCACAGGTAGGTGGCATGGTTTCCCGAACACCAGCCTATAAGGCAACATACCAATTAGAGTTTTGTATGCCGTCCTATATGCCCATAGTGCATCATCTAATCTAAGACTCCAATCTTTCCTGTTCGGGTTGACTACTTTCTCCAAAATGGATTTGATCTCTCGGTTGGATACCTCATCTTAGCCATTGCTTTGCGGATGATAGGATGTAGAGACCCTGTGAAGAACGTTGTATTTCCTTATACCCTATTACAGAAGTGAGTTTCGCGATCACTAATGATGGCCCGTAGTGCTCCAAACCTGACAAATATGTTAGTCCTGACAAAATCTGCAACAACTTTAGAATCGTCAGTCCTGGTGGCTTTAGCTTCCACCCACTTTGAAACATAGTTAACTGCCAATAAGATGTAAACATTTCCAAAGGAAACAGGAAAAGGTCCCATAAAATCAATACCCCAAACATCAAAGATTTCAACAATTAGAATAGGGTTTTGTGGCATTTGATGTCTATGTGATATATTTCTTGTTCTTTGACAATTTTCACATGATTTGCAAAATAGATACGACTTTTTGAAAATTGAGGGCCAAAAGAAACCACTCTCTAACACCTTATGTGATGTTCTTTTAGGTCCAAAATGACCTCCACAAGCATAGGAATGACAGAAAGCTAGAATAGATTGGAATTCATTATCAGGTACACAACGTCTAACTATCTGATCAGCACAGAATTTCCACAAGTATGGGTCATCCCACACATAATGTTTTGCATCACTCATAAGCTTCTCTTTCTGGGATTTTGAAAACTCACCCGGTAAGTACGCACTTACCAAATAATTCACAATGTCTGCATACCAAGTAGTTGTATTGCCAATGGAAAGTAGATGCTCATCCGGAAACATGTCTTGTAATGGTAGTGCTTCTTCCTCCTTAAGAATTCTACTCAAGTGATCCGCTACCAAGTTATTAGCACCCTTTTTATCTCTAATTTCCAAGTCGAATTCTTGCAGCAGCAAGATCCAACTTATGATTCGAGGTTTGGACTCTTTCTTAGTAAGCAAGTACCTGAGAGCGGCATGGTCAGAATAAACTATCACTTTAGTACCAAGTAAATATGATCTAAACTTATCTAAAGCAAATACAACAGATAATATTTCTCTTTCAGTTGTGGAATAGTTTATTTGAGCCGCATTCAATGTTCTAGAAGCATAGTAATGGCATGGACAGCTTTGTCAATCTTTTGGCCTAAGACAGCGCCGACAACATAGTTGCTTGCATCATACATTATGTCAAATGGGAACTTTCAATTCGGTAGTTGAATGACAGGGGATGACGTCAATAATTTCTTTAATGTATCAAAAGCCACCTTGCATTCATCATGAAAATGGAATTCCTCATCTTTTTGGAACAACTAGCATAAGGGCAATGCTATCTTGGAGAAATCTTTGATAAACCTACGATAAAATCCTGCATGTCCAAGAAAAGAGCGTATCTCTCGCACGCTGACGGGGTAAGGCAATGCATATATAATATCAATTTTATCTTTATCGACTTCTAAACCATTAACTGACACTACATGACCAAGTATAATTCCTTGTTCTACCATAAAGTGACATTTTCCCCAATTTAGCACAAGGTTAGTTTCCAAACATCTATCCAAAACACGAGTCAGATTATCTAGGCAAGCGTCTAATGAATTACCATGTACTGTGAAATCATCCATAAAGACCTCAATGCATTCTTCTAAAAGATCGGAAAAAATACTCACCATGCATCTTTGAAAAGTACCTGGGGCATTGTAGAGTCCAAAGACATTTGCCGATAGGCAAAGGTACCAAAGGGGCATGTGAATGTGGTCTTTTCTTGGTCTTCGGGTGCAATCACAATCTGGTTATAACCTGAAAAATCATCTAGAAAGCAATAATAAGTATGCCCAGCTAATCGTTCTAACATTTGATCAATAAAAGGAAGGGGAAAGTGATCTTTTCTAGTTACAGCATTTAACCTCCTATAGTCAAGACGCACTCTTCAACCTGTTTGCATCCGTGTGGGCACTAACTAATTGTTATCGTTCTTGACAACCGTGATTTAGAATTTTTTTGGAACTACCTGCACCGGACTTACCCATTGACTTTTGGACATGGGGTAGATGATTCCTGCATCGAGCAATTTTATAACCTCTTTCTTTACTACCTCCATCATCAGTGGGTTCAATCGTCTTTGTGCATCCCTCATAGGTTTAGCCCCGTCTTCCAGCAAAATCCGATGCATGCACATTGCGAGACTAATACCTTTGATGTCTACTATGGTCCATCCAAACACTGTGATATAGTCCCTAAGGACTCTCAACAATTTTTCTTCCTACACTTTGGTTAGATTACTAGAAATTATCACAGGTAAAGTCTCATTAGTCCCTAAATACGCATATTTCAAGTGTGCAGGTAACTATTTCAATTCAAGTGTTGGAGCTTGCTCAATAGATGGTAATAGTTTTTGGTGAGACACATGTATTGAACTAACTGGACTGCATGCTTATCTGAGAGTTTAGGTAATGAATGTAGTGCTTCCATAGTTTCCTTCAATTTCTGATTTTGCTCAAGTTCATACTTCCCATCCATGTCCAAACTGCTAGAAATAGCAACCTCCAAGCTGTCTCTCTGAATTTGTTCGAACGTTTCCTGCACTAAAGAGTCACACACATCAATTGCAAAAACTTAACAAATATCACTAGGGTACCTCATGGCATCATAGATATTAAATTGGATCTTTTCGCCATCAATCTCCATTGTTAAGGTCCCATTGTGCATATCAATCATAGTTCTCGCTGTTTTTAGGAAATGCCTTCCTAACAAGATGTGTGATGGGTTTGGTGATGTATCATCCTCCATATCCACTATGTAAAAATCTGCAGGAAAGATTAGTTCGTTCACCTGCACCAGGACATCTTTAACTGCCCCTCGAGGGTAAGTGTTAGTACGATCTGCCAATTGAATAATCACACCAATATTTTTCAAAGGGCCTAGATTTAGAGACTTATAAACAGATAATCGCATCACATTAATTGAAGCAACTAAATCTAGCATGGCCTTCTCAAATCTAGTGTTTCTTATCTTGCATGGGATCGTAAACATGCCTGGATCTTTACATTTAGGGGGCATTTTTCTTTGAAGAACAACTGATACATTCTTCCCAACTGTGACTTTTTCATCATTTTCCAATTTTCATTTGTTAGTGCACAATTCTTTTAAATATTTTGCATACTGTGGCACTTGTTTAATTGCATTAAGTAATAGAATATTCACTTTTACTTTCCTAAAAGTTTCCAGGATTTCTTTTTCCTGTTGATCTTTCTTTTAAGTTCTAGAATTTCTGGGAGGAAAGGAAAGAGGAATATTTTTAAGCTGACAAGGAGGGTTAGGATGTACGTTAGATTTTTTCGGTTCCTCCTTAGCTTGCTCTTTCTCAAACTCAACTGTGGCTATGGGTGTATCCATCTTCTTCCCACTCTGCAAGGTTATAACACTGACATTTTCCTTAGGATTCACAACAGTTTGAGATGGGAGCTTCGCTGAACCTTGAGAGTCCAACTGACCCACAGTAGTAGCTAATTAGCTCATTTGACTCTCCAAGCTATGGATGGAAGATTTTATCTCTTGTTAAAACTGTTGTGTTTGTGTCATAAATGCTTTGAACATGTCCTCCAATGATGTTCCAAAATTGGTCGGTGCTGCTGGTTTGGGTTGGTACTGTGGCTGATTTGGCTGAAATTGTTGTTTATTTGGGTAGAACCCTTGCGCCTGGGGCCTAGCACCCCCATAACTCAAGTTAGGATGATCCCTCCATCCTGGATTGTAAGTATTAGAAAAAGGATCATATTTCCTCTGCGGCTGTGCCTGGTAATTTCCCACTGCATTAGCTTGTTGTATATTCTCTTCCTCTTGTAATGTCCGGCAAGAATCCGTAGAGTGCCCTGCCATTAAACATATTCCGCAAGCCTTTGCAACCGGCAAGTTACCTGTTGCTAATTATTTCACCATAGCAGTTAAGTCAAAAATCTGTTGCTCCATATTACTCGTGCTTACCTCGCTTACCCTTTGTGCTGGATGATCATTCTGTGTTCCATATTATTGTGCATTGGCGGCCATATTTGCAATCAAATTCTTTGCAGCCTCCAGTGTTTTATCCACTAATGCTCCTCCACTAGCAGCGTCAATCATACTCCTATCCATCGATACAAGTCCCTCATAAAAGTACTGGATAAGGTGTTGGTCATCAATCTAGTGGGGTGGACAGCTGGAGCAAAGCTTTTTGAATCTCTCCCAGTATTTATACAATGTTTCACTGCTGAATTGTCAGATTCTTCTTCCCTTATGTTGGCTACTCTTAAAGCAGAAAAGTATTTCTCCAAAAATAGCCTTTTCATGTCATTCCATGATTGTATTGATCCCGAGGGGAGATAATACAACCAATCTTTTGTTAAATCTGCCAGTGAGAATGGGAAAGCTCTCAGTTTTATCTGCTCCTCCGTAATGTTGTGTGGCTTCATGGTCGAGAACACAACATGAAACTCCTTCAAATGCTTGTAAGGATCCTCACCTGTAAGACCACGAAAAGTAGGCAAAAGGTGAATTAGTCCGGATTTCAATTCAAACGCAACATTTAAAGTAGGATATTCAATGCATAGAGGTTGTTGAGTGAGATTAGGAGTTGACAACTCCTTTAAAGTCCTGTTATTTGGCATCGCCATCTCCTCGTCCGATTCGCTAGAAGAATGGTCTGAAAGTAGTGTGAGTGCGATGTTGAGGCCTAGTGATGGAGCTTCGTTGGAATCTGCAAGTGGACCTTGGGATTTTTGAGCTTCCTTCCTAAGAGGTTTGTTGCACTAACTCTGGCCCTAGAATTCGTCGTTCTCCGACTTCATCCCAACATAACGGCGTTCTGCTCTTTCTCCCGTAAAGAGCTTTGTACGGTGGCATGTCGATACTTGCATAGTAACTATTGTTATATGCAAATTCTACTAAGGGTAGGTGGTCGTCCCAATTTCCCTTGAAGTCCATCATGCAAGTCCTAAGCATGTCTTCCAGCATTTATATTGTTCACTCACTCTGTTCGTCTGTCTGAGGATGATAAGCAGTACTCAACCTTAACTGGGTTCCCATCCTTTCTTGCAAGCTTTTCCAGAAGTTTGACGTGAAGCACGGATCTCGATCAATTGACACCGGCACTCCATGTCGTGAAACAATCTCCTTAACATACAAATTTGCTAACTGATTCAAACTATAACAGATCTTAATCGGTAGAAAATGAGCTGTCTTCGTTAGTCGATCCACGATAACCCAAATGACATCAAAACCTTTCTTCGTGATTGGAAGTCCCACCACGAAGTCCATCGTAATGTGCTCCCATTTCCACTCTGGTATTTCCAACGGTTGAAGTAGACCACTCGGCCTCTGGTGCTCTGCTTTGACGCATTGGCAAGTAAGACATCTACTGACGTACTCTGCGACTTCCCGTTTCAAATTGGGTTACCAAAAATGTTGCCTCAAATCTCGGTACATCTTCGTGCCTCCTGGAAGAATGAAATACGTCGTATTGTGTGCCTCGTGTAAAATTTCTTCCCTCAACTCGGTTACCGCTGGCACCCATACTCTTCCATCGAATCTCTAGATATCGTCTTTATCCATTCTGAATCTTTCCTCTTCATTTTCGATGATCCTCTTTCTCATTTTCTCGCACTCTTCATCCTTCTCTTGTGATTCCTTTACTCTATCCAGTAACACTGGACGAGCTTCCATTGCAAATAGTTGATCTGCAGACTTCCCCGGTCCTTTCACCTCTATTTCCAACTTCTCTATTTCCCTTATTAACTCCTCCTAAGTTGTCAATTGAAATAGTTTCTCCCTTCCTTTTCTGCTCAGAGCGTCGGCTACTACGTTTGCCTTTCCCGGGTGATAAAGAATATCGCAGTCATAATCCTTGATTAATTCTAACCACCTCCTCTGACTCATGTTCAACTCCTTCTATGTGAATATATATTTTAGACTTTTGTGGTCCGTGTATATCTCACATTTTTCTCCGTATAAATAATGTCTCCAAATTTTTAAACTCAAAAACTACTGCCGCTAACTCTAAGTCGTGAGTATGGTATCGTTTTTCTTAATCCTTCAATTATCGCGATGCATTTGCAATGACCTTGCCGTGTTGCATTAGTACACAGCCAAGTCCATTGTGCGATGCATCACTATACACCACGAAACCTCCCGCATCATCTGGTAATGATAATACAGGCGCTTCGCTTAGTCTCTTTCGCAGCTCCTGAAAACTTTCCTCACATTTCTTCGTCCATACGAATTTCACCGTCTTCCTTGTTAGGTTGGTCAACTGGGTCGCTATCTTAAAAAAATCCTGGATAAATCTTCTATAGTACCCAGCTAACCCTAAGAAACTTCTTATCTCTGTTGGTGTTTTCGGCTGTTCCCAATTACTCACTGCTTCGACCTTTGCAGGGTCTACTAAGATTCCATTGTTATCCACCATGTGTCCTAAGAATTGAACCTTCTCCATCCAAAATTCACATGTAGAAAATTTCGCATACATCTTCTCCTTCCTTAGCGCCTCCAAAACAATCTTCAGATGTTCAGCGTGCTCTTCTTTCGTCTTCAAGTAGATCAAGATGTCGTCGATGAAAACTACTATGAACTTATCCAAGTATGGCTTGAAGACTCGGTTCATCAAGTCCATGAATGCTGCCAGAGCATTAGTCAATCCGAATGACATTACCCAAAACTTGTAGTGCCCATAACGGGTCCGAAACGCCGTCTTGGTATGTCTTCTTCCCGTACCTTCAGTTGGTGATAACCTGTACGTAGGTCTATCTTCGAGAAACACTTTGCTCCCTTCATTTGATCAAAAAGGTCTTCTATCCTTGGTAGTGGATATCTATTCTTGGTCGTTACTCTATTCAATTCTCAATAATCTATACAGAGCCTCATCGATCCGTCCTTTTTTTTAACAAACAACATTGGTGCTCCCCAAGGAGACACACTCGGCCGTACGTAACCCTTATCCAATAACTCTTGTAATTGTATCATCAATTCCTTCATTTCTACTAGCGCCATACGATATGGAGCTTTCAAAATCGGTGTCGTTCCCGGTGCTAAGTCTATTACGAATTCGATTTCTCTGTCTGGCGGAAGACCAGGCAGATCGTCTGGAAATACATCTTGGAATTCTCTTACTACGGATATATTCTTAATTTTTACTCCCTTTTTTCGAGTATCTACAATGTAAGCTAAATAACCTACACATCCTTTCCTTAATAATTTCTTGGCCTGCATCATCATAATGCAACACGATTGCTTAAGCAATGAGCTACCATAAAACACTACCTTAGACTTATTCGGAGTCTGAAGGTTCACACTTTTATTCTGACAATCAATTATCGCAGCATGGTTATACAACCAATCCATTCCCAATATCACATCAAATTCTCCCAATCTAATCGGAATTAAGTCTACGCTCAGTTCATGATCTCTAATGTTTGCGCGACAATTTCGGTATATGAATTCTACAGGGATCACTTCCTTATTCACAACTTCTATGTTCAAAGGATTTCCTAATCGTTCTCGGGGTAAGTTAAGTCGACTAGAAAATTCTTCAGATAAAAAAGAACAGGTGGCACCCGAATCAAATAATACATATGCATTTATATCATTGATTGGGATAATACCTGACACCACGTCCTTCGCAGCTACTGCGTCTTGGACGGTCATGTTAAAGGTCCTGGTGGTTGGGCGGTTGGATTGTGTCGGTCCGCCGATCATTAACTTGTTGTATCCCCCTTGTTGGCCACTTCCTCCACCGCTTCCCTTCTTCGGGCAATCCTTGATCCAGTGCTCAGTTGAGCTGCAAGCGAAACACCCTTGGATCTTCTTCGGCTTCAAGCAGTTGGGCGAAATGTGACCCTCCTGGCCATAGTTGTAGCAAGTACTACACCCCTTCCAGCACTCGCCCTGATGATTTTTTCCACACTTCGGGCATCCATCAGCCCTCTTCTTAAAACCTCCATGAAAATTTCCCGACTGATTTTTTTTGTTGTTGTTGTTATTTTTCCACTTTCTCTTTCCTAAGTTACTTCCTCAACTATGCTTCCTCCACCACGGCTTTATCCTCACGTATTCTTACCCTTCTTTTCTTTGTTATACAGACTTAAGGCTTCACTGCCACCTTTCGCAATTATCGCCTTCTCCAGCAATATCGCAAAGGAATCAATCTGTAGAACTGACACCTTATTAAACAACCAAGGCTTCTGTCCTTGCTCAAAACGTCTAGCTTTCCTCTCTTCATCCCCTACCTGGTGTTCTGCAAACTGCGCTAGTTCTTTAAACTTAGCCGCATACTGCGCCACCGTCATATCACCCTACTTCAGTTCTAAAAACTTAACCTCCATTCTGTTCTTCATGCTTTTCAGGAAGTAGTTCTCGAAAAACAACGTCTTAAACCTCTCCCATGCTATTATCCCTTCTCCTTCCCTTTGCTGATTCACTTCCCACCAGTAGTTTTCTTCGCCCCTCATCATATACGTAGTGACTACCGTCTTTTGGTCTTCACCCACACGAGCGATGGTGAAAGCCTTCTCTATCTCTTTTATCCAAGTCTGAGCAATGATTGGATCGGTAGTACCTTCAAACTCTGGAGGTCCTACGCTCCTAAAGTCTTTGAAATTCATGACTGGGGCTGCTTGAGGATTGGGGCGAACGGGTTTGTTGTTCCTTCCCCTAAGAGCCTCTCCTAACAAATCCACTAACTTCTGAATGGGATCTACTTGTTCTCTCTTATTGTTCATTGATTCCTCAGGTGCAGTTAATCTACGTCTGGGCGGCATTTTCTGCATCACAAAATTTTCACTTTTAATATTCAATTATATTACTTAAGTATTTCATTAATGCTAAAAAGAATAGAATTTATAACACGTTTCTTAAATAAGATCATTTATATTCATATGTCAAATCATTACATTATATGATCATCCCTAGCATACTTCTATAAATGTCAACATATATCCATTAATATCACAAGAGACGGGGAAAACACTAACATACTACCCCTCTAACATAAGTCTACTCGGGGTTTACATAACTATCCCATATCTTACACAAAAGATTGGGATTACATCAACATATACATCGCATACAAGAATCTGCTAAAGCTACTACTAGACTAACTAAGGGGTCTCATCCCAACATCTTGCGCTCCACAGTGCTCTTTTACTCAATCTGTGCTATGTACGCCATCAGCTCTCTGCTCATAGTGTGTCGGGTCTGTCCCTGCTCTGCCAGGTAGTTGTATACACCATCGATCACCCTCTCAATAGCTGAGTGAAACACGTAGCCCATCTTGTTCACCTTCCTCTTCTTGCATCTCACCTCATCTTCTAGGTCGTCTGCCCTCTCATTAGCTACTTCCTACTTCTCCTCGAAGTGGATCCTATCCATCACCTCCAACTCTAGCTAAGTACGGAGAGCCTCCTTTTCAGTCTTCTCACTCATCTCTCTCTGCTCCACCTCTTCCAGCTTTCCTGCCAAATCGACATTCCGAGACACCGATCTGTGAAACAGAGTCCCCATCTGGATCCCTGCCTCCCTGTAATACCCGAGAATTTCAAAATATTATTAATGAATAAATTAATGAAAGTCAAATATTTATTTGAATATAAATATTTATATGTTATAAGATGAGTCAACTCAATTAATTTAAATTGAATTTATAATAATTGAGAAGAATGTGGAGTTTATGATAAGCTCGAAGAATGCCTTGTGTGGCACAATGATGAGAATTATGATGATTTAATTAATTAAAGAGGGAATCAATAAGTGAATGATTAATTAATAATATATTGTTAATTAATTGCTATTATGAGTAATAGAATATTATTGAGTAAATAATTGATGAATATAATAAGAGTTATATTTATTTAATTATTTATTGTGTGCCATACATATGATAATTAACCGTATAATAAGGTTATTAATTGTGGTTATGAATGATAACCGATTAAAGAGTAAATGAATAATTAATATAATAATTACTCAAATAATTGCTAAGTGTAAAGTTATGTAATCACATATTGTATAGTAACTACAACTATATAATATAAAGTATAATGTGACATTTTGATATAACTATGTAATATAGGAACTATATGGTAAAAGGGAGTAAATCACATGAATTGCATGGACTCATGTGAATACATGTTGTGACACCCCCAAATCTGGGTACTTCGTTTCCACAAGATTTGGTGTTCACTTTCTAAAAAAATATACATCTACCCAATAAATAGGAATGTAAAATAAATTACAACCTCATTAATAAATAAAATCTTTCTTATGAAAAAGGATTACTGTAACGAACAAGATTTTTGTAATTTAAATTGAATATTTATTGAATTAAATAAATATTTTTCGATGATTTAATTATTGAGTTAAATAATTAATTGATGAAATTGTGGTAGATTAATTTAATTATACGTGTCACATTAGTTAAATTAATGTGGTGAATTTTATATTCAAAGTATGTATTTAATTGAGCTTATTTGATTAATATATTAATTAATAAGCATAATGTTATTCTAATTAATTTAAATAATTAATTGGAGATTTAATGATTTGTCATAATTAATGAATGAGAATTTTAATTATGTGACTATGTGATTTAATGTGGATTTATGCTATTTTATTTAATTGATTTAAATAACATTAATTGATTAATTAAAAGTGTGACATTATTAAACTATATTATAGTAAGTTAATTAAATTAAAGGGAAAGGAGAGTGAATGGGAGAAACCAAACATGGCCTTATGGGGAGTTGATCAGTTAACCCACTATGGGACTAACCGATGACCACTCACCCACTATAAACATTATACGTATTACGCTATACATATATCTTATACATCAGTCTTATATTTTATATTACAAACATCAGAGAACTTAGAGAGATTAGGAGAGAAAATTGAGAGAAGAATCGATTAGAGAAGAGATTGAAGAATTAAAGCCCATATCATCATCTTCACAGAGTTTACTAGGGGTAATTCCTTTGTCCCAATTTATTTCACGTACTATGTTTCCTTCATGAACATATATTCTGAGTTCTCCGTGTATGGGAAAAATTAGCAATTTTTGATTATATGCTTATATATGTGTTATTATATCATTATAACATGTTTTGTATTTGGTATGAATGAATTAAAATAATCGAATTCATGTAATTAGGCCTTAATTGGGTTTTCAAAATTTTACAGAGTTTTTCCATTTACGAGCTTTAAAAATTCTCTGTGAATAGAAAAAATTGATATTTATTCATTATATGGCTATATTTGTGTTAATATGTGTTTATAACATATTATATGCCATATATGCATAACTTTCAGTGATCACACCATGGAATTTTGTTGATAATTGGGTTTTCAAAAGTTACAGAGTGTAGAAATTGTACATATGGCTCATATAGCCCTTACGTACAAAATTTACACGCCTTATACGTTTATTTAACTTAAATTGATACTTGCATGTAATTATGTACGTTTAAACGAACAAAATGGAAGTTAAACGAACGGATTCGGTGTTATAACGAATCCGTAACGTTGAATTTCTTGTTTTCCTTTAAAACTTTATAAAATATTGAAAACAGTGAAAATAGATGCCTTGGATTGTGTAAATACGTAATTTAAAATGCTAAGATCATGCTAAAAATGTTATATAATATTTCTGTGGAGTTTTTACATTATGGGTAGCCTTATAATTCATTACGTTAGTTTAATTTGGATTTATTTGGGCTACTCTGTGTGTTCATCGCGAACCAGGGAGTGCACCAGCAGGGGGACCCGCCCCAGCGGGTGTTCATGGGTATTAGGACCCGCCCCAATGAGTATAAGGGCTGTCCAGGAGCCTTTGTTTTTTTATTTTCGAGACTGTTTTGACCTCCTGTAGTAAAATAAGCATAACTTTTTCATACGAACTCCGATTAAGGCGATTCAAGATGATTCGGAAAAATAACGAGTAGACCTACAACTTTCATTCTTTAAGTTTTTCAATTTGAAATCGTTAAAATGGGTAAAAATGGCCATCTTTGTGACTGATGCGTATTCGGAGGCAATCGGAGGGTTTCGGACATGCACGCACACAAGTGTAGTGTTCTCGATAATAAAAGATGTTTTAAGTTACATAAATGAATATTATATGATTTGAAGTTCATGATTAATAAATTAAGTTATTGACATGTATAAGATAATGTGAAGGTTCAAGTTAACAAACTAAGTGCGAACTTGAATATCGTAATTGTAAAACTTGATTATGATTGTTTAAAGGGCTATACATGTGTGATATTCATGTTGTGAGTTTACATTCATGTTATGTGGTTAGCCATTGAGTAATATTATAAACCAAGTTGTAAGTCGAACTTAAGTGAATAGTTCTACAGTTAAACATGGTAGTTATGAAAACTAATCGATGTCGTATACATAATGTAATGTGTAGGACGTTGAGGAAGTGAATTGTAATTATATTTGTAGCTTGTGCAAGAGGCAAGTATCCTATCCCTAACTTATTGATTTAGCAAGTTTCCTAAATTCTAATTTATTCATTTATTAAGTCTTAGACTTGTGTTTCTATATCGAGTAAGCTCGTGTTCTTAATTGTTCAAGTTCGAAATTCATATTACATATTGTAACTCTTTTAAAAGCATGATTCAGTTATACAATACTTATTCGATTGTATACTCTTGAGATTTATTATTCAAGTTGAATATCGATGTTATTGTTGAACCTTATAGGACTAGTGAACCCTTATTGATTCGACTAGTCCATAGTTGATGAACGTTCTAAATTCCAAAATACTTATTGAGCTTATCCAAACCAAACTTCCTTTGGTGCGGACTCTGATGTCAAAACTGAGATGAACAACCCTGTAAAAGGGGATTATTTACGCTTTAGCGTTGAGATATTGTGCACAGTATGGTACTAAGGGCTGATCCCCCTAAGTACGAGAAGTAGAGTCCATAGTCTTATGACTGTTAAAGGTTTAAAGCATAAAAACTTTACAACCTAGGACATAGTTCAAGGTCTTATGACCCTCAGACGTTCTTTTGATTCCTGTTATTCATTCTTGAGTCAAAAGTTGAGTTTCTTTATTCAGATGTCTTTGATTCACTCGCATGTTATTATATTGTTGTCATATTATTATACTTGTGGGAAATTATGCTCACTCTTGCGTAATAATAACATTGCAGTTAAGAACGAAAGGTCCAACGAGCCTTCTACTAGCAAAGGCAAGGGCAAGGTCAACAAGTGATGAAGACTTGTTGTTTATTTTATGTGTTTATGTTTCAGACTTATATTAGAGTTGTGTAAGACTTATTTATTTGTTTATGTTCCGCACAGATGTTTAAGGTTAGTATGACCTGGGATTTATTTTATTTATTACTCAGATGTTGTAACCCCATAAGGGGAGGATTTAATTCTATTTATTGCATGGTTTGCATTTACTATGGGTAGATAGATAGATAATATTCGTACAGTGAACACCAAGTCCCGTGGAATTGAAATACCCGGATTTGGGGGTGTCACAATTACAACTTTAATCCAAAACTATCCCAGGTTTGCTAACCTTAACATAACAAATAAGTGCGGAAATAAAACATCATAAACTAGGTCTTATTACAATCAAGATTCAAGATAACAAGTCTTCACTTGCCCATCTTTTCTTTCCCTTTACTTGTTAACGGTATGTCAACATTCTCGGCTTTAACAGCAAGGGGTTATAAAATACGCAAGAGTGAGCAAACAAAAGCTCACTTGAAATGTACAATGATATGCCATGATTGAATAACTTCAAAAAAAATTGAATAACTTTTCTTTCGTCAAAATAAGGAATTGAATAATAATTCTTTCATCATATTTAGAATTCGAATATAGAATTTATCTGAGGGTCATACGACCTTGAACTATGTCTTAGGTTATAAATATTTCTATTTAAACTTTAACAGTCATTAAGACTATGGACCTTTAACTCGTACTTAGGGGGATCAGCCCTTCGTACCATGTATTATGCACAAACATTCAACGCTTTCGCGTAGTAACCTCCCCTAATAAATAGGGTTGTTCTTCTCAGTATTTGAGTACAAATCCGCACCAAAGAAAGTTTGGTTTGGATGACTAAAAGGAAATTTGGAGTTTCAACTATCATCAACTAAGGAGTAGTTGAATCGACTCACAATACTTTAACAGTTCGATAATATAAGAATCATGAACCAATGTAAGATACAACAATAGATTTCATAATAACTAGACATGCTTTGGAATAACTGAAACATTTGAAAGATTGGTGGATCTTGCTTGAACAATTAAGTCAAGTTCACAACATTATGACAATAACTTCAATACTTGTGCATTATGAACATTAGAATACAATATAACTTGTACAATACATAACAAGTTAAGAATCGGAAATAAACTTGCATGATATAATGAGAAAGGTTAGAAACTTGCACAATGAAAAAATACAATGATAAAGCTTGCATAGAGTACAAGAACGGTTTAGAAAACTTGCACAATATAAACAACAAGTTTAGAGATAGAAAACTTGTCTCAAGCGCAAGCTACACTTTAATAAATACAATCACTTCCACAATTATCCTACACATTATATTACGTTTAAAACATCTATTAGTACCTAACTATAATCATTCAAACCGTTGAACTTCTTACTTAAGTTTAACTCTGTAAGAACCTGAAAATTTCTTATATTTCTGTTATAATAATAATATTAAAATAGTGAATAATTTTTTTTTTTATTTACTATATGTGAATTGTGCATGTTTAATGTAGCATGTAAATGAGATTTAATAATTATATGTTCTGCATATGTATTTAATTATTACCCAATGAAGTGATCATTGCTGTGAGCCATTGTGAAATAAACAAGGAAGAGGTGGTATGTATAATAACTATATACCTTAACCAGAGATATTAAAATAAATTCTTATAGGAAATTATTTTAATCAAGAAAGAGTGCTATGTATATTATAATATCTCAATAAGATAAATAAATTATTGTTTGAATTTATGAGAATGGGAAAAAGGATATTATATATTCCCTTATAATATCTTATGTGAGCAACTAATTCAGATTTGCATTGGTTATTATAGGTGGCATATTTATTTTTGTATTATAAAATAGGTATGTAATAAGAATCTAATATATGTTAGGGTAAATTTTTGGAATATATACTTAATGTGTATTAAGAATGGAATATATATATTTTATATGATTCCAAGTGGGTAATGTATTAAGTTAATAAATTAGTAATTAGTATGTCAAAACCTAGTTACTAATATTGGTAGAATAATTACTCAATAAGGGAATAAAAGGGGGTGATTGGGTAATTAATTAACCAAGCTAATTAAATTAATTTTATTTTTAATTAGTTACTATTCCAAGCTTTGTGGGCAAGTAAATAAAAGTCCAATTCTCCTCCTTGTTGCCGTGTATAGAGAGAAGAGGAAGAAGTGTAAAGGCTACACCATTGCAAGACTTAGAGCCCAAGGAAATTTGACTAGATCAAATTATCAAAAAGTCTTCTTCTCCTCTTCCAAAAACCGTGGCCTCTTTCTCTCTCAATATGCTTGAATTTTGATTTTTTCCAAAAATGATTAAGTAAGAAAAGTGTGTGTATGTGTGAGCTTGGGCAAGTGGAAGACAAAGGATAGGATTAGTAGTAGGATATCAAAACTTGGATTACTTGAAGATAAGGAGTTTAAGGTATAAATATGTATTTAATTTAATTTTTCTCAAAGTTATGTAATAAAGTAATATTAATTGCTAAATTTCATTTATTGAAGCTAGTAGTGTATGATGTGATTTCTCATGAACTTTCTTTGTAATCCATCTATTTTGATTCATGTAAGTGTACTATGAGGGTTGTATGGATTCTAAATCCAAAGATTGAAACTAAGTTTGTTAATAAACTCTAGTTTTTTAAGTCCGTTGATTTTATCGAATTTTGCACATGAATTATTTATGAATTCATGATAATAATAATGTTGGGTGGTGTATTGGTGTTGTGAGAAGATATAAGGATTGAATATGGGAGAAATCGTTAATAAACGGCTAGAAAATTAAACGAAACTATGAATGCATGCTATATGTTCGTATTAAAGCCATAAAGAACAAATCCGAGCAAGAACACATAATTTTAAGGAGTTGAAACCTTAAACGGGTCAATATATGATTAACTAAGGTCAGTTGTTAAGAAAGTCGGGCTGGTTTGGGTCGAGGCGAGTTTTGAACAAAAATCGCAAAGTTGAAAACTGTTGCGGGCAGCCATTTTTAGCACACTGTTTGGTCAGTCTAACATCCTTAAATTTCATTTCTAATATTTTTTAAAAATACTTTGCCATACCATGTACAACATATCCAAAAATCAGCTTAAACGGAGTTACGGATAGCGTAGGAGAAAATCGCAAAGTGGGCACCTCGCTAAGCCATGCTGCAGAGCAGCAGGCCGCTGCCAGCCGCACGCCGCGCGCGGGCGCGCGCGCACGCCGCACAGCGCCGCGCGGGCGCGCTGCTGTGCAGTTGGCTGCAGGCTATTTTGAGGCAGTTTTTGAGGGGCTTCCACGAACTGTTTTAGCGAGCTAATTTTTGGTAAAAATACTACGCCATGAGGTCTATAACATATCAAAAATTCACTATTATCCGACTTGTGGTTTGAGAATTAAAAATAGGCGAATAGGCATGTCGGATCACAAAATTGGGCGACGACGAACGTCGACGCGTCGAGCGATTTTGACGTTCGACGTTCCGATTCGCGTTCCGTCAACATTTTAAGACTTATTAAAGTTAATAAAGCCTTACGAGGCGAGTTTTGACCCAAAATGAGATTTTATGCCCAGAAACTAACTTTCGGGCATAATTTAAGCAATATAAATATGTAATAAATATAAAAAAATTTATTTTGACAAAATAGAAACTCGCATGGCCTATTAAATTATTTTGTGAGACAAAATAAATCGAGAGACCTTTAAAAATTCCCATAAGTCATAAAAGTGATATTTTGTGGTTTTTGAGGCCCGAAATGACCTTTTTGAGCCGAGCGACTTGTGAAGGAGTAAAATAATATAAAAAAAAATTGTTATTATTCTAGAAATAATATAGCAAGTTAAATTTTGCTATAAAAGCTAAATGTAAGCTATTTATGAACCTAACTCGCATAATAAATTGTGAATTATTCATGAAAAAGAATATTTAAAGTTTTAAGTTTAAATATGTAAAATATTTACATATTAATATTGTAAGGGACCATTACACATTAATGAATGGTTAAAATGGAATAAATTCCTAAATGAAACAAGTTGAAATTTATGATTTGTGTAAATAATGTTGGTTTATGAACTAAAAATTATTAATAAATATGCATGCATGTTGATGATATATATTATGATCTAACGTAAGTATGCATGTGAATATAATTATGTAGGGATTGTGAGGAGACTGTAAATTAAAATTGTGTGATAATCTCCTTATAAGGCAAGTTTCTTAACTTTTCTCATACTTAAATTGAGTAAGCTTCTTAAACTTTTGCGGTTATTGTATGCAACAGTTATTATTCATAATTTACTCCTTTGGGGTAATATTTTCAGTTTAATTCTATATAAGCAATTAATTCTTCTGGTTTATATATAATGCTATAGAGATGGAATTTTTATTCCAGTCAGCTTCGAAAATTGCATGAGAGAACGATGTATACATTGAATAAAACTCAGTATACATGTACAATTGATATATTTCAAATTCTTTCATATTAAGTCTTGAAATATAATTGTTTAATTAAGCTATCCATTTATTTTATTCTTCTAAATGGATTATAATGAGCAAGAACTTCCCCAACTTGGGGTTATTTTTATATTGCGTCCTGGGGACGGCAAAGAGGAACTGAAAGAATTTGTTCCACTTAGATAGTATTGATCAATGCAGGGCATAAAGGGCTAATCACCCATCGTGCTCGTAAGACCATGTCGGTTCATAGATAAAATTTCTGATTGAACCCTTTTAAAAAAAAAGAAGAAGAAGCAAGTTCTTGAGTTATTCAACGACTTAGCATATTTAAATCACTACGTCGTTTCAAAAATTGAGATTTATTGTCACAGTTTTTGTTAATTGCTTTACAGATTTGTTTACTGTGAAAGCGAAATCAGCTGAAAACATTTATTTCTTTTGTATGTTAATTATTGATTATTATACTTGCTGAGCAATTAAATGCTCATTCTTGCTTTATTATAAATGTTTTCAGTTAAGAAAGATGAAGGTGAGAGTTCTGGAAAGGATAAGGGCAAAGGAAAAATGTCAGCATAGCTAGAAGTATCTTATGTAATAGATAGGTTTTTGGGTGACATTACTACATACCTATCATGTTAAGAATTATTTAAGGTTTTCGTACTTGGGATAGAAGCACTTTGATGTAATAACTTTAATTTAATAATGCTTTAAATTTGTTAATATTTAGAATCGTGTAGCACCAAATGCAGGTTTTAAGTACTTATTTTTTGGGGCGTCACAAGTTGGTATCAAAGCCGTAGGTTTAAACCTTAGGTTGGGTTACCTTGGGTTAGAACCTTAAGATAAATTATTTAGAAAATGAGGGAGATAATTTATCTGGAGTTAAGTAGTATGAATATTAGAAATTCATTTATAAGAATAACAGTGATAATAATATATAGATAACTGTTAATTGTTATTTATATTTAAATGCATGTAATAAGTACTAATGAAATTATTGTTATCATTTTCTTATAGATGTCTGAGGTCCAGGTAGAATTTGAAGAGCAGATAGGTCAACCATTGATAGAACCACAACATGTGCATATACAAGTACCAGTGGTAGAGATAGACTCCGAGCCTGAGGAAAATGAGGATCCTAATGAGGGATTATTTCTAGATGAACTGGATGGAGCTCTAGGGGATAATGAGTTTGAGGATATATCGCCAGGGATGCAGGAAGCTTTAGCTCAGTTAGGAGCTATGATTCATAATTTGATGGGTCAGAAGATAGATTTGATAGCCAGGTTGCAGGTAGCTGAGAATAGAAACCAATACCTAGAGGGTCAACTGCAGAATCTGCAAATAGATTATCATGAACTCCAGAACATCAGGACTTATGAATTACAGAGGCAAGAGGAATCAGACCAGCATACCCGTCATGTAGAGTATAATCTGAGAATGTGGAAAAAGAAGGCTAGGGAAATGGGGCAGGAATATAATACTTCTCTGGAAAGGGTACAAGCAGCAATTTGGGAGTATCCCAATAAGGTAGGACAGTATAGGCGTTCAATCACTCGTGCCCGAGTGATAGCTATTGCAGAAGATGAGCGTGTGGGAATTAATGTTGCGGGACACGAGGGAGTCTAGTGGTTGGGTTTTCATAAAAACAATGTGACTTTTGGGGAAACTTTTGTAAATATGGTAGCAAGTAGGTGATCCCAACTTTTGGTATTAATATTGGGAATACTTTTGGGGAATCTTAACTTAGTAGTAGTTAAGGATTCAAGCAAGAAAAAGAAACACCTTTTGATGTACAGTGACTACGAAATGTAAATAGCAAGCAAATGTTATGGTTGTGTAAATAGACAGAAATGCTATGAAATATGTAAAAGAACATGTTTAATATTTAATAAAATATTGGATGTGTTTTTTTTTTTTTTTTTTTTTTTTTGTGTGCATGAATTTTTTTATAGATATGTGTGTAAGCAATAGTTTAGTAATAATAAATTTTATTAAACAGATAATGTTGCGAAGAGTTCAAGGTCGAGGTCGAGGAAGACCAGCAGGAAACAGAAACAGAAATAGGGATGAAGAACCAAATAATAATAATCAAGGTGGAGGTCAAGAGGATCCAATGCAACAGTTTATAGACCATTTAGTGGGAGCTTTTCAAAATAGAGATGTTCCTAATGTGAATATACCGGTAGTACATGTGGCTAGTTTCAAAGATTTTAAAACTGTTGGACCACCAGAATTCCGAGGTACTACTGAACCATTAGAAGCTCAATCTTGGATACAAGAAATTGAGAAAGCATTTGAAATAGCAAGGGTTGGGGCTGAGCAGAAAACTTCTTTTGCCACTTATATGTTAAAAGGGGAAGCGAATTTCTGGTGGGAAGCAAATAAGGCAAAAGCAGGCGCAGGAATAATAACTTGGGAAAGATTTAAAGAAATTTTTTTTGAGAATTATTTTCCTCCTAGTATGCAGAGTAGGATGGAAATTCGATTTCTGGAACTTAAACAAAATGATATGACAGTATCACAGTATGCAGCTAAATTTAATGAGCTGGCTCGATTTGCTCCACACCAGGTGGATACTGAGGAGAGGAAGGCAAGGCGTTTCGAGCAAGGATTAAAGCCTTGGATTTATAATAAATTATCCGTTCTGCAAATTGGATCTTTTGGTGCAATTCTTGAAAAGGCAATTATCGCTGAGGGAGGTAGTGAGGCAATGAATCTTTACAAAAAGGATCAGAAAAACAAAGGAAAGATTGAAGGAATGGTTAAGACAGAAATAAGTAGTGGAAGTGGAATTAATAAGAAGAGGAAATGGAATAACCCTGGGAATATTTATCCTAGTGGTCAGCAGAAGAAAAAGTTTGAACCTTGTAAGAATTATGGTAAGAACCATTCTGGAGTTTGCCTGAAGGGAAAGACTGTGTGCTACAAATGTGGACAGGAAGGTCATATCTCTCCAAACTGCCCTAATCCAAAGAGGAGTCTTGGTTGTTTTGTTTGTGGAGCATTAGATCATTTGGCAAGGAATTGTCCGAAGAAGGGAACTGAAGGAGGAACTAGAAACAAAGGAAATAGTAGCGGGAAAGTAGGAGTACCAGGTTTAACTCCGCAGAATAGGCCGGTCGCCAGAACTTTTAATATGACGGTGCAGGATGCGGTGGCATCAAGGGAAGTAGTTGCAGGTATCGTCTCAATCAACAATATTAATGCTTATGTATTGTTTGATTCTGGAGCAACTTGTTCTTTCGTATCCCATGAATTTGCTAGACGGTTAGAATTGCCTTTATCAAATTTAGAGATTCCCTTAAAAATTGAGGTTGCCAATAAAGAAGTGATTCCTGTAGAGCATGTCTATAAGGATTGTGGTGTTAAAATAAAGGAATTTAGTCTAAATGTGGATTTGATTCCGATTCAATTGGGGGAGTTTGATGTTATATTGGGAATGGATTGGTTATTTAAACATGGAGCAACCATTGATTGTCAAAAGAAATTAGTAAACCTTAAACCTACAAAGCAATCTAGGTTGGTGTTTTATGGTACTAAATTTCCAAGACAATCTCGATGTCTGTCAGTGATGCAAGCAAAGAAGTTGTTGCAAAAAGGGTGTGAGGGGTATCTAGCTTATGTAGTGGATACTCAACGAGAAATGGGGAAAATAGAACAAATTAAAGTGGTAAATGAATTTATAGATGTTTTTCCAGAAGAAATACCTGGTTTTCCACCGGACAGAGAGGTAGAATTTGTGATTGACTTAGCGCCAGGTACGACACCAATTTCGAAAGCACCGTATAGGATGGCTCCTGTGGAAATGAAGGAATTGATGATACAATTGCAAGAATTATTAGATAAGAGGTACATTCGACCTAGTACGTCTCCTTGGGGGGCTCCAGTGTTGTTTGTAAAGAAGAAAGATGGATCATTGAGACTTTGTATCGACTATAGGGAGTTGAACAAAGTAACGATTAAAAATAAATATCCGTTGCCTAGGATCGACGATTTGTTTGATCAATTAAAAGGGGCAAAATACTTTTCAAAGATAGATTTAAGAACCGGATACCATCAGTTGAAAGTAAGAGAGGAGGATGTTCCAAAAACAGCATTCAGAACTCGATATGGGCACTATGAGTTTCTGGTAATGTCGTTTGGATTGACGAATGCACCCGCCGCATTCATGGATATGATGAATCGAGTATTCAAGCCGTACTTGGATAAGTTTGTGGTTGTGTTTATAGATGATATTCTGGTTTATTCCAAGACGCAAGATGAACATGCAGAACATTTGAGAATTGTGTTGGAAACACTTAGAAAAGAAAAGTTATATGCGAAGTTCAACAAGTGTGAATTTTGGTTAGAAAGGGTTCAGTTTTTGGGTCATGTAATTGACAATGAAGGAATATCGGTAGATCCAGCAAAAGTGGAGTCAGTAATAAATTGGGAACAACCAAAAACGCCAACAGAGGTGCGTAGTTTCTTAGGATTAGCGGGCTACTATAGGAGATTTATTGAAAATTTCTCAAAGATAGCTACTCCGTTAACTAACTTGACAAGGAAGGCGGTGAAATTTGAGTGGACAGAAAAATGTGAAGCAAGTTTTCAGGAACTTAAAAGAAAACTAAGCAACGCCCCGGTGTTATCTCTACCAGATAATACGGGCAACTTTGTGGTTTATAGTGATGCCTCACATAAAGGATTGGGATGTGTGCTTATGCAACATGGAAAAGTTATTGCTTATGCATCTCGACAGTTGAAGAATTATGAGAAGGGGTATCCTACCCACGATTTGGAGTTAGCAGCGGTAGTGTTCGCTTTGAAAATATGGAGACATTATTTATATGGTGAAAAATGTGAAATATACACAGATCACAAGAGTTTAAAATATATTTTCACACAAAAAGAATTGAATATGAGGCAAAGAAGGTGGTTGGAGTTGATTAAAGATTATGATTGTGAAATTCTTTATCACCCAGGCAAAGCAAATGTTGTGGCCGATGCTCTAAGCAGGAAAGGTCGAGAGAAATTGATGGTACTAACTGCTCAAGAGGAGTTAATAATAGCAATGGAGAAAATGGAATTAGAGGTGAAATTTTCGGTGGAATCACAGGAAAAATTATATTTTGTGGCAGATGGTTTAACTATAGTGGAGAAAATTAAGGAAGCACAGCTTGGGGATGAAGAGTGTGTGAAGGTTAAGAAGAAAATTTTTGAAGGAAAAGAAACCAAATTTAGAGTTGATAAAAATGGAGTAGTCCGTTTTGAAGGAAGAATTTGGGTTCCATCAGTGTTGTTATTGAAAGAAGAAATTTTATACGAAGCCCATTGTTCGAGGTACACAATTCACCCTGGGGGTACAAAGATGTATCAAGACCTTCGACAGTATTTTTGGTGGCCAAGTATGAAAAGAGAGATTGCAGAGTATATAAGTAAATGTTTAACTTGTCAAATAGTAAAAGCGGAACATCAGAAACCAAGGGGGTTATTGCAACCATTGGAAATCCCTGAATGGAAATGGGAACATATCACGATGGATTTCGTGGTAGGACTTCCGAGTACGCAAAAAGGACTAGACGCTATTTGGGTGATAGTGGATCGATTAACAAAGTCGGCACACTTTTTGCCGATAAAGATTAAATATAACCTGGATCAACTAGCTAAGCTGTATATCAAAGAAATTATTTCTAGACATGGAGTGCCAGTATCAATTGTGTCAGATAGGGATCCCAGATTTACCTCAAATTTTTGGAGGAGTTTGCAAGAACATATGGGAACACAATTAAGATTAAGTACAGCTTATCATCCTCAGACAGACGGACAAAGCGAAAGAACAATACAAACCTTAGAAGATATGCTACGAGCTTGTGTGATGGATTTCAAAGGGAGCTGGGATGATCATTTACCTTTGGTAGAATTTGCGTACAACAATAGCTACCATGCTAGTATAGGTATGCCGCCGTACGAGGCATTGTATGGAAGACAATGTCGAACACCTCTTTGTTGGGATGAAGTTGGGGAACGTAGTTTGTTAGGACCGGAATTGATACAACAAACTGCAGAGATGGTTACATTAATACGGATGAGATTGATAACAGCCCAGGATCGTCAGAAAAAGTATGCGGATAAGCATAGACAAAAGAGAGATTTTAAAGTCGGGTCACACGTGTTTCTAAAAGTGTCCCCATGGAAAGGAAAGATTCGTTTCGGCAAGAGAGGAAAATTGAATCCTCGTTTTATAGGACCATTTGAGATCTTAAAGAAAGTCGGTGAGGTAGCATATGAAGTAGCCCTGCCTCCAGAATTGGAACATGTGCATAATGTTTTTCATGTGTCAGTTTTGTGACCATATAAAGCAGACTATAAACATGTGATAGAATACGAACCGATTCAGTTTGAGAAAGACTTAACTTATGAGGAAATTCCTGTTAAGATACTAGATAGGAAGGAGCAAATTTTACGGAATAAAGTAATATCTTCGGTAAAGGTATTGTGGAGAAACCATAATGTTGAGGAAGCAACTTGGGAATTAGAAGAGAAAATGATAGTAAATTATCCACAGTTGTTTGAATAAGTTTGTTTTGAGATTCCGGGGACGGAATCTTTATAAGAGGGGAAGAATGTAAGAACCTGAAAATTTCTTATATTTTTGTTATAATATTAATATTAAAATAGTGAATAATTTTTTTTTTATTTACTATATGTGAATTGTGCATGTTTAATGTAGCATGTAAATGAGATTTAATAATTATATGTTCTGCATATGTATTTAATTATTACCCAATGAAGTGATCATTGCTGTGAGCCATTGTGAAATAAACAAGGAAGAGGTGGTATGTATAATAACTATATACCTTAACCAGAGATATTAAAATAAATTCTTATAGGAAATTATTTTAATCAAGAAAGAGTGCTATGTATATTATAATATCTCAATAAGATAAATAAATTATTGTTTGAATTTATGAGAATGGGAAAAAGGATATTATATATTCCCTTATAATATCTTATGTGAGCAACTAATTCAGATTTGCATTGGTTATTATAGGTGGCATATTTATTTTTGTATTATAAAATAGGTATGTAATAAGAATCTAATATATGTTAGGGTAAATTTTTGGAATATATACTTAATGTGTATTAAGAATGGAATATATATATTTTATATGATTCCAAGTGGGTAATGTATTAAGTTAATAAATTAGTAATTAGTATGTCAAAACCTAGTTACTAATATTGGTAGAATAATTACTCAATAAGGGAATAAAAGGGGGTGATTGGGTAATTAATTAACCAAGCTAATTAAATTAATTTTATTTTTAATTAGTTACTATTCCAAGCTTTGTGGGCAAGTAAATAAAAGTCCAATTCTCCTCCTTGTTGCCGTGTATAGAGAGAAGAGGAAGAAGTGTAAAGGCTACACCATTGCAAGACTTAGAGCCCAAGGAAATTTGACTAGATCAAATTATCAAAAAGTCTTCTTCTCCTCTTCCAAAAACCGTGGCCTCTTTCTCTCTCAATATGCTTGAATTTTGATTTTTTCCAAAAATGATTAAGTAAGAAAAGTGTGTGTATGTGTGAGCTTGGGCAAGTGGAAGACAAAGGATAGGATTAGTAGTAGGATATCAAAACTTGGATTACTTGAAGATAAGGAGTTTAAGGTATAAATATGTATTTAATTTAATTTTTCTCAAAGTTATGTAATAAAGTAATATTAATTGCTAAATTTCATTTATTGAAGCTAGTAGTGTATGATGTGATTTCTCATGAACTTTCTTTGTAATCCATCTATTTTGATTCATGTAAGTGTACTATGGGGGTTGTATGGATTCTAAATCCAAAGATTGAAACTAAGTTTGTTAATAAACTCTAGTTTTTTAAGTCCGTTGATTTTATCGAATTTTGCACATGAATTATTTATGAATTCATGATAATAATAATGTTGGGTGGTGTATTGGTGTTGTGAGAAGATATAAGGATTGAATATGGGAGAAATCGTTAATAAACGGCTAGAAAATTAAACGAAACTATGAATGCATGCTATATGTTCGTATTAAAGCCATAAAGAACAAATCCGAGCAAGAACACATAATTTTAAGGAGTTGAAACCTTAAACGGGTCAATATATGATTAACTAAGGTCAGTTGTTAAGAAAGTCAGGCTGGTTTGGGTCGAGGCGAGTTTTGAACAAAAATCGCAAAGTTGAAAACTGTTGCGGGCAGCCATTTTTAGCACACTGTTTGGTCAGTCTAACATCCTTAAATTTCATTTCTAATATTTTTAAAAATACTTTGCCATACCATGTACAACATATCCAAAAATCAGCTTAAACGGAGTTACGGATAGCGTAGGAGAAAATCGCAAAGTGGGCACCTCGCTAAGCCATGCTGCAGAGCAGCAGGCCGCTGCCAGCCGCACGCCGCACAGCGCCGCGCGGGCGCGCTGCTGTGCAGTTGGCTGCAGGCTATTTTGAGGCAGTTTTTGAGGGGCTTCCACGAACTGTTTTAGCGAGCCATGAGGTCTATAACATATCAAAAATTCACTATTATCCGACTTGTTTGAGAATTAAAAATAGGCGAATAGGAATGTCGGATCACAAAATTGGGCGACGACGAACGTCGACGCGTCGAGCGATTTTGACGTTCGACATTCCGATTCGCGTTCCGTCAACATTTTAAGACTTATTAAAGTTAATAAAGCCTTACGAGGCGAGTTTTGACCCAAAATGAGATTTTATGCCCAGAAACTAACTTTCGGGCATAATTTAAGCAATATAAATATGTAATAAATATAAAATTTCTTATTTTGACAAAATAGAAACTCGCATGGCCTATAAAATTATTTTGTGAGACAAAATAAATCGAGAGACCTTTAAAAATTCCCATAAGTCATAAAAGTGATATTTTGTGATTTTTGAGGCCCGAAATGACCTTTTTGAGCCGAGCGACTTGTGAAGGAGTAAAATAATATAAAAAAAATTGTTATTATTCTAGAAATAATATAGCAAGTTAAATTTTGCTATAAAAGCTAAATGTAAGCTATTTATGAACCTAACTCGCATAATAAATTGTGAATTATTCATGAAAAAGAATATTTAAAGTTTTAAGTTTAAATATGTAAAATATTTACATATTAATATTGTAAGGGACCATTACACATTAATGAATGGTTAAAATGGAATAAATTCCTAAATGAAACAAGTTGAAATTTATGATTTGTGTAAATAATGTTGGTTTATGAACTAAAAATTATTAATAAATATGCATGCATGTTGATGATATATATTATGATCTAACGTAAGTATGCATGTGAATATAATTATGTAGGGATTGTGAGGAGACTGTAAATTAAAATTGTGTGATAATCTCCTTATAAGGCAAGTTTCTTAACTTTTCTCATACTTAAATTGAGTAAGCTTCTTAAACTTTTGCGGTTATTGTATGCAACAGTTATTATTCATAATTTACTCCTTTGGGGTAATATTTTCAGTTTAATTCTATATAAGCAATTAATTCTTCTGGTTTATATATAATGCTATAGAGATGGAATTTTTATTCCAGTCAGCTTCGAAAATTGCATGAGAGAACGATGTATACATTGAATAAAACTCAGTATACATGTACAATTGATATATTTCAAATTCTTTCATATTAAGTCTTGAAATATAATTGTTTAATTAAGTTATCCATTTATTTTATTCTTCTAAATGGATTATAATGAGCAAGAACTTCCCCAACTTGGGGTTATTTTTATATTGCTCCTGGGGACGGCAAAGAGGAACTGAAAGAATTTGTTCCACTTAGATAGTATTGATCAATGCAGGGCATAAAGGGCTGATCACCCATCGTGTTCGTAAGACCATGTCGGTTCATAGATAAAATTTCTGATTGAACCCTTTTAAAAAAAAGAAGAAGAAGCAAGTTCTTGAGTTATTCAACGACTTAGCATATTTAAATCACTACGTCGTTTCAAAAATTGAGATTTATTGTCACAGTTTTTGTTAATTGCTTTACAGATTTGTTTACTGTGAAAGCGAAATCAGCTGAAAACATTTATTTCTTTTGTATGTTAATTATTGATTATTATACTTGCTGAGCAATTAAATGCTCATTCTTGCTTTATTATAAATGTTTTCAGTTAAGAAAGATGAAGGTGAGAGTTCTGGAAAGGATAAGGGCAAAGGAAAAATGTCAGCATAGCTAGAAGTATCTTATGTAATAGATAGGTTTTTGGGTGACATTACTACATACCTATCATGTTAAGAATTATTTAAGGTTTTCGTACTTGGGATAGAAGCACTTTGATGTAATTACTTTAATTTAATAATGCTTTAAATTTGTTAATATTTAGAATCGTGTAGCACCAAATGCAGGTTTTAAGTACTTATTTTTGGGGGCGTCACAAACTCACAACGTTATTCACAACATAAGTTGTTAACTAGTCACAAATGTGAGTTTAACTCACGATCATACACGTATAGCACTTCAAACTAGTATATCGTACTCTAGGATAATAATTCCAAGTACACACATAATATAATAACGTAAGACTTCAAATTATCTTAAACACATCAAAAGTATGTTATCTCATTATCTATTACACTTAACAAGTCATCAATATGCGTTAGCTAAACAAACACAGCACAAAAACTCAACAAGCAAAAACAAAATCCCCGGACAGCAAGGTGCCCAGCTGGGGCGGGTCCTCCAAGGGTAAAAGCCCCGCTGGAGCAGGGCCCACTACTGGTGGGAACCCCCCAGCTCGCGAACGGCAGAGAAATAACCCAATTTGGCTTATTTCTTCACACCGAAATCCGATTTTTCTCAACATGATGTACATAAAACTTAATGACAAAAAAATTTTAGACTCTTAGCATGATTATAACATACAAAATCATTACAACACATAATCAAAAATCCAGCTTTCATGATTTTTGAAGCAAAACACAATATCAAGCGTTCTTGACGAAAATTGCTATTGTGAATTCGTATTTAAACCAATTCATGAAATTCCAATTGTAATAACTCTACTTCTTAACATATTAAGACAACCCATAATCAATTTAAGCAATAATCAATAATCAAACACCAATTTGATAGTTTAAAAGGCTATTTTCAAAATTAGTTTACAGTAAATCATTATGAACATGATTTCTTCTTGTTTATTGAAATTACATGGATTGAATTGCTAAAAAAACTATATAACTCATATACAAACATGCTATAACACATATCACACATAAATTTCATGCTCACATCAATTTTGTGAAAATAATTTTTACAGAGAGTTCTAAACTATGAAGATATTGAAAAACACAATTAAAAGTTATGGAGTTTATGATTATACCCTTTTCTAGCTTGGATTAGGAGAAGAGATGGAGATGATGATGATGTATAGTTCTCCTCTTGCTTTCTAAAAGCTTCTTCTTCTTCTCTCTTCTTCTTCTCTGAGTATTCTATCTAACTCTCTCTGTTTTTTCTTTCTTTGTTTTATAAAACTAACTGACTAACTTTTAAACTAACGTATATTATAGATATATAATATAAACATACATATATAATATATATGTAACTTATAATATTAATATAGCTAATAAGTAATATACTAATTGCTATACTAACTACTACTTATTATATAGGTTACAAAACCACATTATTTTTTAAAAATAGATTTTTATTAATTAATGTCATGTTTGGTAAAACAAGTTTAAAACAAAAGTAAGGGTCTTGTTTGGTAAAATCAATTTAAACCCTTTTCAATTCTTTTAATAAATCATTTAACCTATGGTTTAAATGCTACACTTTATTTAATTAAATTGCAACCTTCTAATTCAATTAAATAAAAGCTAACATTCATTAATTAATTAAAATTGCACATAATACTAAATTGTCACACACTTGCAATTTTCTTAATAATCATAATTCATGCAACAATTAGTAAATCATTATAAACACTTAGCACATAATATTGCTCTAATTTAATTATTCTCAATTAAATTAAAATTATGCTACACCATTACTTACATATCAATTTAATTAATTCTATTGTACTTAATTAAATTAATCCACAACAATCACACAATTTATTTATTTAGCTCAATAAATAAATCCCCTAAAATATTTATTTAATTCAATAAATATTTACAATTAATATATAAAAATCTCATTCGTTACACATGTTATGTGTACATTGTGCAATATTGAAACAAACTATATTATATAGTGTAATGTGACACTACAAGGGACTATATTATATGGAAACTATATAATAAGATTAATGAATTGTGTGAGTCATTTAAATAATGCTTAAGTGTCAATATGTGATATGTGACTACATTAAATGTGTACCTCATAAATATTATAGTAAATGAACAATTGTTATTTAATGATTATTTTAATAATTAAAAATAATTGAAATAATAATAGAGGTTGTGATAATGTGGTGTGACAATACCCAATTAAATTGTATTAGGTATTATAAAAATGTACAAGGGTTATATGATGTGTATAGATATATACCCCCAATTTGCTACAATGTAATAATATTTCCCCACTAAAGCTACACTATGACTTAAAGAAGATTAAAACTTAAGTGAACACATATACATTATGAAGGGACATATATACATATATATATTTATATATATATATATATATATATATGAAGACCTAAGTAAAATATAGGCTTTATTTCTTCTAAGTTGATGAGTTTTAGTAAGAGGATGTCCCATATTGAGTGTCAAATTGGCTTTCACGTGTATAGGCTAAGAGCCTATCCCCTCCATCCCCACTTCTCAGCAAACTAGCAACAATGATGGCATTGATAGAGAGGGGTGTGGCTCCAATAGTGTTCCAACCACTCTCAAGTGCCCAACATCTTTTCTTTTCCCCCATTGGTTTCAATTGTTAGACAAAGCCTTAGCATGCTTATTGAAATTCCTATAAATTAAGCACTTCCTCATCATTTCTAAATGGTTGAGATTTATTATAAGTGAGTGAGGATATTGCATTAAGAGTAATCTGATATTAAAGAGGAAGCTCTGCCCAATTCAAAGCTCAAGAGGTATAATCTCTAAACCCACCTTGAAATTCAATCAAATGAAATTGCATAATGTAGTTGGAATTAATGTGTGGGAAATGCTAGCATGAGTTGTAGAGTGTATATATATGTTAGGTATGCAAGGTAGTAGTATGCAAGCATGCTAGCTGAATTATGTTGAAAGAATTTGCTGAAGCTCTGTTCTAGCATAAAACTGCCTGGGCTAGAACCGGAGTGGCATAGCCGCGCCACTCCCTAGTACAAATAGGGCGCGGTCGCGCCCTTCTGCATAACTGAATGATAATTTTTATGTTTTCTAAAATGATGAAGCATGCTACTTTAACTCAAATATGCTTATTTTTGTCCATGACATACTGACAGAGGTGACGTTTCATAATATCACTTACCAAAGTTTGGTTTTCCAAAGGGAACTTAAAGTTTTCAAAAACGAATTTGTCAAACTAGAACACTTTAAGTTCTGAGATTTCAAACATGCTTATGCGGTCTATTTATGTGTATATGAAAGCATGTTATAAAATATGTGGACTTTCCTTGTATGCTTAAATGATTTCGATAGCCTTCTAATGGAAACTTAGAGTTTCAAATATGAACTTGATAAACTATGTCCTTTAAGTTCTGAAACTTGTGAGCATGCTTAGGTGGTATGATTATGTATGTACAAGCATGAAATATGATATGCGTAGTAGCTTTGCATGCTTAATGGGTTAATATGAGATTTTCAAGAGAAATCTTAAGAGTTCGAAAACTAGTTTAGTTGATAAACACCATGCATGTATTCTGGAAATTATGACCATCTTGATAGGATATCATATACCTCTAGACATGATTGAAATGTATGCTTAGCTAGTCTTATGCATGGTAAACTAGTTGAGCATAGTCTAGAACAAGTTTCAAAGAAGTGAAACCATGGAACATAAAATGTATGACTAAAATAACTTGAACATGTGTAAATGATACTTAGTGACCTCATTGCATGCGTATAATGAGTAGACGTAAGAAACATTGTAATCAAGCACGTTAAGCCACGTTAGTCAGAAATCAATAAGACAATGTTGAAAGCATGATACAAGAATCAAACTTATCATAACATGTATGTTTTTGTATGTGTTACCATTAGAGTACGAGGGTGTGCAATCTAGGACAAGCAATCTGATGCTCAGCTTTGGTTTGGGCTGGGAGCAGCGCGGTCGCGCCACTCCCTAGTTCAAATCAGGCGCGGCCGCGCCACCTTGCAGAGGAGTCTAGCTATTTTGTTTATAATCTGAGATTGATGCATGCTTGAATGGTTATCCTAATCTGTAATACATGTCTAAAACATTATTTAAAGTGTCAATGAGCATGATAAGATGAAACCATATAGAATTGGTAAATGTTTACAAACTTTCAAATGTTAAGTCAAGTGACGATTACGAATTATGTTAATTGGTTTCATAGTATGTTGTACTACGTGTATATTAAGTGCGTAATGACAGACGTAAAGGATTATACGACTAAGTTAGAATCGTGTGTGTTTGTCTAACTTACATATTAAGTTTGTGTAATCGAATGTACATAACTAATAAATGTCCTATATACATAAATATGTTATAATAGGATTTGAAAAGTGTTGATAAGCAATACTTTGGTAAACTACGCTTAAGGCAAGTATCCGAACTATACTCTTTTATTGAGCAAATTCTCGAACCCTACTCCTTATTGAGTATTGCTTAGACTTGTACTATTATTTGTCGTACGATTAAACCATTAAAATTATGATTCATGTCTAATGACTCATTGCTTCATAGCTAAGATAAAGTTGATTATATTCTTCGAATTATAATATCAAGTATCGAACTTATAATTGTTCTTATATACATTGAAAGAACGATCTATGCCATTTGATTCGGCTAGACCTATATCATGATTAGAAAACTATCCAACCCAATTGATTGGTGCAAAAATCTTGTATTGACTGAGATGAACAACCTTCTTTGAAGGGGAAACTATATTTGTCGGGAGACCGACGTGCGCACTTGAGTACGATTAAATGTTATGGATAATGTAGGGTACTTTAGGCTGATCATCTGTTGTACATGTTTTATTGGATTATCAGTATATTTTTGTTAATTCTAATAGAAGTTCATAGTCCTTAGTGACTGCTTAGTATTCATTGTTGAGAAATCTTGAATTGATTAAAGCGTTGAATCTTGTTGATATCTTTCTGTCCTTAGCGACTGTTATTGAAAATTGTTGATATTTCTTGCTATCCTTGAACTATCATATCCTGTTATACTCCTTTTTGGGATTCTAAAACTTTAACGACCCTTATTGCTATTTACTTGCTGAGCAAACTTGTTGCTCATTCTTGCTTTTCCCCTAAAAATATTTTAGTTAAGGCAGAGCAGGGTGGACCTTCGGGCACCGACAAGGGCAAAGGCAAAGCTACGGAGTAACTTTATTTTACGTAGAACTTTATGATGATTATAATAAGACCTTATTATATTATGTATTAGTTAAGTTTATATATGCTTAAGAGATGTTTAAGCTATGTAATCGATGTTTAAGTTGCGAGACCTTGGGACGTGAATAATTATATTAAACAAATGTAATCTATTCGTAGCATTGTGTTATTCCGTTGTGCAATATATTATTATTGTATTAGATTGTAGAGCGTGATGAACTGAATTCGAGACTCTGTGGCGGTCCGAATTTGGGGCCGTCACACTCCCTGCGGTAAGCAATCTCTACCTCTAACTCCTATATCGCTAACTTCCTCTGGTGGTCCTCGTCCCTCAGCTTCTAGAACTCGGACTCCCTCTCTTGAGCTTTAGCCTCCAGCTCCTGCACTCTACAGTCTAGCTCTAGGATCCGCTCCTCGTATTCTCCCAACATCCGCTCCTCGATAGTAGCCTCATCAGAGTCCTCCATGGGTTCCTCCTCTGGATCGGACTCCACCTCTGGATCGGACTCCACCTCAATCTCATCCTCGTCGTCAAACTTGGACGATGCAACTGCCTGTACAGGCTCAGCCTCTAGGGGTGCCTCATATACGACATGTATATCTCGGGGCTCCTCATCGGCCACTCTACTAGGTCCTCCCATGTCTGTCATCCTACAATCACAAAAACAAGACAAACAAACAACAACTCCATTAGGATGTTAAATAAAGCATAAATTCATTGTATAGAATGAAATTATATTTCATAACACACTAAGTCTCTCTCTATGAAAACTCTACATGAGCCTCCTCCCTTTCTATCTTCTATGTTCTCCTAAGTTATAATCTAAGGACTCTCGCTCCTAAGGTTTATAACTACAGCTCTGATACCAACCTGTGACGCCCCCAAATTCGGACCACTTGTGTCTCGAATTCGGTTCGTCACGTTCTAAATATTTAACGACATAATAACATCTCGCGCAACGAAAATAATAAAATAGATTATATTTATTTAATATAACCATTCATGTCCCAAGGTTTCGTAACTTAAACATCTCTTACATCTTAAACATAGCTTATGCATACTTAATCTTAACTAATATAATGAAATCTTATTACATCAACATAAAAGTTCTACATAAATAACAAGCTACTCCGTAGCCTTGCCCTTGCCCTTGCCCTTATCAATGCCCGAAGGTCCGCCTTGCTATGTCTTAACTGGAATATTTTTAGGGAAAAGCAAGAATGAGCAACAAGTTTGCTCAGCAAGTAATATAGCAATAAGGGGTCAATATAGTTTGTAATTCTTCATGGACACAACAATAGGTGATAGTTCAGGAGTAGCAGGAAGTATCAACAATTCTTAATAACAGTCGCTAAGGACAGAAAGATATCAATAAGATTCAATGATTAATCATTTCGAGATTTTAAAACAATGAATACTGAGCAGTCACTAAGGACTATGAACTTCTACTAGAATTAACAGTAATATGTTGATAATCCAATAAGACAAGTACAATAGGTGATCAACCTAAAGTACCCTACGTTATGCATATCGTTTAATCGTACTCAAGTGCGCACGTCGGTCTCCCGACAATATATAGTTTCCCCTTCAAAGAAGGTTGTACATCTCAGTCAATACAAGATTCCGCACCAATCAATTGGTTTGGATCGCTTTCAAATTATTATTTAGGTCTAGCCGAATCAATTGGCATCGACCGCTCTTTCAAGGTATAAAAGAACAATTGTGAGTTCAATACCCGAGATTTAAGTTCGAAGCATAATATAAACAACTCTATCTTAGCTACGAAGCATTATGTCATAAGACATGAATCATAAATTTCAAGGGTTTGCATGTACGACAAATATAGTACAAGTTTAAGAAATGCTCAATATAGTTCAGATACTTGCATCGAAGAGATAAGGTTGAGATACTTGCATTCAATTACACAATCAAATGAAGTTTAGGAAACTTGAACAATATTCGAGGTTGTATAAGTTAGGGAACTTGCCTTATGCGTAGTTTACCAATATAAAAGCTTATCAACGCTTTTCAAATTCTATTATAACATAGTTATGTATACAACACATTTATTAGTTATTCAACTCTATAATTTGATATCTTCAGACATGCTTGACCATATAAGTCAATGATACACATTCCTTATCATTTTAGCAACGTAAATGGAGAAATCTCATTAACATGCTATTACAATATGTAACTATATAACCATCTTGTATACGAAAGTTTTTTAAAACCTAAGATTCTTGGTTTCACATAGTTATCATGTTCCACGACTCTTTTCACCTCATGTAATGATACTGAATGCAATAAAACATGCAAGTTAAAATTTATAGTTTGCAAATAAGTCACTATACCAGACTGCAGGAAGGAGCAGCTGCTGTAATACCCCAACTTTTATGAATAAAAAAATTGAATTTCCTCTATATATTATTTTAAAATAGTCAGGGGTTAATTTGATAATGTGAAATATTATGGGTAAAATGCGCAAATATTTTAAATAAGCAAGTGGTTATAAAATATTCATTGTTGTCGGGGAATATTCGTTTGGTCGTGGAATATTCTTGCTGTCAGGAAATATTCGTACGACGGCGCAGCCATTTGTGGGCCCCATAACGGAAAAACTGTCGGATGAAGAAAACGACAAGAATAAGTTTTTTATAAATAACGGCGTAGTTGTTACCGTTAACACTGTTGGAATACCCGGTGGGTAAAGTAAGTAATACGCATTGTTGCACAGTAGCATACGGTATTGCACAGTATTTTTATATTATTATTAAATCAATAATTGTCACTGCACAGTATTTTCCATTATCAGATCAATAATTCATATTATTTGAATAATATTATTAGATAACATTATTGACAATGTCTAAGGAAGTTCTGTCTAGGAGGGGTTATTTAATTGGGCGCCAGTAAGGAGAAATCCTTATCGGAAGGCCCCCACTTTCCTTGGAACGACCTGGTTGTCAATATTGTAGTTCTGTAATATTATTTGTTAATAATTAATTATTAATTTATATGATATGAAAATATTTATTTTTATGGATATAAAAGAAGGAATTAGTGATGAGGTGTTTTTATCAGTATTTTGATATGGAAAATCATCCGTTTGTGGATTTCGGACAATTTATGTTTGGAATTTGAAAAAACTTTCTTCTACAATATGGTAGAGAATTAAATTTCCAATAAAAAGGACATAAGATTTGTATTTTTCTGATAAAAATGTTATTTTTCATGAATTATTAAAGTTCTAGAATTTTGGGTCGGAAGTGATTTTTGGGGTTAAAAATATTTTTTTTTAAGAAAAATATTTTTTAATGGGAGGTGGGCCCCACTTGTGGCTGATGGATTTTGGTCAACAGACGGGCGAATTTTTTTTTAAAAAATATTATTTTATTAAATTTTCTGTTTTGGCGTTCTAAGCATTTTCCTATAAATAGGATGCTGAATTAGAATTTGAAAATCACACCAGAATCATAAGTTCCTTTCTCTATAATATCGAGCGTAATTTTGTGAGTATTTCGATACTTTGAGTGTTACTATTCAGTGCAAGTTTCTTTCAGTACTATATCCGATATTCCAGTCAGAAGTACTGTTCTTTTGAGGTAAGGGATGTTATTTTCTTTCGTAAATGATGTTATTCTTTTTAATATCATTATATCAAAATATTAGCATGAATTTTATTGTGAAATTCTTACTTTTTCCCTCGGAGTTACTATTCACGTATACGGCACTATTCACGTATACGGCACTATTCACGGATACGATACTATTCACAGAAAAATTAAAAAAAAATTCTTTGCCCAAGTTGGCTATTATGGTTCTTATCTTTGATTGGATCCAAGTTTTGATCGTCATTCTTAAATTTTGCTCCACAATTAATTATTATGGTGTATTCTTAAACTTGGATAAACTAAATTACGAATCCCTAATTTTTGTCCTTTATCTCACTGAATTCATTTTTTTTTTTTAATATTTTTCATCATCTTCAGTCTTAAATGGTGATACAAAAGAATATCTTTGGCCTGTAGTGCAAAGATGGATGATTATTTGATGAATATCTTTGGCCTGTAGTGCAAAGATGAATGATTACCTGATGAATATCTTTGGCCCGTAGTGCAAGGATGAATATTTAATTCAAGATCTATATTGATTGATGTTATAGGGATAAAATATTGATTATGGACTTTCAAATCATAAAAGATAATGGACATTATTTCCTACTTAATTCTTCTAATGAATTGATATTTCTGCTGCAGTTGTTGATCTAAAACTTGTTGTCCATAATATTTTATCTGATTTGTTGAAGACTAACGATAAATTATTCTTTATTATCTTAGTCATAATATTCTTTACTAGGCTAGTTGAGCTCACCCTTTTCATCTATTGTCCTCTTCAGGAAATGAGAATGTCGCAGGAACTAGTCAGGGGACAGAGTGATGGTCCGAGTTAGAGCAGTAGTAGTCCTCACTATTTCTAATCAATAGTGTGATAATAATTGTAATGAGGACTTAGTTTGAATGTTAATATTTTCTACATATTTGTATTGATACTCATAGTTGTGTGGTCGAATTTTACACGACCGTGTGATATAAAAGATTGTATTTGAATTCTGTACCATGTATTTGGCGACTCAGACTGGGTTGGGTTGACTGGACCTATTCTGGGGGCGTCACAGTTAGTATCAGAGCTTAGGGATATGATCTCTAGCAGAGATCGGGGAATAGAACAAGGAGGGGAGAGACGAGTAAATCCTTCACTAGTATGTCCTACCTAAGCTTATGTGGCATTTAATTGGTCAGTCGGAGCATAGGATTATTATGTGATATGTTAATTTGTTTAATTAACCCTTGTTTTATGGCGGTATTTGAGAATGGCAGCTGAGAATGTTAACAATGGAGTGAATGAGACCGTGGAGACACCTTTAATCACCAACCAGGAAAACGTGCAACAAGAAGGCAATGTTCATCCTGAAAATAACACTGATCAGACGATAAACGATGAGATGTTTAGAAGCTTTTTGCAGTTCATGCAAAACCAGACGAGGGAGACTCGTGTGCAAAATACAGGTGGAGATAATAGCAACTCGCGGCTTGTCACTGCCAAGTAGTTCAAAGAGTTGGGACCACCAGAATTTCAGGGAAAGCCAGATCCAATCAAGGCAGAGACGTGGATTAAGTAAATTACCAAGATATTTGATGTCTTGGGATGCACGGAGGAACAGAAGGTTCCATTCGCCACCTTTATATTTCGCGAAGAGACAAATTACTGGTGGGAATCTGTGAAGCGTACCCAGCCTGCCGCACTCAAGATGTCATGGAAAATGTTCCAAAAACTGTTCAATGACAAGTACTTTCCTGAAAGTATTCGTCATATGAAGGAGGTAGAGTTTATCATACTAGAACAAAATAACATTACTGTGTCCCAGTACGAGGCTAAGTTCGCAGAGTTGTCCAGGTTTGCACCTCATTTGGTGGAGAATGAGGAACGTATGACGCGAATGTTTCTGAGAGGTTTGAAACCCAAAATACGTTAATACCTCATTTCTCACAAATTTTCTTTATATTCAGATGTAGTAAATAGGGATCAGTTATTAGAACGAGATAATGAATATGTTCAACCAAGGGACCACAACCAGGGTCATACCTGTGGCAGCAGTCATAGGAGCAATGACAACCAGCGGGAAGGAAAGTATGACAAAAGCGGTAACCACTCCGGTGGTAATCGTGGCCATGATAGTAGAAAAAGCGAATTGGGGGGAGATTTCAAGAAGAGAAGGTACAACAATGAGAACGTGAAGACGTCAACGTCAGCACCAGCATCAACTGGTTCTAGGGGAGGAAAACGACCACCGGTCGTATGCTATAAATGCGAGAAAGAGGGACACATCAGCCCAAACTGCCCACAACAATTCAAAGAATGCTATAACTGTGGAAAAGAAGGACATATAACTTGAGATTGTCCTGTAGCGAAACCAAGTCCAGCGGGGGTGGTGATTCCAAAGGCAGTTTCGGACAAGTCAAAGTCCGTGATTCTTGGAAGAGCGTTTGTCGTGATAGCCCAAAATGCGAGGAACCCACATGAGGTGATTACGGGTAAGCTAATCATAAACTCTTGCGAAGTTTACACCTTGTTAGATACCGGTGCTACCCATTCATTTATTTCACCTACTTGTGCTCAACGATTAAATTTGACACCTGAGAAGTTAGACTTTGACTTATCTGTTGAAACTCCGTTAGGAGAAACCTTAGTTACATCTATAGTTTACAAATCTTGCTTGATTCAGATTGGTACCCTTACCTTACCTGTTGATCTTATATCTTTGAAAATACTTGCATTTGATGCGATTTTAGGAATTGACTGGTTAACCACTTACCATGCCAAAATTGATTATTTTTGTAAGGTTGTTAGTTTTTATATTCCTAACCAACCTGTTGTACGAATCCAAACAACTAAACCACTAAAATCAGTCAATATCATTTCAAGTCACAAAGCTATTCGTTTATTAAAAAACGGATGTCAAGCTTTCTTAGCTCATGTCACTGATCAAAACCAGAATACGTCAAATTTGAATAATATTTCTGTTGTTAATGAGTTTCCTGATGTATTTTCGGAAGAACTTCCCGGTCTACCCCCAGAACGTGAAGTTGAATTCTTTATTGACCTTAAGCCCGGTACAAAACCCATTTCTAAAACTCCATATCGAATGGCTCCTATTGAACTTCAGGACTTAAAGGTCCAACTACAGGAGTTGTTAGACATCGGTTTCAATCGTCCTAGTACGTCTCCTTAGGGTGCTCCTATTTTATTCATAAAGAAGAAAGACGGGAGTATGCGACTTTGTATTGACTATCGGGAGTTGAACCATGTCACCATCAAGAATAGATATCCGCTACCTCGTATTGATGACCTGTTCGACCAGTTGCAAGGAGCACAATTCTTTTCAAAGATCGATCTTCGTTCTGGATATCATCAGCTGAAGATTAAAACTAAGGATATTTCGAAGACTGCCTTCAGAACTCAGTACGGACATTATGAGTTCTTAGTCATGTCTTTTGGATTGACTAATGCTCCTGCTGCTTTCATGGATATGATGAACCGTGTATTCAAGAAATATTTGGATCAGTTCGTGGTTGTCTTTATTGATGGCATCCTCATCTATTCCAAAAGTCGTGAAGATCATGAGCACCACTTGAAGCTGGTACTTTAAAGACTTAGTGAAAACAAGTTATATGCTAAGTTGAAGAAATGCGAGTTCTGGCTTGAGGAAGTAGCATTCCTTGGGCACGTGGTATCGAAACATGGAGTATCTGTGGACCCAACGAAGATTGAAGCAATACAAAGTTGGGAGCAACTAAAGTCGGTGACTGAAGTGCATAGCTTTCTGGGCTTAGCTGGTTATTATCGGAGGTTCATGGAGGGATTCTCTCTAATCGCTACTCCATTAACTCAGCTGACTCGGAAAGATACAAAATTTGTTTGGAGCGAGGAATGCGAGAAGAGCTTCCAAGAGCTTAAGAGGAGACTTATCTCGGCACCTGTTCTGACAATACCATCTGGTTCGGATGGATTTGTTATCTACAGCGATGCTTCGGGCAAAGGGTTAGAATGTGTTCTCATGCAACATGGGAAAGTTATAGCCTATGCCTCGCGATAACTCAAGGAGTATGAGAGGAATTATCCTACTCATGATCTAGAGTTGGCAGCAATCGCTTTTGCGTTGAAGATCTGGAGACACTACCTGTACGGGGAGAAAGTGGAGATTTATACGGATCATAAGAGCCTTAAATATTTCTTCACTCAAAAGGAACTCAACATGCAGCAATGACGTTGGCTTGAGCTGTTGAAAGATTACGATCATAACATCCAATACCATCCGGGAAAAGCAAACGTGGTAGCTGACGCGTTGAGTAGAAGATCATATGCGGGAACGAGTGCGATGATGTCAAGTATACGCGTAGAACCAGCTTTGATTGATAAAGTTAAAGCTGCTCAAGCTACGGATCCGGAGCTGATGAAGATGAAGAAGAAGGTGCCATTCCAGAAGCAAGAATCGATGAAGAGGGAATACTTCGAGTCAACTCTAGACTTTGTGTTCCTAACGATTCTGATTTAAAGTATAGAATCATGATGGAGGCACACAACACACCACTTGTAATCCATCCTGGGAGTACCAAAATGTATCGTAGTCTTCGACATACATTTTGGTGGAGTAATATGAAGAGAGAGATCGCAGAGTTTATTTTGAGATGTTTAACTTGTCAACGTTTAAAGGCGGAGCATCAAGTGCCGAAGGGTCCATTGCAACCACTGGAGATTCCAAAGTGGAAGTGGGAACACATTATGATGGATTTCGTTACGGGTCTTCCCAAGGTTTCTCAAGGCATAGATGCGATTTGGGTTATTATTGATAGATTAACCAAGTCTGCTCATTTCTTGCCAATACAGGAAACCTATTCCCTTGAACAACTTGCTCGTATGTACGTGAATGAGATTGTGAGGTTGCATGGCATGCCAGTATCCATAGTTTCGGATCGTGACCCAAGATTCACTTCACGATTTTGGGTTAGTTTGCAGAAAGCTATGGGCACGGACTTACGATTCAGTTCGGCATATCATCCTCAAACGGACGGGCAATCGGAAAGGACTATTCAAACTCTTGAAGATCTATTGAGACTCTGTGTTCTAGACTTCAAAGGGAGTTGGGATAAGTACCTACCATTGGTGGAATTCTCCTACAATAACAGTTATCAGGCAAGTATAGGTGTGGCTCCATTCGAGGCATTATATGGGAGAAAGTGTCGTTCTCCAGTGTGTTGGGATGAGGTGGGTGAGGCAACATTATTGGGACTGAAGTTGGTATGTATGACTACAGAAAAGATCCAAATGATCCGACAATGTTTACAAATGGCACAGAATCGACAAAAGAGTTATGCGGATCTTCATCGAAAGGACGTAGAATTTAATGTTGGGGACCATGTGTTGTTACGTGTTGCTCCATGGAAGGGAGTTACGAGGTTTGTCAAGAGAGGAAAGCTCAATTCACGATTCATTGGTCCATTTGAGATTCTTGACCGAGTAGGAAATGTGGCCTATAGACTCGCATTACCTCCAAGCATGTCTCGTGTTCATAACATGTTTCACATATCTGTGTTACGTAAATATGTGAAAGACCCGAGCCACATTATTGAGTTAGAACCGGACGAGATAGCCGAAGATTTAACGTACGAGGAGTTACCTGTCAAGATTTTGGATAGGAAGGAGCATGTCCTATGCACAAAGGTTATACCACAAGTCAAAGTTTTGTGGAGAAACCATGCTATTGAGGAAATGACCTGGGAGTTGGAATCTGAAATGAAAGCGAGGTATCCTCACCTTTTCAAAACACCAGGTATGCACGTCAATTTCGAGGATGAAATTTCATAAGGAGGGGAGGTTGTAAGACCCCAACTTTTATGAATAAAAAAATTAAATTTCCTCTATATATTATTTTGAAATAGTCAGGGGTTAATTTGATAATGTGAAATATTATGGGTAAAATGCGTAAATATTTTAAATAAGCAAGTGGTTATAAAAAATTCATTATTGTAGGGGAATATTCGTTTGGTCGTGGAATATTCTTGCTGTCGGGAAATATTCGTACGACGGCGCAGCCATTTGTGGGCCTCATAACTTAAAAATTGTCGGATGAAGAAAACGACAACAATAAGTTTTTTATAAATAACGGCGTAGTTGTTACCGTTAACACTGTTGGAATACCCGGTGGGTAAAGTAAGTAATACGCGTTGTTGCACAGTAGCACACAGTATTGCACAGTATTTTTATATTATTGTTAAATCAATAATTGTCACTGCACAGTATTTTTCATTATCAGATCAATAATTCATACTATTTGAATAATATTATTAGATAACATTATTGGCAATGTCTAAGGAAGTTCTGTCTAGGAGGGGTTATTTAATTACGCGCCAGTAAGGAGAAATCCTTATCGGAAGGCCCCCTCTTTCCTGGGAACGACCTGGTTGTCAGTATTGTAGTTCTGTAATATTATTTGTGAATAATTAATTATTAATTTATATGATAAGAAAATATTTATTTTTGTGGATATAAAAGAAGGAATTAGTGATGAGGTATTTTTATCAGTATTTTGATATGAAAAATCATCCGTTTGTGGATTTCGGACAATTTATGTTTGGAATTTGGAAAAACTTTCTTCTACAAAGTTGTAGAGAATTAAATTTCCTATAAAAAAAGACATAAGATTTGTATTTTTCTGATAAAAGGGTTATTTTTCATGAATTATTGAAGTTCTAGAATTTTGGGTCGGAAGTGATTTTTGGGGTTAAAAATATTTTTTTTAAGAAAAATGTTTTTTTTATGGGAGGTGGGCCCCACTGGTGGCTGATGGATTTTGGTCAACAGGCGGGCAAATTTTTTTTAAAAAAAATATTATTTTATTAAATTTTCTGTTTTGGCGTTCTAAGCATTTTCCTATAAATAGGATGCTGAATTAAAATTTGAAAATCACACCAGAATCATAAGTTCCTTTCTCTATAATATCGAGCGTAATTTTGTGAGTATTTCGATATTTTGAGTGTTACTATTCAGTGCAAGTTTCTTTCAGTACTATATCCGATTTCTAATCAGAAGTACTGTTCTTTTGAGGTAAGGGATGTTATTTTCTTTCGTAAATGATGTTATTCTTTTTAATATCATTATACCAAAATATTGGCATGAATTTTATTCACAGAAAAATTAAATTTTGTTCTTTGTCCAAGTTGGCTATTATGGTTCCTATCTTTGATTGGATCCAAGTTTTGATCGTCATTCTTAAATTTTGCTCCATAATTAATTATTATAGAGTATTCTTAAACTTGGATAAACTAAATTACGAATCTCTAATTTTTGTCCTTTATCTCACTGAATTTAATTTTTTTTTAAATATTTTTCATCATCTTCAGTCTTAAATGGTGATACAAAAGAATATCTTTGGCCTGTAGTGCAAAGATGGATGATTATTTGATGAATATCTTTGGCCTGTAGTGCAAAGATGAATGATTACCTGATAAATATCTTTGGCCCGTAGTGCAAAGATGAATGTTTAATTCAAGATCTATATTGATTGATGTTACAGGGATAAAATATTGATTATAGACTTTCAAATCATAAAAGATAATGGACATTATTTCCTACTTAATTCTTCTAATGAATTGATATTTCCGCTGCAGTTGTTGATCTAAAACTTGTTGTCCATAATATTTTATCTGATTTGTTGAAGGCTAACGATAAATTATTCTTTATTATCTTAGTCATAATATTCTTTACTAGGCTAGTTGAGCTCACCCTTTTCATCTATTGTCCTCTTCAGGAAATGAGAATGTTGCAGGAACTAGTCGGGGGACAGAGTGATGGTCCGAGTTAGAGCAGTAGTAGTCCTCACTATTTCTAATAAATAGTGTGATAATAATTGTAATGAGGACTTAGTTTGAATGTTAATATTTTCTACATATTTGTATTGATACTCACAGTTGTGTGGTCGTATTTTACACGACCGTGTGATATAAAAGATTGTATTTGAATTCTGTACCATGTATTTGGCGACTCAGAATGGGTTGGGTTGACTGGACCTATTCTGGGGGCGTCACAGCTGCGCCCTGCGCTGTCCTCTGGCCAGACCAGGGTTGAGCTTTTGCTCTCCTGATGTCAGTCTATATCTTAGCATAATAAGACATTTATCAGGCACACATACTAGAGGATTTTTCATACATGTATGACCATTCCAAGTTCATTTTTATACATCATGGTCTTAGTTTAGGATCTCTAAGGAAGTAGGGCCAAATGGGGTCATGAAATCACAAGGCCTATCATATCAACCTTATATCTACACATAGAGATCACATAATCCGTAATACGCATGCTTACACGTGTTCATATCCTTTACACATGGCTAGCATTGTTTATCACTATAAAGCATGTTTAAACTTACACTTAGTTAACTTTTATTGTATCTAACACATATGAATCATGTTTAGAGACACAATGAACATAAACATGCCATCTTAAATCTTCAGAACTTAACTACCCATACAAATGCAATTGAGTTTGAAAAATATTCGAGTTTGCTTTTGAAATCATTTTGGACTTAAACAATATAATTTTTACATACAAAACACCTTTTAGATCTCCTTTTATATGTAGTTAAGTAATGTTTACATGCTCACAGAGTCAAAACATATCCCATGTGGTATTCATGGATATTAGTTTCAAATATGTCAAGTTTCCCTCGAAAAATCATTTAGCTTAAAGTTAAATAAATTGGACATGAACAAAGGAACCATATATCACAACTCATGCTTACTTATGTTCATAAATCAGTCATATACGTATTTTATCATGCTCAGAATTTGCAGAATACAAGCTCCATCAAGGTTCTTCTTTTAAAACTCTAAGTCCTCTTAAAGAACGCATACTAAAGCAAGTTAAGTTCTCATGATATACAAAGGAACTTAAGTTCACAATTTAGGTCTGTTTTCATATATATCTAGACCATACAAACATGCTTAAAAAGTCAGAACATAAACATCATGGTATATGTCAAAGTTCATTTTAAAAACTAAACTTTTCCTTTAATAATGTATACTAGCATAATCACTAATATTCATGCCCTGTCAAAGAGCACATCTCCTCATGATAAACCTGTTTTCATACATGTTTAAGCGATATCCATAAGTTAGGACTTATCAGATTGTAACATAAGTTGGGTTTCAAAATGGGTGTCTAGCGCAGCTGCGCCATTTTGAACTGCAGGGGGAGCGCAGCTGCGCCGTACCCTGGACAGTTCAGAATGGCTTCTACAACGGCAGAATACAAATCCAAACATGAAATTCTTCACGTAACATACTCATTTCTAATCACATTATGCTCCTAACATGCATACTAACTTAGATAACAAGTTCACAATATTCCCCAATCAAATTAACATAGAATTTATGCATTATCAAGAATTTAGAATTTTCAAAGATGAAGAACAATGAGAGTTATACCTCTGCTAAATGGTTTGCTGCTAATTGAACTTCCTTCAATCTCAGACTTCTCACCACTAATATATACTCACTCTCAATTCACTCTATAGCAACTTAGCAATAATCGCAGCAAAATCAAATGAGAAGGAGGGAGCTTTATTTATAGAGTTTTGAATACACAGACAATGTCTTTGCCTTCCAATTTAACCAACAGAAATGAGAGGAAAACATTGAATAATTGGTTGGTTAAGTAGAGTAGTTGATTTCTACTGTTAGAGCCACTCCCCATATCATGATTAGCTAGTATGCTGAGTTTTGGTTTTTCAAGCAATAGGCTTACCCTTTTAGCCATACACGTGAGAAGAAGATGACAACCATTTTGGGACAAATAAGATCTCAGCAACATGAAGCAATGTAGCAAAAAATGAAATAACCCAATACATACACATATTATATACACTTAGGCTAAATACACCTATATGTATACTTAGGTTATTATATTCAATTAGAGTCACAATGTAGCATTTAATGAGACAACATTATTACAAATTAGTAAGTTGGGGTATATATCTTATACACATAATATAATCCATGTACATTTTATAATACTGAATATAATTTGATTAGGCATTGTCACACTATATTAACCCAACTTTATTATTTCAATTATATTAATTTATTGAAATAATCATTAAATAATAACTGTTTATTTAGTTTATTATAATATCCATAAGGTACACATTTAATGTAGCCATACACTACATTTGTCACATAAGCATTATTTACATAACTTACACAATTCATTAAATCTTAATATATAGTTCTCATATATTATATAGTCACATTAAAGTGTCACATTACACTTCCTTTTTAATTAAAGGTAGGTACTATATATTATACGACTAACTATCACATATCTTGCACACAATAATTAATCGAGTAAATATAAATTTTATTATATTCATTAATCATTTACTCCTTAATATTCTACTACCCACAAATACAATTAATTAACAATATAATATTAATTAATTATTCACTTATTAATTCCTTCATCCTTTAATTAAATTGTCATTATCATTTCCATTCTCATGCCACACAAGGCATTCTACGAGTTCATCGCAATTCTCCATATTTTCTCAATTATTATAAATTCAATTTGAAATTAATTGAATTACTTATCTCATAACACATAAACATTTATATTCAAATGAATATTCATTTTCTTATTATATCAATATTAATATTTATTCATGAAATTCACGGTTCTTACACCTTCTTGGCTCGAAATCGAGTTTTAGGACCAATCTGCACAAAATCGATATCTAGTTTAGACTGGATATTGGTGGACAGAGATGCATAACATGATATAGATCAGTTTAATGGTTTTTTAATCTTTTCCTGCGAAACAAAGGGTTAGTCGACTTGAAGACAGGATAAGAAGGATGCATAGATGATAATTTTCAAAAGGATTGTCATTTATATACGCGAAAGAGTAAATAGGGCATGAAGAGACACACCACGCGTTTGGTTTATCAGAGGCTGACCTATCTTAGGGTTATTCTCACGAGCTTTTTGAAATTGGTTCCCAGATCTTCGCAATTTACTTGATGAAAACATCCATTTTTCAATTGGAGCGGATCTGAGTGGTGCCTTTCCTGAGCCTCGCAATGGAAACACCCAGAGAAGTCCAGTAATAAACAACCGACAGGATTACCTCCTAATGGAGGTACCACACAACATCTATTCACCTCCTCACCGTATGCAATATGATGACATTGTGCGAAGCACTAATATATTGTGCACGGCACTAATACAAAAAATGCTTAAAGATTGAGACCATTATCACACACAAAGATCATTCACACAAGATGCACATGCAAAAATGAAAATCAAAAAGATTGAACGCGGCTTATGCCCTCTTTAATCCTCAATAAAGTCGCCACATGTCGACGCCGGGAAAAATTCTTTTTAGATTGGGTCCGTCTTTCCTGAGTTTGTGTTTGTTTTGTTTTTACCCTTTTCCATTTGCTATGTCTTTGGATTTTAAGTGTCGACGACTTTGAAAAAGATTGAATTTATTATTTTATGATTGAACCGAATGAGACATAGTCGCCAATTGGTATGGTTTAAATAGATGTACCAACTCATCCGAATTTTAATAATTTTCGCAATATGGTCCAATGCGTGACTCCGAAAGATTGGTCTGAAACCTGAGATTCTTAGAATTCGGGGGCTAGGTTAAGCGGGAGGAAGGTGTTAGGCACCCCCTGACTCCCGTGAAAACACGGTACCGCATCTTATTAATTTTCTATGCATAAAGTGTGTGTGTGTGAGTATGTGTGTGTGTTTTATTTGAAAAGGTTTATTCTAAGCCTCATTGTGAGTTATTTTGGAAGTAGTGTCGTTCCTTTTTTGCACCTATGTACGAAGGGTTTGATTTTAGAAAAAGTTTATTTTTAGACAAAATATACATTTTATATGATATTTTGGGAAAACACAAGGTTTTCAAATCCTTGACCCGAATAGTAATCAAGGTTCTGTGATACTTCTATTATTGATTTTTTAGTATATGTGATTATTACGAAAGTAGTGTTGTACCTCTTTAACCCTATGCACAAAGGATTTAATTTATATAAAAGTTTATTTTTAGAACACAATATATATCATTGATGTTTTGAAAACAAAGTTTTCAAATCCTTCGTCAAATAGGAATCAAGGTCCTTTGATACCTCCATTTATGATATAATGTCTATTCCCGACCTGCTTTATTAATATTGAAAGCTCTTTGTGGTTTTATCGGAAATCACTTTGATGATATGCATGTAAAAAGCGTCAAAAAGGGTCGGATCATCATCGGGCATGTAAGCCATCTCGATGGAATCGAGCACCCACAATTAAAGTTTTCACTATCACGGGATCTTGAATCCGACTTCTCAGGACTAACCCCTCGAGCTCGTCTTCAAGATCCAAATATTACATATACAATGATATTTGTGTTATTTAAACATTACATCATAAAAAGCGGTCCATCGTGGAAATCAAGTAGGGATCCAATCGGGAATCTCAACACTGGGATTCCTAGGCTCACATTATTTATGCGGGAATACATATATACAATGTCCTCAGCTTTGATATTAGATGATTTCATCGGTTGAAATCATCACCGTTTCAAGCCATTTCGTACCACTTTCGCCTCTAGATACAAATCTAGGGATATACGGGGTAACCGAAACCATTTAAAAGCAATAAATACGTAGATCTACCATGGATCTATACCGATCTAGCACACGGGTTAAAGCTTCATGCTTAATAACCACTCAGATTCGGCTTAGATCTAGGTAGATCTAGCCTCCGGTACTCGATTTACAACGTAATAAGCATAATATAACCGATAGAAATGCGATATCTATCACCTATTACACAATATGCTTAGAAAACAACAAGTTTAACTAGATTTAAACAATATATATCATCAATCTAGTATATTAAACAACATTTATAAAGAACGAAGCCGAAAAGAGCATTTTTTTTCACCTTGGGGGACGCGTGAACAAACGTTTTAACTCCCGGGGATCCAAGTATATGCTAAACACGATGAAATAGCTCCAAGTTAGTGTACACAAGCTTAACCCGAGGGCTTCTCTCTCTAGAATATTCTCTCTCTAAAACTCTCTCTCTCTTTTTCTACAAATGAGCTAATGTGGGTGTTTTAACCTGCCCGAGCCAGCCGCATACATACATGCGGCCAGCCGCATACATACATGCGGCCAGCCGTATACATACATGCGGCCAGCCGCATGTTTGGATTCGGCTGGGCCAGGCGGGGCCCATCGTCTCAAAGTGCGTTCATTTGGCCTCGGTTCGGAGGAAGTTGACCTGCGCAGATCGAACTTTCAGAAAGTTTGTGCAGAATGCGGCGGAATAGAATCGAGTCTGATTGAGTCGGGGTTCAGGAAGATAACGCGAGTAGCTGAGATATATCTTCCGGTTCCAGACGACAGTTAGCTAGTTTATCTTCAATAGCAGCATTTTGAGGTTTGCTGAGTTGGTTCTGGAGAACGCTGTCTCATCTTGGCGATCCTCATTTGATTCGTGACATGCTCGGACGCCATTGGTCCTTTGAATCATTCACGGGGTTGTCTCCAGGATGACCTGATTCTTTTGCCCTACCTCGGGGTTTTAACCTTAGGATCATAACTTTACAAAAATCATACTCGAATCAAATCAAGAAGGAAATTAGACTATAGAAGAAAGAATTTTTGTTCTACCTTAGCTTGCTCCTTCCTCTCCTTCTTCCTAATACTTAGATTAGGGAACTATGAAACTTTAAAAATCTTCTTCTCTCCTCTCTCTTTCTCCACCGAACTCTCTCCTTTCTCTCTCTCTCTAATACCCTTTTGTTTTCTTTCTCTTTTACTTAGTAAATGAAAGAAAAAAAACAAAATGAAGAGTTATAGTTATTTTAATTAAAGTAAAAAGATATACTTACATAATGTATATCTATATCTTATCACCAACTCTTGCCTTCCCTCTCTCTCTCTCTTATTATGAAAAAGATAACTTGCAAGCATTAGATAAAGTGTTGACTCCTTTTATAAAATGACACCTAATAAAGCAATTACTAACTAAAGTAGCTTTACTGATTACATACATCTCCTTATTCCTTTCCCACCAAGTTCGACCATTTGTTCTCTTATCCTCCCACATTTGATTTTATTACAAGCTTTATTAAATGACTAATCTAACCCTCCCCAAGTGGGCTTAAGCTTGGGCTTGTAATTAATTCTTTTGGGCTTGCACATTTATTGTTTTGCTTACTAACTTAAATAAACTTGGGCTTCCTCTATTAATTAAATTGGGTTATTATTACACTTGTCCCATATATGATATATTGGGCTAATTTAATAATTTAATTACCCTTAACTCAAATTATCTACAAGTCCAATGTTTAAATAAATAATTGGACTACAAATTGGGCTACTTAAATTACTTACTCTTTTTAGTCCATTAAATCTATTATCACTAGAACTAATGCTCAATATTTTTGACATTTACATATTCTTAATTATCTTTATATACAAAATAAATGTATACACATTATATAATGTATATTTATTTAATCACATACATCATTCTCACAAGTTATCACATATTCTATTAGTTTATTAACTAACTAGACATAATTGGCTTAATGAGTTATAACCACTCACATAACCATACAAGATAACCTAATAGGTTGAGACATATTTCATAAATCTCTACATTTTTAATTTTCTTAATAAAATTTCTTACACCATTTAGTTCACATCAAATTTATAGGTATCGTAGTACCTTATCCTTAATATTCCTTCAAGTACATATAAATTCATTTCTAGGGTTTTAAAATTTTGCAACCCATATATTCTCTATTCCCATTTAAATAGTAAACCATATAGGTTCTTCTTAAAAAAAATTAAATTATTCCTCAAATTCCCATCTAGATTTTATCCTTTAACCTTTATTTTAATCATTCAAAATCTTATAAATTTTCAGGTTGTCACATCGATGAGCAACAACAACAACAATGATGGGCCGAATCCCAATTTGGTTCAACAGTTGGTGAACCTGCTGACGGGAGCACTTGCGAATCAGTCGCAGGTGCAGGGTACAACGTTTAAAGAATTTAAGGCAGAGGACCGCCGGAGTTTCAAGGATCGATAAACCCGATAGATGCCCAGACGTGGGTAATGGAAATAGAAAAGGTCTTCGACGTAGCTAGAGTTAGCGAGGACCAGAAGACTGCTTTTGCGACCTTCATGTTGAAGTCGGATGCTAGCTTCTGGTTGCAGGCCAACAAGACTAGAGAGGGGGAAGGAGTGATAGCGTGGGAACGTTTCAAGGAAATGTTCTTTGAAATGTACTTTCCCGTTAGCTCACAGTGTAATACCCAAGAATTTTCTGAATAATATTAATATTGATATTAATAAAAATTGAATATTTATTCGAATATAAATGTTTATGTGTTATGTGATGAGTAATTCAATTGATTTAAGTTGAATTTATAATAATTGAGAAAAATGTGGAGTTTATGATAAGCTCGTAACATGCCTTGTGTGGCACGAGATGAGAATTATTGAGGGTTTGATTAATTGAAGAGGAAAATCAATAAGTGAAGGATTAATTAATATTATATTGTTAATTAATTGTTGTTATTAGTGATAACCTATTAATGGGTAATTAATTAATAATATGTTGATTAATTATTATTGTGAGTAATGGAATAGTAATGAGTAAGTGATTAAAAGATATAATAAGATTTATATTTATTTAATAAATCATTGTGTGCAAGATATGTGATAATTAAACATATAATATGTAGTAGTTGCAACTATATTATATAAAGTATGTAACGACCCCAAATTCATACAATAATATTCTCCTTCTCGATCGCTAACAATACAACTTTAATCTATCTTTATATCATTATTCGATATTAAAATCACTAAAAATGCGGAATAATTAAAACTTTTATACATTTCTTTCTTTATTGCCCTAAATCGCAACCTTTACATAACATATCTTCGACTCAAATCTATATCATGAATTGTTACATCAAAGTTGCTAATTAAAATCTTACATTACAAGGCAATATCCACTATACATCGGATAGCTCAACTTTACAACTTTAAAAAGTATAATACATTCAAAACAAATACATTTCTCATTTAAAATAAATAATTTCTTGCATCGCTATTGATCTTAACATTCAACTAGCACGTATCATTACCTTACATCCTTGACCTACAAAAGTGATTATTTGCAAAAGTGAGCTCGACAGCTCAGCAAGTTCTAACAGTTTTCATACATCACATAGCACATAATAACATTCTCAACATACATCTCATAATAATTAAAGTAACATGGCATACATGCTTTAATTCACATAACAAATATAAAGATTGAGTTCCTTACTCAACCAACATTCTTAAATCAATCACTGTAGTCATAAATTGACTTTAACATTCATGCTTACAACATATATAACATATCATGCTCTTTGCAATATAATTTAAAACAGTTCATCAAGTTCACATAGAAAATAGAAACCGAAAGACTTGCCTTGATCGTTGTTTACCAATAACAGTTTAACAGCTTACAGCTATCTGCACTTCACGTGCCCTACACAATTATATAATCATGCACATCAACTATTAGTCACATAGCAACACATAGTAGTTGTAATGTAAACTCTACTCTATATCTCATAATCCTTTAATACACAATGTTCAATTAGATTGTGTTAACTTTTGACTTATATCTCATTATATTTTTTTTTAGTAATATTCGAAATTCATTCAAGTGTTTAAGTCTTGCTAGGACTACTTTTTGATTTTATATTAACCCCATTTCATATCTTATAATGTTCATTCCATTAGAATCAAAACACTATTTAAGTGTATTAACACATTACACAGCGTTTCGACGTTTATACGTCACACACCTAATTCGCCTCTTTTGCATGCGCTTAGCATGCTCCTATGTTGGGTTACATTACTCTATAATGTTTCATTCTTATTAGAAACATAATATTAAACAAGGTTATACACACTCATTACGGCGTTGCAACACTTGCACGTCCGTACGCCAAACTTGCCTATTCGAACGTCCAAACGATACGCATTTGCGCACGCTTAACACGCCCATACGAATTGTCTAATACTAAATGGTTAATTTCAAGTATCATTATAATACATAATAGTCATGTTATGGAAGTTAGAACATCATTTTACATGGTCGGGAGCATTACATGTGCATACGTGCATGCCCGACGCCCCCCGATTACCTCCAAAAACACATCAGTCATAAAGATGACCATTTGGACCCCTGATAACGACCTCAAATTGAAAATGTTGAAGAACGAAAGTTGTAGGTCTACTCGTGCTCGTTCCGGATCATCTTGAATCTCCTCACTCGGAGTTCATATGAAAAAGTTATGGTCGTTTTACTACAGGAGGTCAAAGCAGTTTTTCCTTACAATACTTAGACCACTCTGGACAGCATCTAGCCCCGCTGGGGCGGGAGTTCCTAGCCTAAAAGCCTCGCTGGGGTGGGGCACCTTGCTGTTGGGCTCCCCGACTGGCGAACTTGCAAAGAAATAAGCCAATTTGGCTTATTTCTTCGCACCAAAGTCCGATTTTAACTAACACAATGTACATAAAACTTTATACAAACAAAATCCTACACTTCTAACATGATTTTAACCTACAATAACACCACAACACATAATCAATGCACCTAATTTTCATGATTTTAAAGAAAACATCATTATTAAGCGTTCTTGACGAAAATTGACACTGTAAGTTCGTTTTTAACCCAAATCACATGATTCAAAGCATGTTTTGTTCGTTTCTTGATATATTATCGTAATTTAAACTTAATCTTCATAATCAACTCACAGAATTCATTTACAAAATCAAAATTAAAGGTTTTAAAAACCAATTTTACTAGTTTCATAAAATTCATACTTTTATCAAAACAATTCACCATAAATCCAATTCTCAACCAATTAAATTCACAATACATGTATTATTTTTATTATTGAAACTAGTATCATGAACATCTTTCAATTTTGCATATTAATACATACTACATCATCAATTTTTGTTCTAAAATCAACCAATATAATAAAACTCATAAGAACATTAATTTTCCATTAAAACATGTTTTAGCAACACTTTGATTTCTTAAAATCCTTTCATGGCATACAATTACTACAATTAACATATGAATACCATACATACATATACAATTCATGATTACTCAATTTCATGAAAACCTAATTTGACAGAGAATAAACACAAAACATATAAATTAAGTTCTACAATTATAAGGGTAAAGATGATACCCTTTGCTATGAGTGTGGAAGAAGATGATGGTGGTCCTAACACTTCTTCTTCTTCTTCTCTAACTTTTTCTCTGCTCTTCTTCTTCTCTGCACTCTCTCTCTTTTCTCTGTAACTTCTCTTTTCTTTCTCTGTGTTTCTTTATAACACAGACTAACCCTTCTAACTATTCTAACTAACGTATATTATAATCTAACTTACAAATAATATATGTATAAGTCATAATTATAAAACACATAACCTACAAAACATAATTACCCTATACTAATTACAATTAAAATATAGGTTACAACATTTAGAATTTAAAAAGTCCTAAGATTTGTTTGGCAAAACAAGTTACTTTAAAAACAGATTTATTTTTTTTGTAGTTAAGGCCTTGTTTGGGTAAAACAGGTTTAAAACAATGCAAGGGCCTTGTTTGGAAAAACGGTTTTAAAACTCTTTTAATTCTTTTAATAAATCCTTTAACACATCTTTTTAATGTTACACTTTAATTAATTAAATCTTAACATTAATTTAATTAATTAAAAGTTTAACATGAATTAATCACATAAAATTGTCACATTATAATTACTCGCTAATTATAACTTCATGTAACAATTACCACATCACTATATCTAATTTAATTATCTCAATTAAATTAGAACTATAACATAAAATTATTATATATTAATTAAATTAAATATTAAATAATCATTTAATTAATATAATATATTTAATTACATTACTCCATATTAATCACATAATCTCAATAAATAATTCAATTAAAATATTTATTTACTTCAATAAATATTAAAATTAACATTTAAATTCTCTTCACACCGAATCACATATTTCACAATATATATCACATATACACATACTCGTACTCGAAACATCTTAAAATAAGAATTTTATTTATTAAATTTTTATTTATAAATTCTTAAAAATTCAAGATGTCACAAAGTATAGTGTGACACTTGAATATGACCATATAATATATACGAACTATATATTATGATTAAATGTATATGTTAGTTACATCATAATGCTTATGTGACATAATATGATGTGTGACTACATTAAATATGTACCACATGAGTATTAAATAAACAATTGCTACTTAATGATTATTACAACAAATTAATATAATTGAAATAATAAGAGTTGTAATGATGTTATGTGAAAACATGTATGTATGGATACATTAGAGGTGTACCTTATGGATTATTAAATTAAACTAAGTGTATATTCAATAATATGAGAGGAAATAAATAAATGGTTATCTATCTTAATGTTGATGTGGAATGGAAATAATAATTATTTCAATGATTATAAATAATTGAAATAATATAGTTTATGGTAATGTGGAAAGATAATACCCAATTAGATTATATTTGGTATTATGAAATGTACATGAATTATATGTTGATGTGTATATATGTACCCCAACTTACTACATTGTAATATTGTTTCCTTATTTGAAACTACATTATAACACTATATGAGTTATAACCTAAGTGTATATGATATGTATATAACCTAAGTGTTGGCATTAATTTATGAACAACTTGCAAATGCTGAGCTTTATTTCCTTGTCCCATAATGAGAGGCTCAATTCTTCTCACGTGAAACACTCAATAGCCTAAGCCTATTCCTTGTTCTCAAACTTAGCCAAATCATAGCCAATGATCAATGGGGGAGTGGCTCTAATAGTAGATTTCAACAACTACCCAACTACTCTTCCTTAACCAACATGTTCTTGCTCTTCCCATTGGTTTAAATTGGAGGAGAAATGCATTGTCTGTATATTCATTTGTCTATAAATATAGCTTCTCTCCTTCTTGTTTCATTTGCTGAGATAATTCTAAGTTGCTATAGAGTGAATTGAGAGTGAATACATATATCAGTGGTGAGATTCTGAGATTGAAGGAGTCCAATTAGCAGCAAGCTTAGCAAAGTTTAGCAGAGGTATAACTATCTATGTTCTTCATTTCTTGAAATGGCTAACTTCTTGATTATGCTTGAATTGAATGTTAATTGGATTGAGAAATGTTTGCTAAGTGTTACATATGTTAGTAAACATGTTAGTAATACAATGTGGCTTGGTTAGAATAGATTTCGTAAAGAAATTTTGAGGTTGTGTTGTAAACTGCCGAAGTAGAAAGCTTTTCTGGTTCTGTCCGGAAAGGGGCGCAGCTGCGCCCATTTTGTACTAGGGTGCAGCGTAGCTGCGCCAGGCTCAAACTTTGAACTTCAATTTCTGTTGTAAACTGCTAAGTGCTAACATGTTGATATCGCTTAGACAAGCATGAAAACATGTATAACATGTATATATAAGTACCTTAACGTAACATGAACATGTTTGACTTCGTTAGTGTACATTTACTAAAGAAAGTATAAGTTTTGAAAATAGACTTTGACATATACGTATGATGTTCATATTCAGACTTTCGAGCATGATCGTATGGTCTAGATATACATAAAAATAGACTTGAATTATGAACTTAAGTCCCTTTTGTATATCATGATTACCTTACTTGTTTTAGAATGTAATTACTAGAGAAGACTTGAAAAGTAGACCTTGATAGAACTACTAACGTTTCATTTCTGATTTTGTGAGCATGAGTATACGGTCTAGATATGCATGAAGTGTGGGTCTAAAGTGTTGAGTAAGCACTAAATTACATGGTATACGTTGAGAATGATTTTGAAAATGAAACTTAAACTTTTTGCAAACTAAGTTGCATGAACGTGGTGTAATAGTATTATGATATTTTTGAATGCGTATAATAGTGTTTTTAACATCACTTAGATGGCCTACATGTACACATACTTTGTTAGATACCGTAAAAGTTAGTTAAGCATGAATAAGACATGATTTAAGGAAATAATTGATGCTAGATATGCGCATAGGATGGAAACCCTTGTGAACATACACACTAACTGATTTCATGACTATTCTATATGTGTACATAGTGAGCTTAGTAGCCTTTATAACTTCATGACCTTGTATGGCCTTAAGTCACTAGAGATACTAATCTAAAGCTATAACATGAAAAATTGAACTTAGATGGACCTTAAATACATCCAAGGATCCTTAAATAACTGTTATAGTGATGTTAGAATAAATGGGACAGAAGCAGCAGAGCAAAAGCCCAACCCTGGTCTGGCCAGGGGACAGCGCAGCTGCGCCGTCCCTAGGCTTAACCAGGGCGTAGCTGCGCCAGGCTGTTTTCAGGTCTGATGCATTCTGTTTACTTTCTGATTTTGCCAGTTGACTTATAATGATACCTAAGCTACTGATCAAAGTCTAATCACTACTGATATGTATGTATATATGATGATAATGTAACATGATGATGTTTAACTTATAAGAGGAATTCTAAAGATAGTAAAGATGAAATCGATTAAGCATTATGATTAAATATAATGTCATGGGTGGTATAACTATGTTACTTGATTTCATATACTGATTTTGTGCTACATGTGTGCAAGTACGTAATGACGTACGTATAGAGTTATATGACTAAAGTAGAATCACATGTGTATATTTAACTTACATATCGAGCTTGTGTACTGAATATACTTAGCTAATGAATATCCTATACATGTAAATATATTACGATAGGAATTCGAAGTGTTGATAAGCTTTACATTGGTAAACTACGCTTAAGGCAAGTTCCTTGACTTACACTCTTTTGTTGTGCAAGTATCCTAAACTCTTGCATTTACTTTATTCAACGGATATTGAATGCAAGTACTCGAACTCTACTCTTATTGAGCATTTATTGAGCTTGTGCAATTATTGTCATACAAGTAAGCTATTGGAATTACGATTCACATTTTATGACTTAAATACTTCGTGGCTAAAGATAAAGTCAATTTATATTTTTCGAACCTTAATCTTGAATTTTGAACTTATAATTGTTCTTATATACGTTGAAAGAGCGGTCTATGCCATTTGATTCGGTTAGACCTATATCATGAAATTGAAAAGCGATCCAAACCAATTGCCTTGGTGCGGACTCTTATAAATTGACTGAGATGAACAACCCTCATAAAAAGGGGAACTATATAGTCGGGTGCCGACAATAGTAGGATAGGTTATGCATAACACCAGATACGGCAGGCTGATCACCTGTTGTACTTGTTTTATTGGATTATCAGCATATTACTGTTAATTCTAGTAGAAATTCATAGTCCTTAGTGACTGCACAGTATTCATTATTCTTAAATTGTGAAAAGATTTAAACCTGGAATCTTATTGATATCTTTCTGTCCTTAGAGATTGTTATTGAAAATTATTGATACTTCTTGTTATTCTCGAACTATCCTTTATTGTCATACCCTTGGGAATTGAAAACTATATTGAACCCCTTATTGCTATATTACTTGCTGAGTAAACTTGTTGCTCATTCTTGCTTTTTCCTAAAAATATTTCAGTTAAGACAGAGCAAGGCGGTTCCTCGGGCACTGACAAGGGCAAGGGCAAGGCTACGGAGTAGCTTGTACTTGATTAGAACTATTATGATTGTAATAAGTTTGTATTCTATTATGTATTAGTTAAGTTTATATATGCTTAAGCTATGTTTAAGATGTAAGAGATGTTTAAGTTACGAAACCCTTGGGACATGAATGGTTATATTAAATAAATGTAATCTGATCGTATTATGTGTTATTCCGCTGTGCGATATGATATATAGTCATATTATTATGTTAGTATTTAGAACGTGACGAACCGAATTCGAGACTGTGGCGGTACGAATTTGGGGGCGTCACATCAATGCTCTAGTGCTGAAAAAAATATTGCATGCGTATCTTAAAATAAGGATGTAACCTTGTACTTATATTGATCTCACCACCCTCCGTGGAGTCCTTTCCCATATAGAATTAAAGTTCCTCATTAAGTATATTTCCTTAATAGGATTGCATGAAATCTCCTAAAAGAAAGGTAGTTGAATTGAATCCTAACACCTCATTCTGGAATTAGAAACCCAATATCACTAGGAATCAGTGATCCCTTAAAGTACTCCTACTGACAAAACAGAATCACACGTGGGTTAAAGCAACCCCACGTGGACCTTGGCCAATCATATACTTTGGGCCCAAACAATCACGCCCCAACAGGAGGCGGCACCTTATGCTTCATGATTCAATTTAAATCAACTCTAGGAGACGATACCCTAGTTTTTCCCTAAATGACACAATTCATATAGGCATAGAACATAAAAACACCTTTCATGTTTCTCAAGACCAATTCATTTTATCTTTTAAGGAAAACATTAAGAAAGCGGTAACCGTGTTTCATGGAAGTCGGGGGTGCCTAACACCTTCCCCCCACTTAAGCAATGCCCCGAACTCTATGAATCTCAGTTGTGGACCAATTTTACAAAGTCACATGATGAGCCATCTCGATTATCAAAACCTAAAAATCCAGATGAGTTGGTATATCCATTTAAATCTTTACCAACTGACGACTCTATCTAATTGGGTCCCATTAAAATCGAACTTTCAAAACCCGTCGACATTTATTTCAATTTTTCCAAAAATCACCCTTAAAATTCACGATCTAACAGAAAAATAAAAATCTATAATAACAAAAAATCCCATAATTGACATCTGTGAGAAAGAGAGAGTGATCATTTGACTAAGATCATAGTAGTAGAGAGGTCAATATGTAGTTGAGTCTTTAGCGTACTTGTGAGATAAGTGACAAACTTCTTGTTTTAGTATCAGGTTATATGATAGAATTGAATATAAGAAACATGTACAACTACATCTACGGAAAACAACGAACATCTATTGTCCAAGAGAAGTAGTTGTAGGATAGTTTGAAACTTATTTTGAAAAGTTTTGTTAAGGTTTCTTCGCCAATAGAATAATTTTTTTTTATTGATAATAACATAATCTCAAGTTTTGAAGAGGAGTTTGAGACTAGACGAAGAAACATGTCTATGTTGTATGTTGTGAACTAGCTAAATCTACTATGTGATTGAATTCTATCTCTTTACTTATTCCACAAATTAACTTATCACATAATAATTAATTGAACTTAAATAATTTAAAAAGGCTAAAGAATTCTAAAATTAATAATAATCTATTTACCCCCTAGATTATTATTCCCTTTCATTCACAAACAAAATAGTCCTAAAATTAATAAATTTTATAAATAAGACTATTTTTTAGAACAAAGAGAGTTTAGGTTGTGTTTGATAAATCTGGCGATTAAGATCTGAATGATTATGATGCCTTAATAAATTAGATCATCTGAATGGTTATGAGGTCTGAATCTAAAAAACTGTTTGATAACTAAAAAGTAAGTTGTCTCTTAATGACACTATTTTACTATTTTAAAGGGTAAATTTTTATTTAATAATTTTAAATATTCAATTTAATAAAAATGAGTGATTAATATTGTTGAATATATTTATATAAAAAAAAATTATCAAAAAAATTTCATTAAGATGTACCTCTTAATTATTAAGATTTCAGTTTCTGTCTTACCGATTAAGAGGCACTCAGAGGTAACAAAAAAAAAACAGCATCATGCCTCTTAGCGAATAACAGGCAGTCCATTAAGAGGCAATCAGATGTAAATAAACAGCACCTAATATTCATTGTATTTATAAAAATAGAGAGAAGTTATATTGGAGGGGAGTTGAGTTTTTTTCATCCATCCAAACACAGCCTTAGGAAATCAGAATTCGTCGGGAATTGAGTTTTTCCATCCATCATCCAAACACAGCCTTAACAAATCAGAAATTCATCGTTTTATAGCTCGTACATAAAGCCGGTGATTAAAAAGCCGCTCCATTTTCCAAATGGTCTGACCAACAATGGAAACCCTAGCTCTGTCCCGCCGCCCGGTTACGTCCACGCTCCGCCTCTCTCCGACCGGTTACCCGGCGGCCCCAACCTCCCTGTCTCTGCTCAACCTCCAATTCTCTCGTGCCCGTACACTCAAATGCTCCGCCATCTCACCTCCATCATTTGGTAAATTTCTGATTCCTATTTCTCTATGATGATTAATGAATGAATAAATGAATTGTGTAATTGATATAGTACATTTTGTGCAGTCGACCATTCGGCGAAGTTCAATGAAGCTGCCAAGCATGGGAATTTGATTCCATTATACAGGTCGATATTCTCCGATCACTTGACTCCGGTGCTGGCTTATCGGTGCTTAGTTAAGGAAGATGATAGGGATGCCCCGAGCTTTTTGTTCGAGTCCGTTGAGCCCGGTGTGAAGGTTTCGAGTGTTGTAAGTCTCTTTTGGTAGTGTAAGCACCTTGATTGTTTTACCCGGAGAAAATAGAAATAATTTTTCTTTTTGTTGAAACTTACACTTTTTTGTTGTGTAAGCATTTTTACAATCATCTCCATTGTCCTTTTACAATTGATAAGAAATAGGCAAAATAGTATGGTTTGGAGAAGTTGATAGGAGTAAAGGTAATAGTGTCCTAAAAATTGTTCTTGGTCGCGGCCTAGGGGAAATTTTTCCATCAAACGCCAGACTTTTATAAATTTCATGTTCAAATTTATAAGTTAGAATTTTCCATCTTAATTAAAAGCATAACGTTGTATGATTGGTTTCTTAAATTGTCATTAGAAGCAATTCAACATCATTTTTTTATTCTCGTTGCAATATATCATCTGTTGTTTACCTAATTGATAATGTCCTAGATGCTAGAGATCCCATCTGTTGCTCGTCTGCCTAGTGAATTTTAGAACACTAGTTAATAATGGTAGCCGAACATCTAAAGCTCTACAAAGTTGAGCAACTAACAGAAATTGAAGGGGTTGGTTGCAAATGTTTGTTCATTGGAAGCAAAGTGACAGTGGTGAAACTTGAAGGATATAAGTGTAAGATCCTTGATATTATAAATGATTTTAATTATTTGGAAGTACCTTTCCTGCTTTTTAAACAAATTAATATTTGCATTAGAAAAGAGACCGAACCACTTGTAAAGGTGCTGTTGTTGCAATATTTAGTCTGACAAATTTTTAAGTTTTTGAGTTCGTGCTTTTACTTAATAATTCATTTTCCCTATCCTACATATCGACCTAAAAATGTTTTATTTTTATTCGTCTTTATATATATAATACCTATTGAATATACTTGAAACCAATTGAAGATGTTTCATATACTATTTTGCTTGTGGTTCTAATCATTCTTATGAAACTTGGAACCTTTTAATTTTTATTGCTGGTTGAGAGTTGAGTTGGTTTTTTACCGTTGAGTTGGCTACGTTAGGGGCGATATAGTGTGATTGGAGCCCAACCGACAATGGAAATTGTTGCAAAAGAGAATGTTGTGACAATTATGGACCACCATGAAGGGCGGAGGACAGAAGAGATTGTGGAGGATCCCATGGTTGTCCCTAGGAGGATTATGGAGAACTGGAAACCCCAAAGAATTGATGAGCTTCCTGAAGCATTTTGTGGTAACTTTTTTAGATCAATATGCATATGTTCATAATGCAATCACTAATCCTATCTTGCATTCTAGAATTAAACACGTTGACATAATGCATCAATTTATTAGAGATCATGTACTTATTTTATATAGTATAGATATAGGTATAGATTATTGGTGGGAAATAAATACACCAAAAGGAAAATAAATAAATTAGATCTTATCCCGTAACCTTATCTCCTTACCAAATATATTTAATAAAACTAGCCCTTGTATTTTTAATAAAATGCATCTTTTTTGGCCCATTTTTTGGGTTTTAAAATAGCATGCGTCATTGCCAGAGGTGATGAGTCTTGTGGATCTCGTCGAGAGTTTCTATTTGATATATTATGAGCTTTGTAACTCCCAAACGAATCAAAATACGCTGAAAATAAGATCAACCCCTCGTGGGCTTTCATTTTCTTCCTTTCTTTCCTTTGTACTAGAGCTGTAAATGAATTGGGCTGCCTTGAGCCTGGTCCGACTCGACTCAGCTCAACTAAGTCCGACTTGAGTTCAACTTGAGCTTGTTACTCGAGTCGAACTCGAAGAAGTTCATTTACTAATGTTTTAAAAGGCGCTAGGCAGGCGGGCGGCCGGGTGGGCCTAGTGCCTAGGGGGTCTAGGCGGGGCCTAGATGAGATTTTTTATTTTAAGTCAATTTTAATATTCTATCTTACAATTTATCAAAACAAAAAAATAATATAAAGTAAAATAATCTATAACAAAGATAATAAAGGCATTTGCTTAAAGTTCTAACGCATATCCATATTGTCAATGTCAAAGTTCGAACACAAACATGTAATTTTTCTAAGTTCAAACATATCTTTAACGTATTAGTTTTATTCATAAACAAGATTGCTATTAAATAATAAGATTTAAAATTTCAAGAATTCAATTCAATATTAAAACTTAAGAAACTAAATATAAATTTAACAATTATATTGAATTAAACTAAATATTACAAATGTATCATTATTTATATAATTTGAAGTTGGTACAAGTTCAAAAAATTACAACTATAATAAAATTAATCATTTTGACTTGATCTTGTTCACTTCTTGTTATGATTTGATTTGCTACAACTTGCATTATGAATACGTTAAATCTTTAGAAAAATAAATATATCAAGATCTGGTTTGGGTAGTTATTAAAATAAAAAAAATTTCTCCGCCTAGGCCTCGCTTAATTTCCTAGAAGATTTTTTTTGCCGCCTTGGGCCTAGGTGTGGCGCCTGGTGGGCCTAGCGCCTAGGCGGGGCGCCAAAGAGGGGCCTAGCGCCTAGGAGGGGCCTAGGTGGACTTAGGTGGAGATTTTTAGAACGCTGTCATTTACCCATAGTTATTTGAATCGGACTGGACATTGAACGGACTAAAGCACTAGTTTAGTGGTTTACTGGTTCAATCGGTGAAACCGCTAGTTGAACCAATTGAACCGGATTTTTATTATTAAATAATTAAAATATATCTATATATAAAAATAATGATGTGATGTTTTTATTTAAATAATTATCTTTTCCTTCAAAATAGAAGTTCTGCAAGAAAACTACCCATACCAAATCATAGACTAATCTATACTAATATATAAAAAGACAAAATGAAGGTAATCGTTGATTTGTTAGGCCTTTTAGGGCCGCCATAAATTTTCTTTGACCGCAATAAATTTTTCCCTGCAAATTTATTTCAGAGTCGATTACGATTAGTATGTATTATGAGTATTAAATATGAACACATGATGAAATAAAAATTGTAAACTTATTTATCACACTTTAATAATAGACAATTCTATATTAAATTTGACATAAAATTAAAACTCTACTAATTTTATGATACCAAATTTTTCTGCAAATTTATTACAGAGTCGGTTACGATTAGTATGTATTATGAGTATTAAATATGAACACATGATGAAATAAAAATTGTGTACTTATTTATCACACTTTAATAATAGACAATTCTATATTCAATTTGACATAAAATTAAAACTGTATTAATTTTATGATACTCACCAAATTTGTACCTTGCACGGGTAGCGGGTAGCGGGTAGCGGGTAGCGGGTAGCGGGTAGGGGGTGGGGGGTGGTAATAAACTTCTATTTAATAAAAAATAAATTAAAAGAATATCATGTGATATAAAGTATAAAAAAATAAAAAAAATATAAGCAAGATAAAACAATTTTCTTTGATACATACAAAAGAGAAACAATTACTATAAGCTTTTAAAAATTTAATGATTATAGTATAAATAATATATATTATAGTTATAATATAGAATTACTATAAAGCAAATTAATACATTTTGTTTGATTTATCTATTATTTGAATCAAGGAAACTTAGATAGTGTAATACTAACAGGTTGAAATATATAATATATTTATATAATACTCCACTAGTTAAGAGTATATAATATAATAATATTCTACTACTTAAGATTATATAATATAATAATACTCCACTAAGTATAATATGTAATATTATATTGATCAACTAGGTGAGATTTGATGGGGAATGGGGTATTTGGGAACAAGGGAAATATCAATTTCACACAAAACTTAATTAATTCTTATAATTCAATGTATCAAAATAATAAAGTACATCACTATTAATCCTCCTAGACAAGTTTCCTAACCTAAATTGGACTCTAATAAGATAACTACAAATTAAATAAAGATAACTACAAATAAATGAAACTAATTAAAATACAACTTCTAACTCATAGGTTTTCAAAGCCTTTTATATTGTTTTAACAAACTTTCACGGGTTCGTCTTTACATCCGTCTAAGAAAAACTCGACTTTGTCGAGTTAAAAACATCATCACAAGAATAAGCATGCTAGATCACCATGGAATTCTTTGCAAACTTTGAATTTGGCATGTCAATAGCACAAGTAAAAGCGAACTTGGTATCACCTTTGATAATCGAATAGATATTAGAACGAGCATCATGTTGCGCAAGACGATCCCATAGCCATGTTAGCCCTAAGATAATGTGAAAATCTTAAGGAGAACATCACACATAACGATATTCTTAAGATTGCCAACAGAAAATGTAACTAAATACCTTTTGGTAGCACGCAACTTTGTATTGGTAATCCATGCAACATCATACGGCCCCGGGTGAGGCTCAACTTTTAACCCAAGTTTCTTAACTGTTTCCTTAGAGAGAACATCGGTACAACTCCCAGTATCAATCACAAGAGAATATACTTGTCTCACACATTTGACTTTCGTCTGAAAAATTTAATACTATTGTTGTATTGTTACTATAAAAAAACACACCCAAATTCAGCTTTCGAGAAACAGCCTCGTCCATAAATTCAGGCGATGCTCCATCGAAGAAGAGAGAGATGGTCAAACAAGATAAAAGAGAATGATCAAAAAGTATATCAAGTTTTTAGCCAAAAATCTACGAGTGAGTTTCATAGATCATCCCTATTTCTTCTTCTAACTGATTGTTTTGGTTTGCAACCTTTCAAAAAAAATCGAAGTCCTTCAAATATTTTTTTTCAGCTGTGCAGAACCATGCCGGTTTTCTAAAATACCAGCCGGCTTCAACGATTTTCTCCGATCCATTTGCAGATCCGATCTTTTGAAAGAATTGGACCGGATTGGAGTCCGGTTCAACCGGTTGGACAGGCCGGTGATTACTATGCCTTAACCCGTTTAGTTAAATGAGCCAAGATTGACACTTGACAGTGTGGTGTCCGACTTAAGATAGTGTTTGATTACCTCTTTTTACCTCCTTTTCGTATCATTTTTTTGCCAGATACAATCTTGTTTGATATAAATTTACTCCACCTCTTCTTGGCTCTTAAAAAAAAGAAGAGAATGAGATAATTCTTTTTAAAAAAGGAGGCTACTCATTACTCTTTTACCTTCACTCTACTTTAATTTAATTTTTTTTAATTCTTTACTTCCCTTCTCTCGCTATAGCACCCACCACCACCTGCCGCCACTCATCACTGCCACCCACCACCACCTCCACCACTGCGCACCCCCACCACCACCACTGCGCACCCCCACCCACCGCCACCCCCTCCACCACACTCAGCTCACTGACAACTCTACTTTTTTGTTGATCAATGATATATCTCATTGGAGTAATTGCAGAGAAAGAATAACTGAACTCAGATCCCTAACCATATTTAATTATCAGCCGTACATATTAATCGCCAGTTTTTTCTTTTTTGGCACAAGAACCACATTATACATGAATTAATTATACATATATTGTTCTTGGGTTGTAAATTTGTGATTGTTGCTTTATTAGATTACTGTGCTATATTACCCTAATGATGTCATTGCAAAAAGGATAAATAAATATTCGTAGTATGTATGGTGTTTTTTTACGGCTTACAAGTCACCAAATTAATTTCCTGGTGTAGTAATGCACTTCCTTCTTTAACAGGTGGTTGGGTTGGTTATTTCTCATATGACACTGTGCGCTTTGTAGAGAAGAGGAAGCTGCAATTCTCAAATGCTCCAAAAGATGACAGAAACCTTCCTGATGTTCATCTTGGCCTTTATGATGACGTGATTGTGTTTGATCATGTAGAAAAGGTTCTCCGTTTTTTGCAACAATAGGACCTCTTTTTTCCTGCATGTTTTTGATTCTTAATGTTTCTATTGTTTTCCACAATTCTCTGTTTAAATCAAGAAATAAAAAAAAATATTTAGGTCAAGAATCAGTTACTATGTCAGAACTGTTCACTGATAGCTTAGATTGTGAATGTATGTTTTGAAGATAGTGTCTGTTTCCTCTTAAAGTTTTTGTTTTGTTTTTGTTTTTGGATTTTTGTGGTGACTTTACGAAAACAGAAAGCCTATGTGATTCATTGGGTGCGATTGGATCGATTTGATTCTGTTGAGGAGGCATTTAATGATGGAATGACGCGGTTAGAAACTTTAGTGTCTAGAGTTCATGACATTGTCCCGTAAGTCATCAAATTTATGAAAAATGACCCACATCCTATTTTATGTTTATTCGTCTTTAGTTTGTTTGATTGGATTTTCAATCTCAGCCCAAGGCTGGCTGCAGGCTCGATTAAAGTATATACTAGCCTTTTTGGTTCTTCTCTGAAGAACTCATCCATGCCAAGCGAAGCATATAGGAACGCGGTGTTGCAGGCCAAAGAACATATCTTAGCTGGGGATATTTTCCAGATTGTACTTAGTCAGCGTTTTGAACGACGAACTTTTGCTGATCCATTTGAAGTATACAGAGCATTAAGAATCGTTAATCCCAGTCCATATATGACTTATTTACAGGTCTGTGTGTCTTTCGTAAAACTTTTCTGAAAAGCTCAATTTTTGTCTAATTCTATGACTTCTTATTAAGCATTCCTCCTGATCAGGCTAGAGGGTGTATTCTGGTTGCTTCAAGTCCAGAAATTCTTACTCGAGTCAAGAAGGTAAGTTAATATGACTATTTGACAACTAGATCATCATAAAACACTTTCTGTTATCTATTATTTTCTGATTTCTTATAATGGAGATTAAATGTGTACGTCAATATTCTGTTTGGCGCATGGCAATACCTCGGATTTTGGAATGATTGCAATTTTGTAATCATTAACTTTAATGCGTATCATGTTAACTACTATTAACAGCGTGTATGTGCATATTCCACTCTTTTGAGTTTTGGCAGAGAAAGATCACTAATCGGCCGCTTGCTGGAACCATTAGAAGAGGTAAAACACCAAAAGAAGATTATATGCTGGAAAACCAGCTTTTGCATAATGAAAAGCAATGTGCAGAGCACATTATGCTTGTTGACTTGGGAAGGAATGATGTTGGAAAGGTATAGGCTACTACCTTTTATTACTTATTTTATACGTACAAATTTCTGCATAACTCTGAATGATGGTTTCTCTCACCAAGATTGTGCTGAACTTCTATGCAAATTTATATTGAATGATTAACTGATGCCATATAGCGAGTATCATTAAATAACCAAGCTTCGATGCTTTGCTGCCTTTCCAGTATCTCAAGACCTCCAGTTAATTTCTTTGGACAGATGAGTGTATAAATAGTAACCATAGAAATAACTTCTGCTTGTGCTATAAATTTGATAATGATTACAAGTGTGGTATTAAGGTAAAGGAAAAGAACAGAAGGAAAAAGAGGGGGGATGGGGGGGGAGGCGGCATTGATCATTCTCTCTTTATTTTTCCATCTAGAACGGAATCACCTGTACCTTTTAACTGTTAACTGCTTCTTCATATCCTGCTTGAATCTAAAATTCGGATGCCCTTTGTTTTTCTAGAAAAATAAAATTTTCCACCATGCCCTTGTTTTCTGACGCTTCATCTTATTGATTTGTGATGTCCGTTGAATGACAGAGGCTAGAAAGTTATTAGGCCACCATGTAATCGGAATTACGTGCAACAAATATCCATTATATTTGTAGGAGCCATGTGCCGTGTGAAATTCTGAAATGCTTAAAATGTTCAAAACATTAAACTTATTTTCTTCACTCCCAGCTTGACTCTACTTGTGCTCCGACCTTGTCCTTCTACTTTGGATATATGGTCTTGGTTGGATGATGGAGGCTCGAAACCTATTCATTTACCATGTCCTTGAACCTTCAAGGTCTTGCCAAATCTCTGTTACTTCTGTAAGGAACCATTTGCGCTTCATGAAAACCTTGGAATAAGCGTTTGATAAAGAAATTATGACATGCAATTGAACTATTGAAGGCAGTTATCTTGTTTTTAATGTGAAGGTAATAATAAACACATGACAAATGTGCTTATATTTTAACTAAATAGATAATTTCTTGTGTATGACTTGTTCCTTCATTAAGCTTGCATGTTCTTGGTGAATCTGGTGTAATTTTACTTAAAATATGCCTTCCCTCAGATTTCTTGCAACTAGATGACTAGTTCATTTATAATTGACCTGTAAACTAAAGTGCGTATTCGTGCAGGTATCAAAACCTGGCTCTGTAACTGTTGAAAAGCTAATGAATGTTGAGAGATATTCCCATGTCATGCACATCAGCTCCACAGTATGTGTTTTTTTTGGTTGTGTTATTGTTCTTTTTTTGTAGTTTTCGGAGCTCGTCTGCTTTTAATATGGACTAAGATGTTTTATAGTCTGTACTGAGTTTCATACATCTTATTAATCTATACGGACAAAGATATTGTGGATGCTACTGAACTAGTACACAATTGAGAATTTGGTAAATACCAAGTGTTAGAGATGATACTTGTATATTTATATCCATTTTAAACTTTTTATGCATACTGTTATTCTCCTATCACAAAATACAAATCCATTTTTTTCCATTCTTTTTTTCTTTCTTTCTGGGGTGTACTGAAATTAGATTCAAATTTCAAAATCAATAGATGAAATTTCACAGTAAATTGGGATCTTGGCCATTGATTATGTTAAAGTCAAAATTTTGCTAAAGCTCCGACTTATAAAAGGGAGTTTTTTGTTTTGTTTTTTGGGCCTTATTAGTTTACCATTTAAAATATGTAAAGATAATTTGTGTTGGAAAAATCCTTCATGTACGTGTGTAGTTGAATTTATTTTGTTGCTTCTTATACCTAACTTTGCAGGTCACAGGAGAGCTACTTGGTGATTTAACTAGTTGGGATGCCTTGCGTGCTGCTTTGCCTGTTGGAACAGTTAGTGGGGCCCCAAAGGTTTTTCAATCTTTCTCCATGTTTCACTTCTAATAATGCATGTGTTATAATCTTGGTTGTCTATGGTATGGAATCAAAGGTAAATTCTACTTTTTGTCAATATTTCATGTTATTTAAGTAGTACCATGAAAAGTGTTGGAACATTGGTTGCCGCCTGCCTTAGGGAGGGAGGGAGGGAGGGAGGTGGTGGGGAAGGGGAGAGTGTGGCAGGTGGTTAAGGTCGCTCAGGATTTAATATTTTAATTGCATCTTCTTCAACTCGACTCAACAGTGGCTTTTATCCCAAAGTACTTGGGTAGGTTGAAAATGAATCCCATATATAAACATACAAAAGAAATGCAAGAGATTCCATCTTAACTTCAGAGTAATTTTATTCAATTCATGCATGATAAGTGATTAATTGTTTAAGTAACATGTTTGAATCGATATTTGAATAATCACAAGTCTATCACTATAAATTGCTTAAAACTTCATAATATTGTTTTTAATTGTTTTATAATTAATATGAATATTTACTTGGAGCGATGGTCAAATAATCACTTATTGAATGCTTGACATGTTATATATTTACTTGGCGTGAGGGAAGCCTTGTGCAAGACATTTTATATAATTACATATAAAGATGCAATAGTTACTTGGGACTCCTTAGAAATTTTTACACACCAAGAATGGGAACTTGTCTTTGTAATCCAGGCAAATATCTAGAAGGGTTTAGGGAAGGGGGATAATGGAGGAAAGATAAAAGAGGAAAGGGTTCACTACTTCACTGAGTATGACATTTCATTTTATGTATTTAAATAATTAAGATGCAAAACTTACTTGTACTCCTTGAAAACTTTTTACACCAATAATAGGAAAGTGTATTTGTAATCCGAGAAAATATCCAGAAGGGTCAAGGGTTTAGAGAAGGGATAAATGTGGAAGCTAGAAGAGGAAAGGGAAAGAAAACTCTACTGGCTACAATAAGACGAACTTCAATAATCAATACTCAACTATATATTCCAACAATGGAGATTATATCACTTTATATAGGACGTATAAAACCCTAATTTCTATATAATTTTGGAAACCTAATTTGACAAAGAATTAAACTCCTAATTACTACTACCTACTTTAATTAAAAGATATATATTTATACACACTTTCTCGCTTCTAAATTATAAGATCATTATTGACTTATGAAAGTCAATTTGAATTTTTTTCAAATTCAAAGTTGATATGATTCATTAACAATTACAAAACAATAATCTTATAATTACTAGTGCTTTTCAACTAGTTTTCAATATTCATCATTGTATTAATTAAAAATAAATGAATCTATGTCAATTTTGAATTTGAAAATATCTCAAATTGAATTCAAAAAATCAATAATGATCTTATATTTTTTGATTGGAGGGAGTATTATTTAGACTGAAATACAAAAGTGAACCTTCGGTTTGTACCGTATTTGCAAACCAGTTCCTCCAAGATATATAAGTTTTGCAAAGGGGCCCGAGCTACTTTTCTATTAAAAAATTCACGGACGTAACCTAAGCAAGGGTAGAATGGGTATAAACATATGATATATAAAAGAAAAGAAAAGCTTCCGGTTGCACCAATCAATGTTCTAAAAGGCGCTAGGCGGGAGTCGGGCGGCCATGGGGGCTTAGCGCTTAGGGGGTCTAGGCGGAAGTTTTTATTTTAAGCCAATTTTAATATTTTATTTTATATTTATCCAAACAAAACAATAATATAAAATAAAATAATATATAAATAAAGATAATAAAGACCTTTACTTAAAGTTAAAAAATATATCCATATTGTCAATGTCAAAGTTCAAACACAAACATGCAATTGTTCAAAGTTCAAACATATCTTTAACGTATTAGTTTTATTCATAAACAAGATTTCTATTAAATAATAAAATTTAAAATTTCAAGAATTCATTTCAATATTAAAACTTAAGAAACTAAATATAAATTTAAGAATTATATTGAATTAAACTAAATATTATAAATGTATCATCATTTATATAATTTGAAGTTGATACAAGTTCAAAAAATTACAACCATAATAAAATTATCCATTTTAACTTGATCTTGTTCACTTCTTGTTGTGATTTGATATGCTACAAACTGCATTATGAATATGGTAAATCATTAGAAAAATAAATATATCAAGATCTGGTTTGGGTAGTTATTAAAATAAAAAAAAACTTCTCCGCCTAGGCTTCACATAATTTTCTGGAGGAATTTTTTTGCCGCCTTAGGCCTAGGTGAGACTCCAGGGGAGCCAACTGCCTAGGCGAGGCGCCAGGAGGGGGCTAGTGCCTAGGCGGGGCGCCATGGGGGGGCCTAGCGCCTAGGCCCGGCCTATGCGGACTTAGGCGAGGATTTTTAGAACACTGACACCAATGCTTTCCTTCCACCCCTCTCGTTGAATGCTTCCGGTTCCAACTTTCATCTCCTGAACTCCTTCAATTCTCGTAATGCTTTTGAGTTACTTCTCCATATATAATATGCCAAATTGCCAATCAAACTTCCTTCAATACATACAGCGTACTAAAAAGAAAATACAAAAGTTTAGCATGTCATCACTTTGATTTTTCGTAATTATTATCTTTTTACTCCTATCAAGCTTCTCAACCTGCGGATTTGAAAAGAAAATCAAAAATTGAGAAAAGAAAAAAAAAATGAAAAAAAATGAATGGCAAAGATTGAAAAATGAAAAGAGCCTAAATAAAAAAATATGAGTACAAATTTGTAGAAAAAAGTGGAGCAGAAATTGAGACCAACAATCATCATAATCATGAAGTGTTGTCACCTTTCCATATGGGGGTGATGGTTTCTCTGGATCCTGCTGATTGTGCTTATACTCTTCAGTCTTGCCACGGTTGCCGATGGGGCTGTTCATGTGGATGCTTGTCCATTTCCTACCTACTTACTCTATGTTGCAAAAATTCTTCAAGTTTTTGTAGATTATTGGTAACATAGGTTCATCTGTGAGGGTAGAGATCGCTGGGCAGGCGAAAGGAGGTGGAGGGAGGGGACAAGGGCGGTGAGAGAGAGCTGACACCTTTTTTCCGCCCCCAGTGCCCGTTATGAATATATGGTTAATAACTATATAATCTTTGTTTAAGGCACATGTAACAATAAAATTTAAAAAGATTAAAATTTATAGGAATTCTTCCTCACGCCTTTCTTCTGATACTGCTTTGTTGTGATCGAGGTCAGAATTTGTCATTTTTTTTTGAAGTAATGATCCAAGAGCGTTATACTTTATTGGTCATAAAGCAGTAATAAATACATATAATATTCATAGTATTTGTTGCCTCTTGAGGTTGGGTCGCTTTATGTTTTCTTACTGTCAGCCTTGCTGCAATGCAGGTGAAAGCAATGGAATTGATTGATCAGATGGAAGTCACGAGGCGTGGGCCATATAGTGGTGGGTTTGGAGGCATTTCTTTTTCCGGTGATATGGACATCGCCCTAGCTCTGAGAACCATTGTATTTCCAACTCAGATGCGTCATGACACCATGTATTCATACAAGGATGCTAATAAAAGGCGAGAGTGGGTTGCCCACCTTCAAGCTGGGGCAGGTATAGTGGCTGACAGCGATCCTGGGGACGAGCAAAGAGAGTGTGAGAACAAAGCTGCAGCTCTTGCTCGTGCCATTGACCTTGCAGAGTCCTCATTTGTTGAGAAATGATTCAGTTATCTCAATGTAGAGTTTGTTTCACAAGTGTCCTTATTTTGGATGATTTTGTATGTAGATTTTTACACAAGGTGAATGGAGTTGATGTTTTTGCCTTTATTTGTTTTACCCTTGCTATGTAAAAAATTAGGATTTTGCAACTGTTTTCAAGCATTATTCTTTTTAGATAAGCAAATAACTATATGGTTAGTGTGGTATTGTTGGCAGTGATGCGGATTCGTTGTTTTGCTACCTAAGGTTAGGAAATATTTTTTTAAAAAAAGAAAAGAAAAAAGAGTTATTTTGCTGCATGAGGCATATCAAAGAATACATATAGTTTGTTTTGAAAAGTCCAAAAATTATGTTCTTGATCAAATATATCTAAAATGTTAACTGGAGTAAACGAAATTAAATGCCAATCAGAACACTACTCATTATGTTAATTTGCAACACAGAATCATCTACCTTCCTTACCACCTTATGTTAAATTGCAACAAAGAATCATCCTACCTCCCTCACCACCTAGGGCTTCAAAAATGCAACAAAGAATCATCCTAGTTTTGATGAATAAAAGGAGGAGAGATTAATAGGCTGTAATTTCGAGGACTAAATTCTTAGAAGAAGGGTGAATGTGACAACCCAAAAATTTATAAGATTTATAAATAAAATCTTGAATGAATAAATGAAGATTTAAAGAATAAAACCTAGATTATGAGACTTGTCTCGAATAAATAAATAAAGGTTTAAATAATAAACCTAGATTTGAAAATAGAGGAATGATTAAATTTTTTGAGTAAAACCTATATGAGTTAATATTTGAAAGAATGTAAAGAGAATTAAATGTGAATGATAGAAATTCTGAATAATAAGAATTGAGAAGATTGTTATATGAAGTTTTGTGATTAAAAGAATGTTAAAGAATAAAATTTTGGGTCCTTTACAGTACTATACAACAATTAGAAAGTAATTACACAATTAGTACATCCACAAAATAATTACAAAAATAACGTAATAAATTCAAACCATTCAATTTCACATTAATAAGGAACCTAAAATCAAGGCTGCCATAATTCAAAATTCAAAATTCAAAATTCAAAATTCAAATCAAACAGATGAAAAACAAACAAATATTTTCTCGTCATCTTCCTTCGCTGCCGCCGCGAATCTTTGCCATGAAAAATTATTTTCTCGTCATCTTCCTCCCTTGTCATCTTCCTCCTTCGTCGTCGCGCATCTCCGCCGCGAATCTTAAGCTTGCACACGGTCATATTATGTTTCAGATCCTGCGAAAAAATAAAGGGGTGAAAAGCAAAGCATGAATTGTCAGATTATGTTTCATTTAACTTCAACAAAAGTATAACACTGCCAACGAGAAGAAGAAGATTTGCCCTACAAACATAAGTTTGAAAATAAATAGATGTAGCTCTTACTGTTTAGAATTTTTTTATGACTGTTTGGTTACCCACAAAAATTAAAATGGTTACCTCTGTATGAAGGTTTGGCTACCAACTGCATCACATTCCAAAGTAAAATTTGTAGCTTAATAAAACTGAATTGGTTACCTTGGTCTGAAGATTTGGCAACCAACTGCATGAAGGTTTGGCTACGAATTGCATCACATTCAAAATAAATTGGTAACCTAATAAAACTGAATTGGTTACCTTGGTATGAAGGTTTGGTTACCAACTAAACTATGAATGTAACCTAATAAAACTGAATTGGTTACCTTGCAATGAAAGTTTGGCTACCAACTGTATGAAGATTTGGTTACCAACTGCACTATGAAGGTAACCTAATAAAACTGAATTGGTTACCTTGCTATGAAAGTTTGGCTACCAACTGCTTGAATGTTTGGCTCACATTCAAAATAAATTGGTAACTTAATAAAACTGAATTGGTTACCTTGGTATAAAGGTTTGGTTACCAACTGCACTATGAAGGTAACCTAATAAAACTGAATTGGTAACCTTGCTACGAAGGCTTGGCTACCAACTGCACTATGAAAAAACTGCATGTGTGTAGGTGGATTGGTTACCTTGGTATACAGGTTTGGTTACCTTGGTGTGAAGGTTGGTTACCAATTGCATTATAAAAAAACTGTGGGTGTGGAGGTTGTTTGGTTATCTTGGCATGAAGGTTTGGTTACCTTGGTATGAAGGTTTGGTTACCAACTGCATTATGAAAAAAGTTGCAGGTGTTGAGGTGGATTGGTTACCTTGGTATGAAGGTTTAGTTACCTTGGTATAAAGGTTTGGTTACCTTGATATGAAGGTTTGGTTACCTTGGTATGAAGGTTTGGTTACCTTGATATGAATGTTTGGTTACCTTGATATAAAGGTTTGGTTGCCTTTGAACAAGAAAAGTACTGTCTCAAGAAGGTTTAATCAACCACTCCTTAGGAAATGGCTATGGAGGTTACCTACATATAACTGGCGTGGGACACTGTGCCGAGCACCTCCAGGAAATTGGGGATGACTTGGAGCAATATGCATGCAGCTTGGGATTAAATTTCGAGTTCTCAGTGGTGGAAAGCAATTTAGAGAACCTGCATCCCAAAGATTTCAAGGTGGTTGAGGGAGAGGCGCTAGTCATCAACAACATTCTTCATTTGCACTGTGTGGTGAAAAAATTGGGAGTACACTTTCGTAATCAGCATATGAAATCTCATGATATGCATTACAGTTAAAATTCCCATTAGGATTGAACATGTTCTCATTGTAAAATAACTTTCCAATCTTGGGATTCCCTTGAGAATCAATTTCGGCTCCAAAAAAAGATCAATTTCATATCATATATATCAATTTATAGAGAGAGAAAAAAGGAAAATAAATTTCCTTTGAGTCCATCGACGGAGATAAGGCCGCTGATAATACATTTCTTGAGGCCGAGAATCGACGGAAAGAGAAAGACGAAAGAGAGGGGGGATTTGCGAAGGGAGTGTGTGTACGAAAATGGGAATGGGTTTGGTTACTTGGTATAATTAACGGGAAGAGATAAGGGAGAGAATCGTGGACCACGATTAAAGGAATCCTAATTGCACTAATTTTGTAATTAAATATGTAAAAATATTTTACTTTTGTAATTATTTTATCTTTGTACTGTTTTTGTAATTCTTTTTAAAAATGTACTATAATATGTAATTGTTCCTAAAATTTTTGTATGAATTTATGAGAAAGATGGATAAAGATGTTAATACCTGAGAATAAGCAGGTCATGAGCTGAAGCAAGATAGTTAAGACTTGGGCTAAGAATGAAATTTTGTCCATGGATTGGATAGAAAATGATAAGGGAAAGAGATAATAAGAAAATACCTATGATAAGGTAAGATGAGGAGATGAGTTGTTAAGAGAATTCTGTAAGAGTTTAGTAGTAAACTAAACTAGAACGTTTCGGTAGTAGTGATTCCGGCATGGAATCCTTGTACATGGGAAAGAACGTAATAACTAAAGGATGAAAAGATAATCCAATATGATAAATTGAGTTAAGGACATGAAAATCAAGATAAAACTATGTTATGGATTAACATAGCTTGAATGTTGGCCTTGAATGACAAATGAAATAAATAATAAGTAATAAATGATTAGTTATTATGATTAATCAATAAAAAGGAAGTAAGTTAAAACTCAAAATTTGAGTTAGGGATAGAATTTTGAAGCACGGACTGCTCAGTTGCGTCCGGAACGTCAATATTAGTCAGAAAAGACTGTAAACACAAAATGTGTCGGGGTTGACTTTTTGGTCAAAGTCAACTGTTGACTTTTATGAAAAAAGTCAAATTTAAAATTTGGAGATGAATTTGAAGAAACGGATGGGTCCATGACATTGGGAGCGTCGATTTTAGTAGAAATCGACTAGAAACTCAAAAATTTGAGTTTTCGGGTCCAAAAGTTAAAGACGAGATTAAATACGTAAAACGAGGGAATAAAAGCGGGTCCCCAAGATAAAAACCTGCTGAGATTTTTAGCCATGTGCTGCCCACCTACTCCCAACCACTCTCACCAACTCCCATTAATGCTTACCTACTCCTAACTACTCCATCTCTCTCTTAAATGTTAAGTTATTTAACTAAAGGAAAGAAGCACTTCTCATTTCTCTCTCATTCAATACACCCACCAGACCAAATGGAGAGGAAGAGAGAGAAAGAGGCAGCCATTGGAAGCCATTAAAGGAGAGAAATAAAAGAAGAAGAGAAGAGATGAAGAAGAAAAAGAAAGAAAAGGAAGAAAACAAAAGGTATAAAACCTTAAGTTTTGTTTAGTGTCTTTTGATGGTTTTGATGGTTTTGATGAAATGAAAAGCTATGTTTCTAACCTCTAGAACTCTTGATCTATTTATGTTTTAGTGGTTCATGTATGAATTTAACCATTTTGGGGGTTGATTAGCCTGAAAAACAAAAGAGAACAAAATTAGTTTTTGAGTTTTAGAAAACCCTATATTTCTTCCACTTTGAAAGACTACCATTTAAAATCTACACATCATTTTTACGATTCGTCAAAGAGGGGTGTTAGATATGTAAGTCAGCTTTCAAACACAAGTGGTAGCACTCAAAAATGATTTTTAAACATCAAATGGTAGCCATTTTATCACAAACTGTTCTGCCAGCAAAAGATAAAAATTGGGCACAAAAACTGCTACTGACCAGTTTGATCCAGGGGAACTTTTGTCCATTTAATTTGATGTAAAAATTCTAAAATTTTGTGGGATTTTATTATGGTAAGTTAGAAAGATTCAGTCCAAAGATGAGCATTTGTAGATGTGTGGATTAAGAGTTATGAATTTAACAAGAAAGAGTATTTTTAAAAGTAAACTCGATTGACTCAATGAGTTTAACTCAAAACATTCTAAAAGTTTTACTGGAGGTAAATGTTCATAACAAACATGCCCTAAAAATTTCGTAATATTTGGACAAAAGGACAGTTTATGAAAAATGTTGCAAGATCCGACTGTTTTGGACACTTTAAAAATAGTACATAAAATCAAAAAATTCCAGGAAAAATATATGTTCATTAGAATGCCATATACTGATGTTTTCCATAAAAGAAAGTTTTTTGGAGATGTTTTGGTATTTTTCATGTAAATGTTTGAGTTATGAATAAATGGATAAATTAAGTTAAATGAAGTTATAAATTATGTAAATATGATTTTATTGACAAAAGACCCTTAAAATGTTATATTCAGATTTTTGGAAGGTAATTTGGTCATTTTTAATAAAATTTTATATTTATGGCATTTTATGTTGATTAAATAAATGAAATAGTAAAGGTAAACAATTAAATTATTTATAAGTTTAATAAATGATTAAAATATTATTAAATACTTAATAATATTAGATTAAGATATTATTAATGTAATTAATAATATTAGATTGAAATATTATTAAATAATTAATAATATTAGATTAAAGCATTAATAAATGATTAAAATATTATTTAATGCCTAAAAACATTAGATTAAAATATTATTAATATAATTAATAATATTAGATTAAAATATTATTAAATTATTAATAATATTAGAAGATGAATAAAATATTATTAAATTATTAATAATATTAGAAGGTGATTAAAATTTTAATTAATGATTAATAATATATGTAAATGAATGAAATATTATTAAATGATTAATAATATTCATAAAGGAATAAAATATTATTAAATAATTAATAATATTAGACGAGAGTTTAAGATGAATGATAAATAGGTTAAAAAGGCTTAACAGGGGTATTAGGCTTTCAGCGGAATAAAAATAATTATAAACTAACGAGTTGGGAATCGTAAAAGCAAATTAAATCGACTAGAGTATGTCGACTTACGAAGTGCGAGACGATGAAAAGTTTAATCACATATTTTTGTGCAAATATTATAAAAGTAATGTGAAGGGATATATATATATATATATACACACACATGAGTATTGTAAGAACCGTGAATTTCATGAATAATTTTTTTTATTGATATAATAAGAAAATGAATACTTATTGGAACATAAATGTTTATGAGTTATGAGAAAAGTAAATCAATTATATTAAATTGAATTTATAAAAATTGAGGAAATATGGAGAATTATGATGAACTTGTAGAACGCCTTGTGTGTCATGAGAATGGAAATGATGATGATTTAATTAATTAAAGAGGGAAATCAATAAGTGAAAGATTAATTAATATTACATTAATTATTGTTATTAGTGATAGTCTATTAATGAGTAATTATCAATAATATGTTATTGTGAATAACAAAACATTTACCAGTAAGTAATTGATGAATATAATAAAAGTTATATTTATTTGATTATTTGTTGAGTGCAATACATGTAATAGTAAATCGTACAATAATGTTATTAAGTATTATTATGAATAATAACCGGTTAAAGGGTAAATGAATATATTAATGAAAATGAATATTTATTTAAATATAAATATTTTGTGTTATGAGATGAGTAACTCGATTATATTAAATTGAATAATTAAAAAAGTACGGAGTTTGCGATAAGCTCGTTGGATGCCTTGTGTGGCACAGTGATGATAGATATTAATGATTTTATTAATTAAATAATTAATCTATATTAATTATTAATATGATAAGGAGTATATTGATTATAAATATAATAAGATTTATATTTATTAAACTATTGAAGAATGTGGTTATTTCTCGTATAATTATAATTGATAAGGGAAAATTAGTGAAGGAGTTACTACGTGAACAATTAAATATTAATTGTTATTTAATTGCAATTATGAGAAATAAAATATTAATGATAATTAATTGATGATGTGTTGATTATTATTGTAAATAATAGAATTATAATAAGCAACTTGTTTATAAATATAATAAGATTTATATTTCTTTAACGTGATAATTAATCATGTGAATGTTAGTTAATTATTATGAAAATTAATAATCGATGAGGAATGGATTAATTAATATTATTGTTAATCAATAAGATGAATAACTTATTTATTTGACATTATGAATAATAAAACAAATAAGTAAGTTATTAATATAATGAGATTATATTAATTATTATGTGCAAGTGTGCAAATTAAACATATAAAGTATATGAGATACAACTATATTATATAGTGTAGTGCAACATCTATTTGACTATACTATATATAGAAACCATGTATTAAGATTGATTAAAATATATAAGCTACATGAATTGTGCTTATGTGAGTATACCTTAAAATAATATATCATGGATATATTGTAAACAATTGTTGACTAATAGAATTTAATTGAATAATACATGAAATAATGTAATGTGATAATATCTGATTAAATTATACCGGTAACATAAAATGTACATGGATTATATGATATGAATACATATATAATCCCTAAACCTTCCATTTGTGGTAATAATATGCATCAGAATTACATTTTTGGGAATTTAAGGAACCAAACTAAGCAAGTTACTGAGATATAAAACTCATCAGTTGCTCCAACATTAACCTATAACCTATTTACGTAACTTCCAAGCTGTGATCATTGGCTATGGGAATGGCTGATGGTGGGTGGTTGAGCAACTCACTGAAAACCAATGTGTTCTTCTTCTACACTTTGTTTTCAACTTCAATGTAAAACATTTAGCCAGTCCACTATTCCTCTATAAATTGGCAGCAATGTTACTAAATTCACGTTGCTGTGTTTTGTCTGTTAAAACTATGAGAATTTAAGTTTGAGAGTGTTGTGAGTTTGTTAGTAAGATAGTCACAGAGAGAGAGACTTCAATTTACAGCAAGTTCAATCTACATTACAGATGTATAATCCCTCTTTCTTGTTCTTCATTTTCATTCTCTGTCAAAACTTCCTATTCTTGAATTTCAATTTCTTGATTATGCCAAATTGGATTGTAATTGGGTTGTAGAACACTTATATAGTAGATATATGAACTTATATGCATGTTGGGATTACAATATGGCTGCTTAAAACTATTGTTGTGAGGGAATTTTGAGGTTTGGCCTAAGTCCTGCCGAAGCAGGGAGTTCACTGTCATGGACTGGACACGGCGCAGCTGCGCCGGGTTTATACCCAGTCGCAGCGCAGCTGCGCCAGCCTCTGTAAACAGATTGTAATTTCTGCTATAAACTGTGAATGTTAGGGTTTTAAAGGTGACTTAGATAAAGCATGCTAGTGGGAGTAACCTATATATATAGATACTTAGAACTAAAATAAGCATGTTTCATTATGTTGCATGGATGATTGACGAAAAGACTTGTAGTTTGGGATTGAACTTATAGTTCTTAATGTAAACTTTAATATGTATGCATGCCATGTTAGTATTCTGACTTTGGAGACACGTTAGTATGACGTAAAGATGCATGAAAGACATATTAATTTATGTATATGGATTTCTTAATGTACCATGATCATGTGGACCTCAATAGCAAACGTTACTAACGAAAACACAAGTCTTGAACATGGACTTTAACATGTTATATTAGGATTCTAGATTCTGATATTTTCAGCATGTTATATGGCCTAGAAATGCATGTCGGACATGTTGACATATGTATATAGATAACATGCACATGTTGGACTAATTAGTGAACATTACTAAACAAAATACGAACTTTGAACGTGAACATGCTACTTTGAGATTTGAATTCTGAAATTTATGGACATATGTGACAGCACTCTTAGACTCACTCATGTATCATACATGTATATACACCATGATTAGGTGACGTGATTCAAGTTAAGTATAAATGAAGCATATTTTCAAACCAAAATGATGCTAGTTGCATGTATACGATATGAATATTCATGAGTATGCCTAATACAAGTTATATGAATACCTTATATGTTTAAAAAGCAAGCATGTTAGACTTTGTGATTTTCATGACCTTGAATGACCGTAAGTTGTCAAAAGTGTTAACTTAGAACCTCATCATGAAAGAGAGAACTTAGATGGACTTGGGAAGCATGAAGGCATCCTTTAATATGCATACATACTATGCGATATTATATGTTGATACTTGAATCCGATCTTTGACGGTTAACTTACAACAATGTTATAACTTGCTAAAAAGAGTATGTTTGCTATTCGTTGTGATCTTATGTGATAATGACGATATGTAAACTTGATTAAACCAAAAAGAGGAACTTTAAGGATAAAAGATAATGTAAGTTATGTCAATCTAGAGTCGTGAAGTGATATAGTACTATGCGTGATTTATGATGGTATAGTAAGATTGAAGACTTAACTTGTATGTTGGATAAAGTATAATATTAAGCTGTATGACTAATGGATATCATATATATATATATATATATATATATATATATATATATATATATATATATATATATATATATACGTAACTATATTACGATACAGATTCGAAAGTGTTGATTTATTTTACGTGGATAGACTACGCTTAAGGCAAGTATCCGAACCCTACTTTTATTATGTAAGTATCCTATCCTTGTGGTTACTTTATTCGAGGAACGTTGTAAGCAAGTTCTCTAACTTATACTCTTTCATTGTGCAAATTTCCTTGGACTCGTTCTTGTATATTAATTGTAAGTATCCTAAACCCCTTGCATTTCTTTATTTGATGAATCTTGTAAGCAAGTCTCTTAACTTACACAACTTTGGATTTTGTGCAAGTATTTAAACCTTATCTCTTTAGTGCAAGTTCTTACCCTACTTTATCGAGCAAGGTTCCTAACTTCATTTGATTTATATATTGAATGCAAGTATCTGACTACTCTTTTTATTGATTTATATATTGAATGCAAGTATCTGACTACTCTTTTTATTGAGCAAGTATTTGATTCATACTCTTTATTGAACATATATTTGAGCTTATACTATCATTGATCGTACGAGTAAATAGGTGCTAGAATAATTCTTGCCTTATAAACTTATATTTCATTGCTTGATTTAAATCACGATTATATTCTTCGAATTATTGTTGCGAGTATTGAACTCTTAAATTGTTCTTATAGACATTGTTGAAATTGTCTACGCCATTTAATTCGGCTAGACCAATATCATGAATTGGAAAGCGACCCACACCAATTGCCTTTGTGCGGACTCTTATAAATTAACTGAGTTGAACAACCCTCGTAAAAAAGGGAACTATATAGTCGGGGTGCCGACAGTAGTGTGATAGGTTATGCATAACACCAGGTACGATAGGCTGATCCCCTAAATGTACTTGTTTGGGTTACCAGGAATATTTTTGTGATTCTAGTAGAAGTTCGTGGTTCTTAGCGACCACTCAGTATCCAATATTTATTAACTTGAAAACTTTGAACCCGTTGGATTCTTTTATTAATCCTTGGTCCATAGCGACACTCAGTGATATCTATTCATTCACTTGAACTTGTTGAAACTATTGAATCCTTTAATAACTTCTCGACCCGTAGTGGTCCTTATTTAACTTCACATAATAGATTTGGAAGTCATTGCTATTTATTTTGTTCACAACATTCTTAATTGAATTCCTGAGCGATTAATTATCGTTTTACCCTTGAGATTTAGAACCGTATATATTCCTGTTCACATTTATTGGCATATTACTGGCTGAGCAAATTTGTTGCTCACTCTTGCTTTCCATAAACATTTCAGTTAGGGCAGGGCAAGGTGGAACCCCAGAATATGACAAGTGCGAAGATAAGGCTATGAAGTAGCTGTGCTTTTCTATATTAGGATGTTTTTTTTATGTTGTATTAAGACTTACTTAATGTTATGTATTAAGATATGTGGTATTAAGTTATGAAGTGTATTAGAAATAGTTTCGAGACTTGGGACGAGAATATTTATGTTATATCAATGTAAATTATTCTATTATTCCATTGTTAGAGATTTTAGTTGTTAATAAAATTAGTACGTGACGAACCGAATTCGAGATCAGTGATGGTCTGAATTTGGGGGCGTCACAGGTTGGAATCAAAGCTGTAGGTTATAAACCTTAGGAGCGAGTCCTTAGGCTATAACCTTAGAAGAGATTTTGGAAAATAGAGGGAGATAAGAATCATGTAGAGTTTTCTTAGAAAGCTAGTAGTGTTATGAAATATATTTTCATTCTATACAATGAAATTATATTTTATTCGGAGATGATAATAAAGTTTATTGGTTATGTGATTATGGATGTTAGAGATAGGTAAACTTGGTAGGGTCATGGAGGAGGAACCACGTGATATACATGTGGTGTCCGCAACACTCCTTGAAGTTAAGCCTTTTTTCAGCAGTAACCTTAACCTAGGAAGAGATGGAATCGGGATATAAACAGAAATCCACGGTGGAAGTTTTCTTTCAGGGTTGAGTCATGTTTGAGTTTCTTTAAAATGAAAAATAAGATACAATAGTGGGAGGCGAAGTTCCAGACCTTCAGATTAGTAACTAATAGATACATACATGGTGAGAGTGAAGGTAGTTAGATAACAAGCTTCGCGATAGATGTTTATAGATATGGAATAGTGTTGTGGATCCCAATTTTAGGGATAATGTGGGAAGTATCTTTCTAACCCCAACTTTAGTGGTACCTGAGAGGGGTATGTAATGAGACTAGCAGATTGCTATACGATGTGATATGTTTTTATGTGGCATGTTTTTATTAAACATGCGTGTAGTAACCAGATTTTGTTAAATAATGACAAGGGAGAATAGCAATAAAACTTATACATCTTAAGAAGTATTAAAAAGTATTAGATGTGATAATACCGTTTTATTTCTATACAGAAATGTCAATACCCTAAGGAGGAGAAACTCATTAAGCGACGGAGAATGGAGATAGGGAATTGAATCAAGAACCATTACAACAATTGGTAGACCTTATAGTAAATGCTTTTGAAGAAGGAATCAATAATTATAAGAAGAGACAGACGAAAACTTCAGAGGTAGGAAAATATATTAACTTAACTAAAGGAGGAGAGGTTAATATTTCAAAGAAAGCGAAAGAAGGTAGGATAGAAGAGAGTAGTAGTGGTAGCAGTAAGAATTTCAAGAGAAAGTGGAATGAGAATAAGTATGTACGAGGAGAAGGACAACTATGGAAAAAGAAGGTAGAAGCCTGTAAGAAATGTAGAAAGAACCATATGGGAGCGTGTTTAAAAGAAAAACATGTGTGTTATAAGTGCGGTGAGAAGTGTCATATTTCTCCTAATTGTCCTAGGAAGGAGAAAACCAAAGAGTGTTTTGTGTATGGATCTGAAAAACGTCAAATACGCAATTGGCAGAAGGAAACAAACGAGGAAGGGGACGGAAACAAAAGAAGACGGGACAACAACAACATTAACAACAATTCGTGGGGAAGTCACCAAGAAGGACTCAAGAAAAAGAACAAGGTTTGCCCGAAATGTGGAAAGAGTCATCAAGGAGAGTGCTGGAAGGGACGAGGCGTTTGCTATAGCTGCGGCCAGGAAGGGCATATTTCCCCGAATTGCCCAAACCCAAAAAAGATCAGAGGATGCTTCGCTTGTAAATCAGCAGATCATCGGATTAAGAACTGCCCAAAGAAAGGAAGGAAGGAAGAAGACGGCAACAAAGGAAGCTATAGCGGGGAGATGACGATAATTGAACCAGCTTAATCGAGTGAACCAATGCCACGTATGACTAACGTTATGCTACATGATGTAGTGGCGTTCCAAGTTATGATGTCAGGTGCTGTCTTAATCAATAATATAAATGCGTATATATTATCTGATTCGAGTGCTATCTTTCCCTTCTATATCTGAAGAACTGTGAGATGACTAAGTTACCCCAAGAACGATTAGGAGATCCTTGAAAAATAGAAGTTGCGAATAAGTAATTCCCATAGAAATTCATTTGTCCATATTATTGCGCATAAATTAGGGAACGTAAGCTAAGCATAGACTTGATTCCGATAAAATTTGGAGGTTCAGGTTACACGACCACGTATGATAATTGACTGTTAGAAGAAAAATGTGAACCTTCAGAATCCAAACTGGTCTAAGGAAGTGTTTTATGGTAGCTCGTCGTTTAGGCATTTGTATTACCTTACGATGATGCAGGCCAAGATGTTGTTAAGAAAAGTTGGTGTAGATTGTTTCACTTTTATTGTAGATACTAAGAGAGCGAGAGTAGAACTAAAGAATGTATCAGTAGAAATAGAAATACAAGGCGTATTCCTAGGCGATCTGCCCGACAGAGTAAACAAATTCGTAATAAATTTAATACCAGAAACTGCATCGATTTTGAAAGCCCTATATCTTATGGCGCCGGTAGAAATGAAGAATTAATAATACTATTGCAAGAAATCTTAGATAAAAGAGATATTCAGCAGAGTGTGTTTTCCCTTGGGGAGCACCAATGTTGTGTGTCAAGGAGAAGGTTAGTTTTAGGGCACGTCAGATCCGGCAGAGGTAAAGACGGTAAGTAATTGGGAGCAGTCGAAGACTACCACTGCAAAATTCTCTATCACCTGGAAGAGGCGAACGTAGGAGCCGATATCCTAAGTAGGAAAAGGGAATGGATAAATTATTCAAGTTGATAACTCGAGAGAAACTAATCAGGAAGATTAAGAGATTGGAAATAGAAGTGAAGGGACCCAGAGAGTCCAAAGAGGAGTTTATAACGGAGGTTTGTCCAACGTTGTTGGATAGAGTAAAGGGATAACAAGATAAAGACAAAAAGTGCGAGAAGATAAAGAGGAAAAGGTTCAGAAGAAATAATAATGGTATCTTGAAATTTGTAGATCGAGCGTGAGAGTAAACCGTAACTAAAGTTTGCGAGATAAGAGTTGTCATGAGGCATATAGTTGGACATAGTTCGTTCACCCAGGAAGCACAAAAACGTACCCGGATCTTCGAAGACACTATTGGTGGTCAATATGAGACGAGAAGCTGTAGAATATGTTGATCGATTGAAAAAGACGACACACTCCCTACCGATAGATATTCGATTTAATTTAAATCAGTTAAAGAAATTATACGTTAAGGAAATCGTTTTGCAATACGAAATATCGGTGTTAATAATTTCTGATCGAAACCCGCGCTCCACTTCAAAGTTTTGGAAGAGTTTGCATAATGGGTTTCAAAGGTAACTTGGAGTATCACTTACCTTCAATAGAATTCGCTTATAGTAATAATTATTATACGAATATCGGTGAGCCATCGTACGAAGCTCTCCACGAAAGAAAGTGCAGAACACCACTATGCTGGGATGAGGTCAGAGAACGACGACTTCGATTGGGACAAGATTTAATACAACGAATGGCAGACGATGTGAAGACAAAAAGAGCCAGATTAGTAGCAGCTCAAGATCAACATAAGAAATATGCAGATTGGCATCGTCATAATCAAGATTCTGAAGACTGTAGCTTTGTCTTTCTTAAATGTTTCCCTATGAGGGGAAGATAAGATTAAATAAGAAGGAAGAATTGAGTCTGAGGTTCGTGAAACCTTTTGAAGTATTGCAGAGAGCAGAAAAAGTGGCGTACGAAGTAGCCTTACCTATTGAACTGGAATATATCTATAGTGTGTTTCATGTTTCTGTTTTACGATCATATAAGCCTAATTATAAGCGTGTGATACCCTATGAGCCCATTCAAGTAGGAAAGAATCTGACATATGAAGAATTACTGTCCAAATACTAGATAGGAAATAACAGATATTAAGAAATAAAATTATATCTTCTGTACTAGGGCTTTGGCGAAACCACGACGCCAAGGAGGCCACGTGGGAATTACAAGATAGGACGACGAGGGACTATTCCCATCTATCTGTGTAACCTTGTACCAATTTTGAGGACGGAATTTTTATAAGGGGGGGGGGGGGGGAGGATGTAAGAACCGTGAATTTCATGAATAATTTTTTTTATTGATATAATAAGAAAATGAATACTTATTGGAACATAAATGTTTATGAGTTATGAGAAAAGTAAATCAATTATATTAAATTGAATTTATAATAATTGACGAAATATGGAGAATTATGATGAACTTGTAGAACACCATGTGTGGCATGAGAATGGAAATGATGATGATTTAATTAATTAAAGAGGAAATCAATAAGTGAAAGATTAATTAATATTACATTAATTGTTGTTATTAGTGATAGTCTATTAATGAGTAATTATTAATAATATGTTATAGTGAATAACAAAATATTTACGAGTAAGTAATTGATGAATATAATAAAAGTTATATTTATTTGATTATTTGTTGAGTGCAATACATGTGATAGTAAATCGTACAATAATGTTATTAAGTATTATTATGAATAATAACCGGTTAAAGGGTAAATGAATATATTAATGAAAATGAATATTTATTTAAATATAAATATTTTGTGTTATGAGATGAGTAACTCGATTATATTAAATTGAATAATTAAAAAAGTACGGAGTTTGCGATAAGCTCGTTGGATGCCTTGTGTGGCACAGTGATGATAGATATTAATGATTTTATTAATTAAATAATTAATCTATATTAATTATTAATATGATAAGGAGTATATTGATTATAAATATAATAAGATTTATATTTATTAAACTATTGAAGAATGTGGTTATTTCTCGTATAATTATAATTGATAAGGGAAAATTAGTGAAGGAGTTACTACGTGAACAATTAAATATTAATTGTTATTTAATTGCAATTATGAGAAATAAAATATTAATGATAATTAATTGATGATGTGTTGATTATTATTGTAAATAATAGAATTATAATAAGCAACTTGTTTATAAATATAATAAGATTTATATTTCTTTAACGTGATAATTAATCATGTGAATGTTAGTTAATTATTATGAAAATTAATAATCGATGAGGAATGGATTAATTAATATTATTGTTAATCAATAAGATGAATAACTTATTTATTTGACATTATGAATAATAAAACAAATAAGTAAGTTATTAATATAATGAGATTATATTAATTATTATGTGCAAGTGTGCAAATTAAACATATAAAGTATATGAGATACAACTATATTATATAGTGTAGTGCAACATCTATTTGACTATACTATATATAGAAACCATGTATTAAGATTGATTAAAATATATAAGCTACATGAATTGTGCTTATGTGAGTATACCTTAAAATAATATATCATGGATATATTGTAAACAATTGTTGACTAATAGAATTTAATTGAATAATACATGAAATAATGTAATGTGATAATATCTGATTAAATTATACCGGTAACATAAAATGTACATGGATTATATGATATGAATACATATATAATCCCTAAACCTTCCATTTGTGGTAATAATATGCATCAGAATTACATTTTTGGGAATTTAAGGAACCAAACTAAGCAAGTTACTGAGATATAAAACTCATCAGTTGCTCCAACATTAACCTATAACCTATTTACGTAACTTCCAAGCTGTGATCATTGGCTATGGGAATGGCTGATGGTGGGTGGTTGAGCAACTCACTGAAAACCAATGTGTTCTTCTTCTACACTTTGTTTTCAACTTCAATGTAAAACATTTAGCCAGTCCACTATTCCTCTATAAATTGGCAGCAATGTTACTAAATTCACGTTGCTGTGTTTTGTCTGTTAAAACTATGAGAATTTAAGTTTGAGAGTGTTGTGAGTTTGTTAGTAAGATAGTCACAGAGAGAGAGACTTCAATTTACAGCAAGTTCAATCTACATTACAGATGTATAATCCCTCTTCCTTGTTCTTCATTTTCATTCTCTGTCAAAACTTCCTATTCTTGAATTTTAATTTCTTGATTATGCTAAATTGGATTGTAATTGGGTTGTAGAACACTTATATAGTTGTTATATGAACTTATATGCATGTTGGAATTACAATATGGCTGCTTAAAACTATTGTTGTGAAGGAATTTTGAGGTTTGGCCTAAGTCCTGCCGATGCAGAGAGTTCACTGTCATGAACAGGACACGGTGCGCCGGGTTTATACCCAGTCGCAGCGCAGCTGCGCCAGCCTCTGCAAACAGATTGTAATTTTGCTATAAACTGTGAATGTTAGGGTGTTAAAGGTGACTTAGATAAAGCATGCTAGTGGGAGTAACCTATATATATAGATACTTAAAACTAAAATAAGCATGTTTCATTATGTTGCATGGATGATTGACGAAAAGACTTGTAGTTTGGGATTGAACTTATAATTTCTTAAAGTAAACTTTAATATGTATGCATGCCATGTTAGTATTCTGACTTTGGAGACACGTTAGTATGACGTAAAGATGCATGAAAGACATAATAATTTATGTATATGGATTTCATAATGTACCATGATCATGTGGACCTCAATAGCAAACGTTACTAACAAAAACACAAGCCTTGAACATGAACTTTAACATGTTATATTAGGATTCTAGATTCTGATATTTTCAGCATGTTATATGGCCTAGAAATGCATGTCGGACATGTTGACATATGTATATAGATAACATGCACATGTTGGACTAATTAGTGAACATTATTAAACAAAATACGAACTTTGAAAGTGAACGTTAACATGCTACTTTGAGATTTGAATTCTGAAATTTATGAACATATGTGATAGCACTCTTAGACTCACTCATGTATCATACATGTATATACACCATGATTAGGTGACGTGATTCAAGTTAAGTATAAATGAAGCATATTTTTAAACCAAAACGATGCTAGTTGCATGTATACGATATGAATATTCATGAGTATGTCTAATACAAGTTATATGAATACCTTATGTGTTTAAAAAGCAAGCATGTTAGACTTTGTGATTTTCATGACCTTGAATGATCGTAAGTTGTCAAAAGTGTTAACTTAGAACTATATCATGAAAGAGAGAACTTAGATGGACTTGGGAAGCATGAAGGCATCCTTTAATATGCATATATACTATTTGATATCATATGTTGATACTTGAATCCGATCTTTGACGGTTAACTTACAACAATGTTATAACTTACTAAAAAGAGCATGTTTGCTATTCGTTGTGATCTTATGTGATAATGACGATATGTAAACTTGATTAAACCAAAAAGAGGAACTTTGAGGATAAAAGATAATGTAAGTTATGTCAATCTAGAGTCGTGAAGTGATATAGTACTATGCGTGATTTATGACGGTATAGTAAGATTGAAGACTTAACTTGTATGTTGGATAAAGTATAATGTTAAGCTGTATGACTAATGGATATATATATATATATATATATATATATATATATACGTAAGTATATTACGATAGAGATTCGAAAGTGTTGATTTACTTTACGTGGATAGACTACGCTTAAGGCAAGTATCCGAACCCTACTTTTATTATGCAAGTATCCTATCCTTGTGGTTACTTTATTCGAGGAACGTTATAAGCAAGTTCCCTAACTTATACTCTTTCATTGTGCAAATTTCCTTGGACCCGTTCTTGTATATTAATTGTAAGTATCCTAAACCCCTTGCATTTCTTTATTCGATGAATCTTGTAAGCAAGTCTCTTAACTTACACAACTTTGGGTTTTGTGCAAGTATTTAAACCTTATCTCTTTAGTGCAAGTTCTTACCCTACTTTATCGAGCAAGGTTCCTAACTTCATTTGATTTATATATTGAATGCAAGTATCTGACTACTCTTTTTATTGAGCAAGTATTTGATTCATACTCTTTATTGAACATATATTTGAGCTTATACTATCATTTGATCGTACGAGTAAATAGGTGCTAGAATAATTCTTGCCTTATAAACTTATATTTCATAGCTTGATTTAAATCACGATTATATTCTTTCGAATTATTGTTGCGAGTATTGAACTCTTAAATTGTTCTTATATACATTGTTGAAATTGTCTACGCCATTTAATTCGGTTAGACCAATATCATGAATTGGAAAGTGACTCACACCAATTGCCTTGGTGCGGATTCTTATAAATTAATTAAGTTGAACAACCCTCGTAAAAAAGGGAACTATATAGTCGGGGGGTGCCGACAGTAGTGTGATAGGTTATGCATAACACCAGGTACGATAGGCTGATCCCCTAATTGTACTTGTTTGGGTTACTAGGAATATTTTTGGTGATTCTAGTAGAAGTTTGTGGTTCTTAGCGACCGCTCAGTATCCAGTATTTATTAACTTGAAAACTTTGAACTCGTTGGATTATTTTATTAATCCTTGGTCCACAGCGACACTCAGTGATATCTATTCATTCACTTGAAATTGTTGAAACTTTTGAATCCTTTAATAACTTCTTGACTCGTAGTGGTCCTTATTCAACTTCACAGAATAGATTTGGAAGTCATTGCTATTTATTTTGTTCACAACATTCTTATTTGAATTCCTGAGCGATTAATTATCGTTTTACCCTTGAGATTTAGAACCGTATATATTCCTGTTCACATTTATTGGCATATTACTTGCTGAGCAAATTTGTTGCTCACTCTTACTTCCCATAAACATTTCAGTTAGGACAGGGCAAGGTGGAACCCCAGGACAGGACAAGTGCGAAGACAAGGCTATGAAGTAGCTGTGCTTTTTTATATTAGGTTGTTTCCTTTATATTGTATTAAGACTTACTTAATGTTATGTATTAAGATATGTGGTATTAAGTTATGAAGTGTATTAGAAATAGTTTTGAAACTTGGGACGAGAATATTTATATTATATCAATATAAATTATTCTATTTTTCCATTGTTTGAGAATTTAGTTATTATTAAAATTAGAACGTGACGAACCGAATTCGAGATCAGTGACGGTCTGAATTTGGGGGCGTCACAAGTATATGTCAAAAGGACAACTACCAAGTTAAGTTATGAGGTGATAATTAATTACTTAATCAAATAGATGCTCATAGATGCTGTAGGTTATCATTTGAAGAAAGTTATGAACGTGGATGAAGTAGATAATAAAATGCCAATGCGCACGAGTTTTTCAGAACTTGAATTATGTGTTAAGTGTAAAGAAAGAGGAAATGTAATAAGACGGAAAATATAGTCTAACATAAATAAATCGAAGGGACAATCAAGAGTCCTAGTAAATCTTAAGCACATGAATGAGCATTGTGTATTGAGATTTAAAAAGGAAAAACGATGAACTATAAAGTAGAGCTAACATAAGTGACTAATAAGCGTCATTATGTAGCTAATTGTGGTTGTATATACACTTAACCTGAAAGTAGTATGCACACAAGCCAATCATGTATGATGATAAATCATATACTCTGTAACAATCTTATTCATTTATTAATAAAAGAATTGTTATTTAAAGGCGTTTATATTATCTACATAATGCTGTTATATTTAAATGTGATAAACCCATAGTTTTAAGCAATGCTTTTAGAATCATGATGATGATCATGCTAATGAGATCTAAACTCTTAGATAGCTTAAAACTAAAATAGTTCCCATTGATGGATACTTGAGATCATCATAGTATCTTATGTATGATGAGTTATACTTTGACATGTCTCTTAAGACCCTGAGGGTTTATCAAAGGGTATGCTTGGGTATAATTAATTATACACGAAGATAATGAATGATTGATAAAGGATCTACCACTTCTAGTAAAAGAAGTAAATGTCCTATGTGATTCGATAAATGACAACTCAGTAGTCCTTGACTAAGGCCTAATGAAATTAGAAAGTAGTTTTTAATTTGCATTATCGGAGTTTGTGCATTTAGGATCAGAATACATATAATTAAATAAAATAAGACTTGATAGTAAATCCATGTCGTATATTTAATTGGGATATTGTATGGTAGAAGGAATGAATTGTACGGTAACTATTTACTCAAAGGTTTTTTTTATGATTAATGTTGAAATCTATATTATTTGGAAAGTCGTTGATCGCTAAGGGGGCTTACACTTATTGTAGAATAAATGTTATTTATTTAAATAAATTATTAGTTTAATTTATTTATTTAAATACGATTATAATTATTTCAATTGATTTATTCACAACCGATTTAATATGGAGAAACAAAAGGGTCACACCATAAAAGAAAGAATATTTATTTAAGAAGTAAATGACATAATCGTAATAATGAATTAAGTGTATTTAATTTAATCTATAGAGATATATTAAATTAAATAACTTAATATTTTTATAATATTAAATATAAATTAATAAGAGTAGTCTTATTATTATTATTATTTAATTCCTAAAGGAGTTTGGGAATTAATTAATAAGATACTTTCTCTCTCTCTCTCTCTCTCTCATATATATATATATAATTAATAAGATACTCTCTCTCTCTCCTATATATATATATATTCCTAATAAGATTAGGGGGCTATTTAATTAAAAGAGTTTAATTATTCTCAATTGGATTGGGAAGCCTAATTAATTAAAAGGGTTTAATTAATTAATATGAAACCCTAATCCTAAATAGTTTAGGAGGGTTGTCTACATCTATAAATAAGAAAGTCTTACTATAGAACAAGGTTACACACTCATTCTCAGATTTGGGAGAGTACAGAGATCCTATAGAGATAGAATTAGGGTTTAGCCAAACACCCACCTTCTTACTTCTTCTTCTTCCTTGGTGGATCTTCTCTAGAGGCCAAACGCTTGGCTGACTTGCATTTATTAAAGGAAAGGAATCAATCTCGTGGATTCAAGTTGTAGTAGAACTCGTACCTGTGGAAGCTAGATCTACATTAAGGGTATGAATCTCATCTTCTTTACTTTCTTGTATGTATTGATAACTAAGCATATAGGATGATCATGATGATGATTTGCATAAAATTTAAAATTCACTTTTTCGCGAATCCGCTTTAATTACGCAATTTGATTTCGTAATCGCGCTACGTGCAAACCTAACATAATCGTGTAGGTTAATGGAAGGACAAATTTTCCTAATTGCGTAAGAAACGTTTCGAGGCAAGTTCTTCAGTAACTTGCACTTATGTGATAATGTGTATTGAACCATGTTATGGTAGTTAATGTAATACATGTTTTATATAAACTCGTTGATTACATGAATGTTATGAGACTAAATGTAAAGCATAAAATTTGTGATGTATGTGTTTAATATATAACATGAAGATTATATTGTGTTGTATGATAAGTATGATGCATATAGAAATGCATATCATGAAAGGTATGATGCATATAGAGATGCATGAAGCATGTGTAAATGCATCGACTAAAAATTTTGATGCATGAATATATGAGTTTGTATGCTATGTGAAGTATGAAAGATGTAGACTGTTGGACTGGTTGAGCCGTCGTGCTCATTCCGTGCAAATTTTTTTTCCAGATGTTGAAGAAATCCTTAAAGATATCGAATTATAGAAGATGTCTGTTGTGATAAAAAGCATTCAACGTATTTATTCTGATGATTTAACTTATTGTTAGTAAGTTAGTAAATCGTTTAGTTACAAGAAACGATTTGTAAATGTTATGAGTCTCGATTGGGATAAATCAATATGATATATTTAATATGAAATATTAAATATATGGTGAGTTATATTTACTCATAATTGTTGTAAAGAAAATGAATTAAGTTGAAATAAACTTGAGAAAATGAATACAAGATATTCACTACGAAAATGAGTTGTATACTTTGCATTTTATAATGGTAAACTTATACAATGAGAGGAATAAAGAGAAGTTAAGTTATTTTAAGAATATAACATTTTGAATTGGAAATTTAGGATGCTATATTGGATATATAGGATGCTGAATTGGAATACAGTTTGCTGTATTCGTATACAGTTTGCTGTATTAGTATCTAGTTTGCTGTTTAGTTATTTCAGTTTGTTGTGTTGAGAAACAACAAGTTGTTTGGATAATCTAGGTTGCTGGATTAGATATTCGGCTTACTGGATTATAAAGAAGAACTTATAAAATGTAAGATTAAGTGTTAAATCATAATGTATATGATAAAGAGTTGTTATAGAACAATGTAAAGAATGCGGTTTTGGAAGTAATTGAATGTTTAAGATTTTCAATAATAAAGTTCATCAATTAAATTATAGGTCATGAACGATCTACAAATGTAATAATCGAGTGTAAAGGTTACAAATTCTGGAACAGAAAGGAATAAGGTATCAATTGGTATAAAAGCCAGGTTGTGTTTATTAGTTCATGAATAAAGGTTATATTTATTGAGATAATTGTAGCACCGTGACGTACCAGGTCCGATGTTCAAGCGACCCGGATTTGGGGGCATGATAAGCATATTATTGGAATATGCTATACTTAACTTAGCCAAATAGAATATGCTTGGAATGTGCTTTGGCATATTGCTTTTTAATACCTTTATACTTATAGATGTATTATTCTTTCGATTTAATTGACCTTTTTTGATAAAAGGCCATACATTACTAAAATTTTTATTTTTATGGTTCCATTAACTTATGGGAGAGTTTTTACCAAATTTCTCCAACAAGTTTCATCTTTCTATCGCATAATGTTCGTATTCTTCGCGTATTATCCTTCGTTAACTTCCTAAAATCCGTTACGCAAGTTAAAAACTGCGTTTTTCATTTTCAAATTTTATTTGACATTTTGTCTTTCCTCAGAATATTAAATTTGGCACGCTTTTCGAAAAAAAGTACTTTCGCGTTTTCGGATGAATAGTGATTTTTTGATTTTTCTCAATTTTTTTTCTCATACGATCCTAAAACTCGTAAATTCTATCACAGAATTTCGTTCCACCATAGAAATTCCACTTCTAACACATCAAACAGATCAATATTCATAAAATATTATTTTATTTAATAATATTCCAATATAATTAATTTTTAAATTAAGTAAAATTTCTCGGTCGTTACACAAGCTCCTAATAACAATTAAAATTGATTTGTTTTATTCATAAACAAAGCTATCATGGTATGCAAGTTACTCTAAAACATACCACACTTTAAGCAAAGAAGCATACTTGAAGCATATAAACATATTATATTAGCACCTAGACATGCTCTTGGACTCCTTTTCACAGCTAGCATGCTTTTATACTATAACAGTCCTCACATTGACATTTAATCAAACAGTTGGTGAACCACCTATTTATTTACATATAACAACCATTTTCCTAGTCATTTCCCCCCTTAGGTCTCTTGATTTAATAATGAACCTCATTTTAATCAAGCACAACAACAATAACAACCATCACAACCACAACAATCATATAACAATCATTATATTAACAAATCAATGTAACAATCATTATATGCCTATTCCACTACAAGAAAAAGTGCTAACAGCGACCAGTACAATTAGCGACCGAAGCGTCCAGTCGCTAATTCTAGTAACAGCGACCGATTAGCGACCGATATGAGCGACCGTGGATGAATTTAGTCGCTAGCTCATATCAGCGACCGCATGCGGTTGCTGAGCAGTCGCTGGTATAAATTTGCAGCCCAAAAATTGGCGTGGAATGTTGGCGCGTAGTTTTTCGACGACCAGTCACCATCAGCAACTGCAATCGGTCGCTAAAAAGTCCACATCATTAAAAAATTAGCGACCGCATGAGGTCGCTAATAGCAGTTGTTGATGGCGGTCGCAAATTTATTTCAATGTAACCAGTATTAGATCGTCATTCTCAACACAGAAGAAGGAAAAAAAGAGGGAGAAGAGAATAGGGAGAAGAGGGAGAAGGGGGAGAAGAGAAGAGGGAGAAGAGGAGAAAGCCACCGCCACTGCCACCGTCGCCTTCACAGGTATGATTATATAATACATATTAATCTTGCATTAGGTAATAAACCTTCACAAAAACCCTCTCAATTTACTCTCAATTTTTCTCTGCACTCACTGTTGCTTTTCCCGTGTATATTGGTCCTGCTGAAATCCTCCTTACAATTGATTATGTGCTGCTCTAAATTTTCTGTATCAACTTTCATGTCAAAAGCCGTATATATATATATATATATATATATATATATATATATATGTGGTATACTCTAAAACCAAGTCAGATTCAAAAAGCTATATTCCAATATTGCTTTGGAATTCTTATCAATTTCAGAAAATATCCTTTTCCATATTATTTCAAATTTTTCTGTGAATTGTGTTTTTGATATTTATTCTGCTATATTTATGTGGTTTTGGGTTAACTTGTTTTAAACTACGGAACAATTTCCAAAAACTTTGAGACATTCCTGAATCCATTTCGAAGATAACTTAAAAGTAGAAATCTAATGGATTCTTCCCCATCTTTTATACATCAACTTTGGATCCTTGAAAAGGGCAGTGTTGCAAAATTTGTCAAAATTAAATATTTTAGAATCTACTATTAAGAATTTAGATTAGAAATTCAAAACCAAATCATTCTAAGAGAGTCTGGAGAGATGATTTCTATTATTTTTATTTCCATTAGTTTTACTTTTGTTTGGGGAATTCTGGTTACGGGGTAAGATTTTTATTTATTCTATATCAATGAAAAACAATGGCCGAGAACTTTCCCTTTATAGGGGAAAAACAGCATTTGGGTCAGTTTTGGACTACTAAATGAAGTATATTACAAGTATCTCATTTGTTTAATTCAAGATGATCTGTACAGTTTTCAAAAGAGAACTAAAACTATCAAGTCATATGCTTACAAGTATGTCATATGCTTACAAGTATGCATAGTATGCTTAAATGTAAGTCCTATGCTTAAACTGATTTACATTTAAACTGACCCTAAACTATTAAGTCATATGCTTACAAGTATGAATAGTATGCTTACATGTAAGTTATATGCTTACAAGTATGCTCAAGTATGCTTACAAGTATTCTTACAAGTATGCTTACAAGTATGCTTAAATGTAAGTTATATGCTTACAAGTATGCTCAAGTCATATGCTTAATTACAAGTATGCTTAAATGTAAGTCATATGCTTACAAGTATGCTTATAAGTATGCTTAGAGAGCTTGAATATACATTAATAAGCTTATAAGTTGTTAATTGTTTAGTAGTGTTAGATTATATGTTAATATAGAGTACCGTTTTAATATTATTATTTTTGTTTTATTTGCAAAAATGGTATAGATGGGAGGACGCGCAGGCCTTAGTGATATAGACACTATTCTGGCAGAAGTGCGCAGTCCGCACCAAAGACAATTTGAATAAAGAACGTATAAAAGCCCTACACAATGCATCTATTGACCATCCAGACCAGGGAGAGGAGCACATGCACCAGCAAAACCCTGGTGGTGCACCCAGTCCATATGGGCTGGGATGTGTGCCCAATGGAGAGCTGAGTCCTGGGTCAAGAGACGCAAGACTGCCGCCACCAACAGATCCTCGGGTGTACCTGATGGCGAAAAGGCAAAAGGCACCTACAGGGGCGGCAGTATATCACAGGTGCAATATATTACTACTAGGGTACGTATGAATAGTACAATAACTTGTGAATATTTGATAGAATATTTTTAATATGTTTACAATCATGTATGGTTTGTAGAATATCACATGTTTACTTAGTATGGGAGTATGTTTTGTATAGGCATCTCAGTCTCAAGGTACGTCTATCCATTGGTTGGATGTGTACGTGGCCACCTGTGATGGTCTGCCTGATGCTGTCCAGATTGCGGTAATAAGTTTTGACAACTTGATATATGTTGTTTATCAAGTTTATGTTATTATTTAGAATTTAATATTTATTTTTAACTATTTAATTATTAACCTGCTGACAGGATACTTATAAGTGCTTATTGAACGAGCGTTATCCTGAAGGCACTCCACGTCCGGTCATTGATCAAGAGCTGTGGGAGAGGGCGTCAGTTGTGAAGAAGAATTATGTCAAAGGCCAAGGACAATGACGACGCCCAACCATCAGTGGCACAAGCAGCTCTGCTACCCAGTCTACACAGTCATCGACCCATCTAGAAGCACATACTCTTGCTGACTGTGTGAGAGCGATCTATCGAGATCATGATCTTCTTCGTATACTGGGTAGGCATTTGGGGGATCTAAGTCCTGATAAGTTAGCTGCTGCAGTGGCGGCAGCAGCAGCATCACTGCAGGAGGATGGCGACCAGGTAATCTTAGTATTTATATTATAATCAAATTAATTAATCACTTATATGTACTATATACATACTATATATATAACTTGTTTTATTATTTTGTTAATTACAGGGTGATCATCCAGATACTAATTTGGAGGAAGATGCATGACGGGCCGACCTATAGCTAGTCTTGTTGTATAGCTATATGAGCCTTGTACTTTTATGACTGTATATTACTTACAAACTTGAGATTTGTATATATTTCTTCATTCATATTGATTTTTTAGTGTTTATATAGTTTATACTGTTTTGGTGTATGTGATGGATGTTATATTATTGTGCTTGTGTTGGGATTATATAAAACTTGGTTAGAAGTTGTTGCGTCGTTTCGGTGTTAACAAAAATGGTCACAAAACACGTGCAAGTGTACACGGTCGACAAGTAATAATTCGATAAGTCGAGATCGTTCCTACGGAGAAAGGAGTCAGACTTGCACTATCATGCAACAGTCCTATGGTTATCTTTGTCTGCTCAAACGGGTGTCACAGTATTCTTTAATTAACTATACTGGATATAAACTAGGCTTACCTAATTAACAAGCAAAGGGTTCAAATTAGAGGAATATGGGATCCTAACTTCATCTATTGCGTCATTTAGGTTAACAACACCTCATGTCAAATATGAATAATCACATAGGAATGCTAGCCGGGAGCACGAATGTGAGACAGGGCTATTTTTCAATACACCAAATCCATATCATATAATATCCACAATTAAGATAGAAATCACATGAACATCGATAAAGCCTAAACCACTATATATCTATGCAATTTACAAGCTAAACCGATTTAAGCGCAAGCCCCCATTAGACTACATATGGCAATACGATATATTTCTATCCGGATAGCGAATCATAAAACTCATCCAATGCAAGTTTCACCTAGCATGGCAAACTCTAAGTTTACACTTCATTTTTCAAGTCCAAATAAACTATTTGAGTAGATGTTGATCAGACATCTAAACATACAAAGCAACTATGCTAGGCAAACCATAAATTTTCATCCATATATATCAAAGAGGCATTAGAATCCATTAGAATCCCATAATGGAAGTTAGTTCATCACTGAACCACCCACCATTATGGAATTTAAACCAAGCATTTAAACAACTATGAAAGAGAGAGAAAATAGAATGGAAATTCAAATCTTGATGGTTCTCCTTCCAATAGAAGCCTTTAATACTCAAGTTCAGAACACAAGTCCAACCAAACAGAACTTTAAATAAGAAAATCTACTTAAACTAGAAGAGAGGAGGAAATAAACTCTCCAAACTCTTATTAGCTCCTAAACCCTAGCAATATAAGAACAAGACTTCAAAGTAAAAATAGTCTGATCAAAATGCTCAGTCATCTCCGTGCCTTGCAACATCAAGCTTTTAAATCTATTACACACGACTAAAAAAATGCAAAGTCTCAGATTTTTAACCGGCGCTACCACGCCGGGTAAGGGCCATGAAGCCGCGCGGCCGCGCGTGCCTGCTCTTTCAGCTGGCTATTTTGCTTCATTCCTTCTTTCTTTCTTGCTTCCTTTTCCTTCTCCTTCGCTAAAGTGAAGCCCTTTTTCTGGTGCCCTTTTCTCCATGCCAAGCTCTTCTTGCCTTCGTGCCCGCTTCATGCCATTTTGCCCATTTCCAACACCATGTCTTGCTGCTCTCTTCCCATATAGCCTTTATCCAATTCCTTGCCAGATCATGCCAAACCATGCCATGATTGTGCTATTTCATGTCAAAAGGGCTTCCTGTCTATAAAATGCAAAACAAAGCTAAAATGAATTAAAAGACACTAAAGTGCTCGAGTTTAAGCCATAATCAAAGTAAGTTGGCATCCAATAAGTAGGTATAAAACCTACTTATCAAATACCCCCAAACTTGAACTATTGCTTGCCCTCAAGAAAAAATACAAATGCAACTACATGATATGGAACTAACTACATGAAAATGAATCACATAGTCTCAGCCATAATATGAATTCCATTCAGATGCGCCTCAAAGAGAATACAAGACAATGAACAATGATTTGGCTCAAGCAACAGTTATATAGACAGACAATCTATAAATCACAACCTGTTACTAAGATGCCTTGTGTGTGCAATGCCATAAATAAGCTTGAATGAGGTGAAGATTCCGCATGCTATACTTCTAAGGAAGGAAAATTGAGGTTTTAAGTCAAGAATTTTTCATTAAGACCAAACAATAACCAAACCAACACATAGATACAAGTTGAAGTGCAACAAGGGCTTATTATGCTTTTATTCACATACGAGGGCGATATTCGCACTTTTTCGTGTACACATTCGACCGTGCAATGACTAGTCCTCTTAGGCTTTTCAATGATATCTGTGTAACGAGCTTTCGACCAACGACTCCCAGACCAGACGGCCTTAGGGCGCTAGGTGTAGAGACACCCCGAGGGCTTACTTGCTCGAATATCAAAGGCCACAGAACTCGACGTAGCTGACGTGTTTATTCACAAACATTTTCTTTTTCTATTTCATTTTAATTTCTCTTTTTATTCTTTTTCTTTTCTTTTTCATAGGGGAGTGCGTCTTACGCTCCATCTCCCCACATAGCATGCATACCCAAAGATTTCCTTCAAACTTGTATTCTAGAGTTGTTAAGGCCATTACTGCTTTTATTACACAATTCTAGCAATTAAAAACAAAATTTTTCCCTTTAGAAGATAAGCATGCACTAATCTAGCCAATCAAGCAAATAAAGAGAAACTGTGCTACCCGGTGACATCTAAGCAACAGGTCTAGATTACAACATGTATAAAAATATAACTGAGCTTAAGTAACTAACAGAGTTCAAAAATCTATCATAACTCAATGTCATCATCGGCCAAATTAGAATTCAACAGGCTAAACAATGGGATTATGCAATGCAATGCAATTAAACACAACTAAATAAACAAAATGAAATAAAACTGAAAAAATTTTATGCAAAATTTTAAACTAACACAAACTAGAATGCTAACACCAATTAAAATGTAACTACTATACACAATCTAACATGCAACACAAACTAGAATGCTAACACCAATTAAAATGCAACTACTATACACAACCTAACATGCAATATGCAATTAACTAAATGCAACTACTATGCAATTAAAACTAGATGTAATAACTACTAATTACACCCCATACCCCCAAAATTAAATTATTCAATGTCCCTATTGAAGGTAAAGGGTCAAGAAACTCCCCTACTGATCGGCATGGCCACCCTCCTCGGGTGGTGTATCTGGCGACGGGTATGGCAAGTTGGAAGCGAACACAGGTCACTCCAGTATTGTGTCCTACTGTGCAAAGGCCTCAGCAAGTGTACGTGTTAAACCATCAGCGAACACAACAAAGCTCTCGTGCAGGGAGTCTATCTTCCGTTCTATACAACGAATCTGGCGACCCTACTGCATATCATCGGCTAGAGGAGGAGCTGTGCCCGTTGCTGGATGTGGCTGCTGTGGAGGAACTGGCGGAGGAGCTGATATAATAAACCCCTTTCCTCTCGGGTGTGCCTTGCCGCCAGCCCAATCTTCAAAATGCTTGATAGTGGCATGAGTAATGTCGCCACTCGACATCTGTATCTGTTCATTTCCCCACTCGAGCACTACCTCCGCACAAAGATGGGCCACTATGGCGGCATGTGGAATGGAGCCCGTGGTACTGCCTCGCATAAACCTCAGCATGTTCTGGTTAACAAGATATCCGATATCAATGTATTTTCCCATTATGATGCCCCAAAAAATGTTAGCTCGCTCAACTGTGATCTCGCGCTGGTGAGTTAATAGCATCAAGCTGGCACAGAGGAACATGTTCCATGCCTTGGCATATCGATTGAGCCCGGAGGCAGGGAACGTGGCGTACTCATTAACGGTATCTTTCTTGATTTCCCACACTGTGCCTGGTGCACACAAGTCCCTGATCAACTGGTCCAGGTCCGTTCTCAACCTCTCTATTTCGACCTAGTTTTCCTGTCTAGCCGGAGGCGGGGGCACGTTCAGAATATCTCGAATCGCCGTCGGGCGATAGCCAATGGTTTGGCCCCGAACAAAGGACCAGCTGCTCTGTGTGATCTTGGCGTTGGCGTAGAATTCGCGAACGAGAGCCAACGGCACCGGCGGCGACATTGCACAAACACCCTGCCATCCCATCTCGCGGATCATAGCTCGCATATCTCCATCTTCTTTTGTCGATTTCAAACCTCGCTCCTTCAAAATTGATTTTGTTGCTATCTGGTAGTACTCAATTTGGGCCTCGATATTGATGAATTTGGTCAAATCGACGGTGATGTCGTCATCTGACCCACTGCGAACCGGCGAGGAGGATGCGGAAGCGGCCGATCGTGAGCGTTTTGGACCCATGAGAATTTTTAGAAAAACTTTCCTTTCACAAACCTTTGATTGATGAAACCTGATGAAGAAAAACCCCCAAACTTGTATGGCTTCCACTAATTTCACAAACCCTAACTGCCCAATTTAAAGAACATACCCCTAAGTGATTGTCTCTACAATGTGAATCTCCAAACCCTAACAATAGCACGGTGATGAGATGTGGAATGGAAGTGGGAAGAGGGTGCTTGGATGTGAGAAGAAGAAGGGGATGGATTAGGGATTAAAATTGAAAGAAGAAAGAAGATTTGGAGAGGGAGTTTGAGAGAATTCATGTGTTGTGAGGGGGGGGGGGGGGGTTGCCGGTTACAATTGATGGACATATAAGGGTTTGATCGGCCAACTTAAATTAAAAATTATCGAAGGGTTTGGGCACGACCGCGCGTGGAAAGACTGTGAAGGAGGCGCGGGCTTGCGGGGCTGAATTTGGGCTATCTGGTCTAGTAGAGGCGCGGGCGCGCGTGCCTTAGCTTATAGCATAGAGCGACAGCGCGTGCATGAACTGGCCAAAATTTTTACTGTATTGTTTTGCAGCAACAAGGACAAGGACTAAGAAGCAACTTTCCACACTTTATCTCACCTGCACATATAGCAACAAAATTAAATGCCGCTTGATTCCATTATCCAAAATGCACTTGTACAATATATACTGTCAATTCCTTAGTAATGCTATGCATGTGAATCAATTCTATGTGAATTCCCAAAAAATGTCCATATGCTTATATGCAATACGCAATAATGTTAAATATATGTTCAATGAGCTTCCCTCTCCAAAAATCTGTGCAACTATGCCTAAGTGCAAAAATGTAGGCAATGATCATTTAAATCCCATGAATATATACACTGAGCTTCTAACTCCCAAAAATGTATGCAACATGCCTAATGTTCAAAAATGTAGGCACTGAGCATCCTATCACCACAATGTTCAAAAATAGGCAATCCTTTACCAAATGATTAGAATTAAACGGGGGAAGGAAAATGCAGAGATTAGTAACCAGAATTAAACATGAGAGAGATATAGAGAAATGTGATGCAAGAATTAAACTTGAGGGAGAGATAGAGATGATGGGGTGCCTCCCATCGAGCGCTTGTTTATAGTCCACTAGCTCGACTTTCTCTGCTTTGATCAAGTTATAGAAAGGATTGAGGCGACCTTCTGTCTGTCAACCTCACCATTATAGTAATGCTTCAGCGCTGTCCATTAACCTTGAAGGGCTTATCTGGGTCCTTATCGAAAATTTCTATTGCACCGTGTGGATATACAGTCTTTACAGTGAAAGGTCCTGACCACCTTGACTTGAGCTTTCCTGGAAAGAGTCTAAGTCTGGAATTGAATAACAGCACTGCTCGCTCTGGCTCGAATGTCCTCTCCATAATCTCGCGATCATGCCACCTTTTCACTTTTTCTTTGTACAATTTGGAATTTTCATAGGCCTGCAATCGAAATTCATCCAACTCATTGAGTTGGAGTAGGCGTTGCTCCCCTGCAGCCTTTAAGTCAAAATTCAGCTTATGGATTTCCCAATAGGCTTTATGTTCAAGCTCCATGGGAAGGTGACAAGCCTTTCCATGCACAAGCTGAAATGGCGACATACCCAGCGGTGTTTTGTAGGCAGTCCTATAAGCCCATACTGCATCATCCAGCTTCAGTGACCAATCTTTCCGCTTGGGGTTCACAACCTTTTCCAGTATTCTCTTCACCTCACGATTTGACACTTTTGCTTGGCCATTGGTTTGGGGGTGATAAGCTTTAGCTATACGATGATTTACCCCATATTTAGCTAACAAAGCTGTAAACTGGCGATTGCAAAAATGGGTACCTTCATCGCTAATGATCGCCCTGGGAGTCCCGAATCTCGTGAAAATGCTCTTTTGGAGAAACCTCAGAACCAACCTAGCATCATTCGTTGGTAGAGCTGCCACTTCCACCCATTTAGACACGTAATCGACTGCCAGAAGGATGTACAAGTTCCCACATAATGAAACGAAAGGCCCCATAAAGTCTATCCCCCAGACATCGAAGATCTCCACCTCGAGGATTGTATTCAAGGGCATTTCATTTCTCTTTGATATATTTCCTACCCTTTGACATCTATCACATCTTTGAACAAAGCTGTAAGCATCCTTGAAGATAGTCGGCCAATAAAAACCTGCTTGCAAAACCCTGGCCGCAGTCCTTTCACCTCTATTATGACCTCCATATACTGATGCGTGGCAATCCTGCAGTATACTCTCTATCTCGCTATATGGAATGCACCTTCTAATCATTTGATCCGCACACTGCTTGAACAAGTACGATTCATCCCAAATAAACCATTTCACATCGTGTAGAAACTTCTTCTTTTGATGCCTAGTCAAGTCAGAAGGGACGATATTGCTTACTAGGAAGTTTGCATAATCTGCGAATCATGGCACTTCGCCTTTCGCCACAAATAATTTCTCATCTGGGAAGGACTCATTGATCATAACTTTGTCATTTGCAGCCCTTCCCGGATTCTCCAATCACGATAAGTGGTCAACCACTTGGTTCTCAGTCCCTTTTCTATCCTTGATTTCTAAGTCAAATTCTTGTAAAAGAAGTATCCACCTGATCAGACGGGGCTTGACATCTTTCTTTGCTATCAAATATCGGATCGCTGCATGGTCGGTGCACACAATCACTCTTGTCCCAATCAAATAAGCACAAAACTTGTCGAATGCATACACCACCGCTAAAAGCTCTTTTTTTGTAGTAGTGTAGTTCAACTGGGCATCAGTAAGGGTCTTGCTAGCATAATATATAACATGAAAGACCTTGTCCCTACGCTGGCCCAATACAGCTCCCACAGCAAAATCGCTTGCATCACACATCAGCTCAAAAGGAAGGTCCCAATTCGGAGCTGTAATCACTGGTGCCATAGTCAACTTCTTTTTCAAGTGCTCAAATGCAGTTAGGCATTCCTCATCAAATTTAAATTGGACATCTTTTTTCTAACAAAATGCAAAGTGGCTTTTTAATCTTCGAGTATAAACCGACGGTAGAAGCTTGCATGGCCCAAAAAGCTCTGAACACCTTTTACAGAAGTAGGCGGAGGCAAGTTCTCAATAGTTTCCAATTTAGCCCTGTCCACCTTTAATCCTTTCTTCGAAACATTATGTCCCAAAATGATGCCTTCTTGTACCATAAAATGGCACTTTTCCCAATTCAAAATGAGATTCGTTTCAACGCACCTTTTTAACACTATTACCAAATTCTCCATACACAGGTCAAAGGAGTCTCCAAAAATAGAGATATCGTCCATGAAGACCTCAACATTGTGCTCAACTATATCGGAGAAAATAGCCATTATACACCTCTGAAATGTAGCCGGGGAATTGCACAACCCGAAAGACATCCTTCTAAACGTAAATGTGCCATACGGACAAGTAAAGGTAGTCTTTTCTTGGTCTTCTGGGGCTATTACTATTTGATTGTATCTTGAGTACCCATCCAGAAGGCAGTAGTATGCATGACCTGCCAGCCTATCCAGCATCTGATCAATGAACGGGAGGGGAAAATGATCTTTCCCTGTAGCCTTATTTAGTCTGCGGTAGTCCATGCAGACTCTCCAACCCGTCACTGTCTTGGTAGGTATAAGCTCGTTCTTTTCATTTTTCACTATGGTCATGCCTCCCTTCTTTGGGACGCATTGCACCGGGCTCACCCAGGGGCTACCTGATATTGGATAAATTATTCCCGCATCCAACCACTTAAGGATCTCCTTTTTGACCACCTCTTTCATGATTGGGTTCAATATTCTTTGCTGCTCTACTAAAGGCTTGCTCTCATCCTCTAAGAGTATTTTATGCATGCAGTTAGAGGGGCTGATCCCTTTGATGTCAGCTATGGTCCATCCAATAGCTGATTTATGCTCTCTAAGGACTCTCAACAATTTACTCTCTTGGTCGGATGATAAGGCAGTAGCAATGATAACTGGCAATGTAGAAGATTCTCCCAGTTAGGCATATCTTAAATGGTCTAGAAGAGGTTTCAGGCCAAGTGTGGGAGCCACCTCTAGAGAAGGCTTTAGTCGCTCTGAGGACTCCCCCATTTATCCTAGTGGTTCGATGGGAACTTTAAATTTGCACATGTGCGGCACTGTATTTAACATCTGGATGCATTCTACCACATCCGTCTCTTCCATGTCTGAGTCTCCCAGTAGAGCACTCTCCAACGGATCCACACTTAGCAAGTGTTCAGATTCTTCCTGCAGTATTCTGTCGACAGTATCAATTCTGAAGCACTCTTCCTCATCTGTGGGAAACTTCATAGCCTTAAAGACATTAAATGTCACCTCTTGGTCTTGAACCCTCATAGTTAGTTCTCCCTTTTGTACATCTATTAGGGTTCTCCCTGTAGCTAGAAACGGTCTCTCCAGAATAATTGGGATATTTTTATCTTCCTCAAAGTGCAGAATTATAAAGTCTGCAGGAAAAATGATTTTGTCAACCTTCACCGACACATCCTCAACAATGCCTCTAGGGTAAGTAATGGATCTATCCGCTAACTGCAGAGATATGCTCGTCGACTTAGGAGCCGGCAAACCCAGTTGCGTAAACACCGATATTGGCATTAGATTAATGCTTGCCCCTAAGTCATACAAACATTTGTTGAAGGATGAAGGACAACTTCCTAATGGAGCATGGTATTGTGAAACTGCCTGGGTCCTTAAGCTTTGGAGGTAGCTTACGCTGCAATACTGCACTGCACTCTTCTGTCAAGGCCACTGTCTTAAAGTCCTCTAATCATTTCTTCCTTGATAGAATACCCTTCATGAACTTCGTGTAACTTGGCATTTGTTCTAATGCCTCTGTGAATGGTATATTTATTTGCAGTTTCTTAAATACCTCCAAAAACTTGGCAAACTGTCTATCTTCTCTTTTCTTTTGCAATCTCTATGGGTAAGAAACATTAGGGTAGACAATTTATAGTGGGACCTTGGGTTTCTCTGTGGCTACCTCTTTTTTTGCCTTAACTTCATTACCCGCATTATTCCCATCAGTCAAAACTGTCTTAGAATTTTCTGCACCGTAGTTTTGGTCTTCCTGGGACGCGGCCGCGCCAGCCTCCAGATCAGAAGTCTACTTCCCAGACCTTAAGGTGATAGCTTGGCATTGCTCCTTGCCATCCCTTTTCCCCGAATTCGCTTCTTTACTTCTAGGAAGAGTCCCTTGCGGTCTATTGAGGACTGCATTGGCAATTTGGCCAATTTGTGTCTCTAAAGTCTTGAGAGATACCGCTTGACTCTTAACCAACAACTTAAGCTCTTTGATCTCAGCTCTCTCCTCTGATTGATGACTAGGAGCTGGAGCATGCTGATGTTGTGACTGTTAAAATTCGGGTGGGTGTGACTGTCTTAGGGCATACTGATGCTGTGACTGTTGTGGTTGTAATTTTTGTTGGTAGGGTTGATATTGGGTATTATGGGCATTTTGGTGTGTTTGTTGTTATGGTTGTTGCGAAGGTTGGTACTGATTTTGTTGTGGTGTTGCATGGTATTGAGTTTGAGATGTTTGAGGTTGGGATGATTGAGTATTTTGGTAGGGTTGGGGCTGTTGAGCATTCTGGTTGTTACTTTAACTAAAGTTAGGATGGTTCCGAATGTTGGGATGGTAGGAGTTTGGGAATTGATTCTGTGGCTTTTGGTAGTTGCTGACAAACTGTACCGACTCGGTAGTGATGGCACACTGCTCTGTCGGGTGTGCTCCAGCACACAACTCACCAACAAATGCAACTTGTTGAATTCTATTCTCCGCCATAGAATCTATCTTCTTGTTCATAGCCGCCAATTATGCTGACAATGATGTGATTGCATCAACATCCAATACTCCTGCCACCTGTAGTTATACCATTCTCGCCGTTGGATTCTGATACTCATTTGCCGCCATGGTTTCAATCAACTCATAGGCTTGCGGGAAGTCTTTAGTCCATAGAGCTCCTCCCGATGCGGCATCAATGATTGGCCTTGACTGCCACCCCAATCCATTGTAAAAAGAATTTATCACCATCCATTCAGGCATTCCATGGTGTGGGCACTTCCTGAGCATTTCTTTATAGCGTTCCCATGCTTCATACAACGTTTCCCCTTGGAGCTGTGCAAACTGACTCAAAGCACTCCTCATGGAAGCAGCCTTAGCCATAGGGAAAAATTTGGTTAGAAATTTATGAGCTCAGTCTTCCCACGTGGTGATTAATCCCTAGGGTAATGAGTGCAACCAACTTTTTACCTTATCCCTCAAGGTGAAAGGGAATAATCTAAGTTTTACCGCCTCATCAGAAACGTTGTTGAACTTAAACGTGTCGCATATCTTTAGGAAATTCAGGATATGCTCATTTGGATCTTCGGAAGGTGTACCCCCAAACTGGAGATTATTCTGAATCATCTGCAGGGTCCCCAGTTTTATCTTGAAAGTATTTGCAGCGATTGCTGGCCGCACTATACTGGACTGCATATCGGTGATTTTTGGCATGGAGTAGTCCTGTAAGGCCCTATTATTAGCCCTCTGCTCTTCAGCCATTTGATATGGTGGTTCAGGTTCTACTTGCGGATTGGTGTTTCTGATATTTGCTCTCCACGCTCTACCGTTAATATGCTCTTGTCGAGTCACTAACTCAGGATTTGAGGCTCGCGTGTGCATAAACTATCCACAAGTACCTGAAACACAAATAAAAATAAAGTTAGAAATGAGATAAGAAGAGATTTGTTCAAGTCAACCAAATCTAATGAAAACTGATGTTAATAGTACTAAACTAACACCGTTCCCCGGCAACGGCGACAAAAAATTGTTGCGCCATTTTGGTTTTAACAAAAACGATCACAAAACACGTGCAAGTGTACACGGTTGACAAGTAATAATTCGATAAGTCGAGATCGTTCCCACGGAGAAAGGAGTCAGATTTACACTATCATGCAACAGTCCTATGGTTATCTTTGTCTGCTCAAACGGGTGTCACAGTATTCTTTAATTAACTATACTGGATATAAACTAGGCTTAACTAATTAACAAGCAAAGGGTTCAAATTAGAGGAATATGGGATCCTAACTTCATCTATTGCGTCATCTAGGTTAACAACACCTCATGTCAAATATGAATAATCACATAGGAATGCTAGCCAGGAGCACGAATGTGAGACAAGGCTATTTTTCAATACACCAAATCCATATCATATAATATCCACAATTAAGATAGAAATCACATGAACATCGATAAAGCCTAAACCACAATATGTCTATGCAATTTACAAGCTAAACTAATTTAAGCGCAAGCCCCCATTAAACTACATATGACAATACAGTATATTTCTATCCGGATAGCGAATCATAAAACTCATCCAATGTAAGTTTCACCTAGCATGGCAAAATCTAAGTTTACACTTCATTTTTCAAGTCCAAATAAACTATTTGAGTAGATGTTGATCAGGCATCTAAATATACAAAGCAACCATGCTAGGCAAACCATACATTTTCATCCATACATATCAAAGAGGTATAAAACCCTAGATTTAGCAAATAGAATCCATTAGAATCCCATAATGGAAGTTAGTTCATCACTGAACCACCCACCATTATGGGATTTAAACCAAGCATTTAAACAACTATGAAAGAGAGAGAAAATAGAATGGAAATGCAAATCTTGATGGTTCTCCTTCCAATAGAAGCCTTTAATACTCAAGTTCAGAACACAAGTCCAACCAAAGAGAACCCTAAACAAGAAAATCTACTTGAACTAGAAGAGAGGAGGAAATAAGCTCTCCAAACTCTTCTTAGCTCCTAAACCCTAGCAATGTAAGAACAAGACCTCAAAGTAAAAATAGTCTGATCAAAATGCTCAGTCATCTCCGTACCTTGCAACATCAAGCTTTTAAATCTATTACACACGGCCAAAAAAATTCAAAGTCTCAGATTTTTAACCGGCGCGGCCGCGCCGGGTAAGAGCCATAAAGCCGCGCGTGCCTGCTCTTTCAGCTGGCTATTTTGCTTCATTCCTTCTTTCTTTCTTGCTTCCTTTTCCTTCTCCTTTGCTGAATTGAAGCCCTTTTTCTGGTGCCCTTTTCTCCATGCCAAGCTCTTCTTGCCTTCATGCCCGCTTCATGCCATTTTTCCCATTTCCAACACCATGTCTTGCTGCTCTCTTCCCATATAGCCTTTATCCAATTCCTTGCCCGATCATGCCAAACCATGCCATTATTGTGCCATTTCATGTCAAAAGAGCTTCTTGTCTATAAAATGCAAAACAAAGCTAAAATGCATTAAAAGACACTAAAGTGCTCGAGCTTAAGCCATAATCAAAGTAAGTTGGCGTCCAATAAGTAGGTATAAAACTACTTATCAGAAGTTTATATATACGGTCTGCTGTGTGTTGGGATATAAAACAGGTACAATTTTTTGGGAAATCCAGAAAACAGGAAAAATATTTTTTTTATTTTTATACATTAGCGATCGCATACGGTCGCTAATATATATTAGCGACTGCTATTAGATCAGGGAGTTAGCGACCACTGATGGTCGCTGATGGCAGTTGCTGACACGTGGCCCATGTCAGCTTTTCGACCCTGACAATGCTGACTCAGCGTAGCGACGATAGCAGTCGCTAATAGCGGTCGCAGATCTGTCTGTCGCAAATAGTGGTCGTTTTTGTACATTCCAGCGACCAAATATTATGCGACGGCTGTCAGCGACCGATAACGGTCGCTGATGTCCAAGTGTGACCGAAGACGGTCGCTGATAGGCGGTCGCTGATACCACTATTTCTTGTAGTGTTCAAGCCATCCGGTCACTAACAGTCCAATTTACTCCCAAAAATGAAATGAAAAAGGAATGGAAATGGCCTAAATTGGCTTACCTTGTTGGACTTCTAGGGATTAACGGTAGCTTTGTAGCTCAATCCTTCCTCCCTTCCCAGCCGTATCTTTACTACTCTCTGTAACGACCATGAATTTTAAACTCCTTATCTATTAAATATGTGATTTAATTTTTTATGAGTTAGTTTTGTGAGTTTATTTAAACCTTATATGGTGGTGAGAATTTATGAAATGATTAAAGGAAGTCACTAATGAGTTATTTAAATTAGTGGACTGACCTTAAGGATTTAATATCAGAGAATTGATGAGATTATTAATAATTAAATATTCAACTTATTTGAATATAGTGGCATGAATTGAACATAGTGATTAATTTCAATATTGAGTAATTAATCGATAACGTATGAAATTATTATTGTTGGAAATAATATATTAATGAACAAAGAAACAATGAATATAATATGTAATTATGTTTACTTGATTTACTGTTATACACAAGTATGCGATACTAAACCTCTACTATATGGTAGCTATCTATATTATACATAATGCAATGTAACATATTAATGTGGTGAATATTGCATGTATGGACTATATAGTAAGATGAGATAAATTGAAGGTATGTGACACTATGTGGACATTCATGTATACCCTATTGTCATATAATAAGATCAAGTATTAATTTATAATAATTTTATTGAGTTATTATAATTATATTATAATGATTATAATAATGAGTAATAATAATACCCAATTGCTTTACATTCGGTATTAAGGAAAATGTGCATGGATTATATGTTGTATACCTATTCATTATTAATTGCTATTTGAGATAACATAGTATCACCCATTTAAATGTATATGGTGTAAATACATATAACTTAAGTATATACTATGTGTATATATATAGTATACAACTTAGCGTATTAGCAAATGCTGAGTTACATTGCCCCTAAATAAGAGTCCATTTCCTCTTCACGTGTATGCCCACATGCTATGTTACACTAGCCTCTCTTCTTCTCAAATTCATCAATGCTATCTAATGATTTCAAGAGGTGTGGAGTTCATGATGAACTCACCAACTACTCAACCACCAATCCTTAACCATTGCACAAACACTCATTCCTTTGGTTTAATCTAATGGAGAATTGCATAGTCTGTGTAAATATTTATCTATAAATATAGCTCCCCTTCTCCTCATTTCATTTGCTGAGGATTTCAATTGAGTTAGGAAGGAGTATTATAGTAACATTATAGATTTTTTTTAGCAGCAAGTTCATTTACAGAGGTATAACTCCATTTTAATTTCTATAAAATTCTTAATCTTTGATTCTTGGAATTAAGCATGTAATTGTTGATAATTGATTTGGAATATGTTGTTTAGTGTTATACAAGATGTTAATCATGTTCGAATTGCAATGTGTTATGTTAGAATCAATTTTCGTAGAAAATTTTTTGAGTTGGGCTAAGTTCTGCCATTGCTGGGCAGCTACTGTCACTGGCCAACAGCCTGCGCAGCTGCGCCAGTTATGTACTGGGCAGCGGCGCAGCTGTGCCAGTACCAGCTTCCAGATTCTGTTTTTTGTTAAGTGCTGTGACATACTAACATGTGATATACCATTGAAACAAGCTTGTGAACATGATTTAAATGTAGATATTAGTACAATGACATGATATAAGAATGTAATCGTTGATGCTACATGTATATGCCATGACCATATGTTTTAAAAAGGGAAACTTGTAATTTCAAAAGTGAACCTTGTCATGAACGTATCACATGAACATTCTGATTTTATGAACATGATAGTATAGTTTATATTGACATGAAATGAGAGTCTAAAGTGTGTTCACACACTAGCATACGTGATTGCAAAATTTGAACGATTTCGAAATAAGATACTTAAGACTTTTGAAAACAAACTTGACCAAGACTTAATGTCTTTTAGATTCTGACTATTTGAGAACATATATGTGGCGTATATATGAGTTCTAAAACATGTGAGTCATGACTACAATGCATTTAACAGGTGTTATGATATCTTGTTGACTTAATGTGATTTTCGATGTGAAAACTTAGAAGGAGAAAACTAAATAGCGTCGATTACCATGAAAATGATATTATGATCATGCGAGCATGTGTATTAAAGTTTATTATACCTATAAGCATATTAACATAGACCTCGTTTGGTCAAAGCGTGAATTTTGCATATGTACGTATTCATAAGAAATGAATTTCTGAAGCATGAACTACGTGATTAAAGTATATGTGTGTAGTATACTCGAGCATGCATATTAAATATTATTTAGCCTTGTTATGTGATAACATGATTTTAGTAACCGATTTTGAAGCATGAACGTGTATTGCTTAAAGTATGTGGATAACCGGCATGAAAACATGACTTCGAATTGAATATAGAAAGAGCATGCTAGTTTCAAATAAGAAATTATAACTTGATAAGCATGTGTATTGGTTTAATGTCAGTAGTTGCATGCTAGAGTTACGCCGGGACACTTTCAGGCTCGAACAATTTGCTTAAATCTGATTTTAACAGTTAGCATATAATGATACTATAAATGGTATATTTGATATTGAACGTGATTTTATGTGATAGACTTATACGATAAGTGGATTATTATAAGTATAGATTTATATTAGTTTATAATGCTAACTGAAATGCCGACTTATTAATGTTATGTCGTTTTGACACAAGTTAATTAAAGCTAGAACTTAGTTGTAGATGAACAATCAGGCAAGTTTCCTAACTTCATTTAATTGTTATATTGAATGCAAGTATTCTAAATTCTTGCACTACCTTATTCAATGAATCGTGTAAGCGAGTTTCTTAACTTCACTTGATTGAATACAAGTTCTCTTACACTCTTTATTGTGCAAGTTCCTATCCTTCTCATATCGTATTGAGCAGGTTATTACCGTATTGACAGTTAATTATTTAAAGCTTGAACTTTATTTTCAAGCATGCTATTAGGTGGTTTAATTACTTAACAATTATTCCACATCTATATTGTCGTTATTCGCACTTGGTGCACTTGAGTTCGTACAGTCTTGGACTTGTACATCATTTAAAGTTCTATAATTCTTGAACTGTGTCAGATAGAGTCTAAACCCTTGTTCGGTCAGACAGGTATAAAATTTTATAAAAGCTATCCAAACCAATTGATGGTAAGGATTCTTAGACTGAAAGAACACTCCTTATATATATAGGGGAGTACCCCAGGTATCTAGTATAAAGATACAAACAACAGAGTTGAATGTTATGCATATACATGGCGTACGTGAGGCTGATCCCCTCAAGTACTTATTCTATAGCCAGTAACCAAAGGGTCAATCAGCTATTGGTTCCGTTGGAGTTTTATAGTTCAAAAGTCTACTTGACAATCAGTTATTCTAAAAGCAATTATTATTCTGCTTCCGATATTCATATTGTTGAATTCATTGTCAGATATATTCTTTTCATCATGATATATCCTTTATTGTTGTATTTAAACTTGCTGAGCAAACTTGTTGCTCATTCTTGCTTTATCATGACTTATATTGCAGTTAAGCCCGAGACTTCAGGGAAGGACAAGGGTAAAGGGAAGATGTAGGATTAGTTTGCAAGGAGCAGACTTTATCTTTATGTTTAATTAATTATTATTATGTAATATGAACCCTAATGACTATTCTAGGGTATGTTTGTATGTTTGTATTTAAGGTTATCGAATCTTGGGACTAGTAACACCTTTTGAATGAACGACGTACGTTTATTATATTCCGCACTTTAGTTATCGTATGTTGTTTAGAGGTGGATGTTTAGTATTGTTTCGTGACGACCGGACCGGGGTCAGAGGGCCCGGATTCGGGGGTGTCACACTCTCTCTATGTATGACTGCTATTGTGTTTTGAAACTCAGTTAAGTACAGTAGTTAACTGATTTTAGTCATAAAGCTTGGCCATATATGGTTGAGCTTCTGTAATGATCGCAACGATCAAAATATCTTCGTAAATGTGATTATGTGAAAATTATTTAATAAAATGAGTTTTTATTAATAATTTATGTTTTATGTGACTTATGGTCATTATTTGTTAGCACTACAATTTATGTGCGCGCATTTGAGTGTTTGGAGGGTAAATGTGGAAAATAATTTTTTTTAAAAAAGGCGTAAAAATACTATTCACGCTAAAAACGCAAACTCATTTTTTCGAAATTTTGAATTACGGCATAGCGTTTGTTCGAAAAAGGGGGATCGGTGGTGAAATTAGATTTTTGAAAATCGAAAGTCGGATTTTCGGCTAACCGAGCAGATTATGAATAGTAACTGAAAAGTTAGGAAACCTAACTACATATGAAAAAGTCTAACTAAAATTAGTTTGACTAACTAAGCCTAAAAATTTGGAAGCTTGGCTAAGAAATTTGGAATTGGCTAGGTTTGAGCCAATGAATGAGCCTAAGGTTGAGCCTAGGATTTGTGAGACTTGGCTAGGGTTGAGCCAAGGGTAAAGCCAAGGGTTTTTGGTGGCTTGGCTTAGGTTTAAGCCATGGATCAAGCCTGAGGGAAAACCTATGATTGGAACCAAAGCAATTTGGGAGATGATTATCCCACATGGGATAATTCATGTGATGACTCACCTTATCAACAAATCAAGATAAGGGAAATTTGGGGCCTTATGGTCCGATTTTTGAGGAGGTGTGGGACCAAGTGGTGAGTCATGGTGCATGACTCACCTTATCCCAAGCAAGCATTAAGTGCTTGGTCCCCCCCATTAAGTAGTCTTAATGAAAAAGTGACCAATAAGTGTCTTAAGTTAATTTAATTGTGGTTTGATTAGGCTAACTCAAGGGGGTGATTAGTAAGTTGTTAAACATGAGGGGAAATACTTTGTATGACTTAAGATGGGTGACCAACTTGTAAGAAGAGAAAACTAGCATTTATATGAGCAAGATAAGTCTTATCTCTTTCATAAGTTACCATAATATTTCTAAGTGTTAGAAAAGCTTGAGAGAAAGCAAGAGAAGAGAGAAAGTGAGAGAGAGAGAGAGGGGCCGGGCATAGAGGAGAAGAAGGAGAGCTAGATGCAAGTTTAAATCAAGCACAAGAAGAAGAAGAAGAACCAAGAAGGTAAGAACATCAAACTTATCCATTTCATCCCTTTTCTTTTAAAGCTTTCTAGCTTGTTAGAGAAGTGCTTGTTGGTGGTTGGTTTATGTGATGATAAATCATAGAAGGATCTTAGAGAGATAAGGGTTATGTGTTATATAATTGTTAAAACACCTTAATAGCATGACAAGTGAATCAATGTATAAAACTTAAGCCCAAGAATGAGGATGGTTAAACAAGATGATTAGTGGAATTTGAACGAACCTAGATATGTGTTTGCTATATGTTTTCGTATGATTTCAAAAGATGAAATCATAGATATGTGTGTTGTGGAAATATTCCAAGTGGAATGGAGGAGAAATACACTATAACGACGTTATGGTGAAATTTTTCGTAAAAGGGTGTCAAATATGGAAACCCTAGCTTGGTGCTTCATTTGAACCAAGTTTATGGGTAGATGATGTCTATGGAAAATTATTTCTTTATATCAGATATGTGGTTGGGTGAATATTTGAGCCATAGGCTCAAGAATGAGTTTTACGAGGTTTAGAAAATTTGACGTTGAAAATGTTTTTCGGTTAAAATGGCTTCTGGGAGGGGTTTTGAGCCTAATTCCCGACAAGTTTGAGACTTGTGAAAATTTTTCTGTCCAGGGGGATTTGAAGAATTTGTTACAGGGAAGAATTAGACGCAAAAACAAGCTCATTCCGTTATTAGACAAGTAAGTTATGGTGTGCAGAAGTAGGCTCGTTGAAACTGTTCGAAACCGAAGATTTATGAAAAATCAAGTTTTTGGCCTAGCAAGGTACTGACTTCCAGCACCGGGGCGCTGGAAATAGGCTTAAATTGGGCGCCGGGGCCCTGGCCTAAAAATGGTAACAGTCGGTTTTGATGTCCTTCATTAAATTGGGCATAACGCTTTCGTTCGAACTCCGATTGAGGTGATTCAGGATGAATTGGAAAGATAAGGAGTAGACCTACAACTTTTATTGCAAAAGTTTTGAGAATTGAGGTCAGTATCATGGTCCAAAATGGGCATCTTTGGGACTGATGTGTAATAGGAGGCAAACCGTGATGGTTTCTTTGAACCATTGTGGTACTAAGCCATGTTTGACCTATATTTTTGAGTTCTAAACCTTGGACCTCGGAGATATAGTCTAGAGTAATGTAAAACAAGGTTTGGTATGAATATGGGATGTTTTAATCATATACAATGGCGTATCGGTTAAGCATTCGGGATAGAAAGTCAGGCGAACAACAAATGAACGTCGAAACACCGAGTCAAATGTTAATAAACTTAGAGTAAAAGACTACTAATGCTAGTATTCTAACTCCATTCAATCTTCATTTGAATGTTAGTTTAAAGTATGTGGATGTATATTCTTATGAATAATCCTTATTTATGCTTTGGTTTACACAAACGTTTAATGGTTGTGTAAACATCAGACTTATACAAACTCTTTGTTGGTTTTATTAGTGTTCAGCTATGCTATAATGAATCAAATCTTTAAAGCTTTGCTATAAAGCTTGAATTTCCAAGTTTTTAAATTTCTGATATACATGAATTGTTTAAGAAATATGTCAATGCCATTTGTATCGGCTAGACACATGTTAAAACCTTTCAATGATCTAGATAATATCTTTTGAATTATTCTTGAGTCTAAGTTAAGTTTTCTAAGCGAATTTCTACTTGGTACAGATTCAAATTGAGAATGAACAACCATAATACTGGGGAAAATATTTTATGTTGTCGACAAGTAATGTCGAGTGACGGAAGAATACAAATTAAGTTGTTCGCCATGTAGTATTGATCAATATAGGTTACAAAGGGCTGATCACCCAACGTACTCGTGAGTTATGAAGGTTTATAGTGGAATAATTGTTCAAACCTTTTTGAAAATGAAAATGAGAGTTCGAGATTTTATGACCGCTCAGCTAAAGTCACTATGTCGTTTCAAGATATGTTTTGAAAATAAAGGAAGTAATTTCCTATCATTTGAGATCTCTTCACAACTTTTGTTCAGTTGTTGAAGGTTTAGAAGTATGAAAGCATGATTCTTGATTTTGTTGTTTTATATAAAACTGTTATATTTGCTGGGCATGTAAATGCTCATTCTTGCTTAAACTAAATGTAGTCAACAAAAATCGAGCGTGTTGAAGGTTCAGGAAATGACAAGGGAAAAGGAAAGATGAACAGATAAGATGATTATGTAACCTATTTGTAATAGATAGGTTTATTGTATATAATTAATGTTTAATTATCACGTGAAAAATATTTAAAGGTCTTAGAACCTGGGTATGTAATTATAGGCTTGTAATAATTAGTAATTACTTATCTATTAGTTTAAATGCATGATTAGATGTATCTTAGTATTAGTACCGTGAAGCACTGAATCTGGAGTTTAAAGGTATTTGGATTTGGGGGCATTACAGGTTGGTATCTGTGACGCCCTAAGTTCTCTACACTCCCTGTAGTAGATTTGGTGCTAACATAAAATTTTCATAAGACAATAACTTCTATCAGTCCAAGATTCACAGTATCCCATAACAAATAGTAGTTCTCGTCAGAACAATTACTGTATATGGATACCATCACTTGGATGTATAGATTTATAATCTCACGGATATTTCTTTCATATCGATAATTCCTATCTATCTGACATTCACAGTATGAATGATAAAATTATTTCTGGAACTGAGGGGCGCAACCTCAGTGCATACAGAACTCCCAAGATCATTCAATACCCTCATTCAGATGTATAGTTCATATAGATACTGTACTTCTTTCTAACTTCTCTAAGAATGTAAAAAAACTAAACAATTAACAAATCTAATAATATATTACATATTTTAGAATTCTATTATATAAATACCAAATTTACAATGTTATTACATCATATTCTGCAAAGATGTAACTAAGTTCTACACAATAAAACTTAATAATAGTAGAGTCTTTCTATCCATAAGAGTGAGTACAGGAACATCCGGGAATATCATTCGTTGCTGCAAAGGAAAAATGATATTTTGCAAGGATGAGCTACATAAGGCTCAACAAGTTTTAAACGAGTTTATATTTTATACTAAGACTATATTTGAATTGAATGAACATATAGTTCAAGATTTTTCCACATATATATATATACATCATTTTGGCCTCTATCAGTCATAAAGACTTAGAACCTCGAGATTGATCTGTTCAACCAGACATAGTAATCACTTCCATAGGTCATTTAGACTTAGGAGTCATTAGCATCATTTTGGCTTCTGTCAGTCATAAAGACTTAGAACCCCGAGATTGATCTGTTCAACCAGATATAGTAATCACTTCCATAGGTCATTTAGACTTAGGAGTCATTAGCATCATTTTGGCTTCTGTCAATCATAAAGACTTAGAATCCTGAGATTGATCTGTTCAATCGGACATAATATGCATATCCCAAAAAGGTCAGTGCTATAACTGCCTATAACCACCGGTCAGTACTATAACTGTTGGTTCTAAATAGTATCAGTATATGTGACGCCCCCAAATTCCAAGACCGCCACTTGGTCTCTCGAATTCGGTTCATCACGTGCTCATGGTAATACATCACAATAATAATAACTAAACAACACACATCACAGCGGAAAATCTATTCTAGAATAATTTACAATGATTTATTATAATTATTCTCCCAAGTCTCGCAACCTACAGTACTTAATAGATTACATAATAATATCAATTAACGACTTATTACATAACCTAACTTAAGCTTAAACATAATCAAAACCAGTCTTACTACATCATCTTAATACAACAATAAAATATTTAAAAACATAAAAGAGACAAGCTAGTTGGTAGCCTTGCCCTTGCCCTTATCAACGCCCGAAGGTTCGCCCTGCTCTGCCTTAACTGAAATGTTTTAGGGAAAGCAAGAATGAGCACAAATTGCCCAGCAAGTAATATACAATAAGGGTAAGTGATATAATCCTTAATTTTTGAAAGGGTATAACAAAGTTTGATAGTTCAAGGATAACAAGAATATCAACAGTTTTCAATAATAGTCGCTAAGGACAGAATAATATCAATGTGATTCAATAACAAATCAATTCAAGATTTCAAGATAACTGAATACTGAGCAGTCGCTAAGGACTATGAACTTCTACTAGAATTAACAGTAATAAACTGAAAATCTAACAAAAACAGGTACAACAGGTGATCAGCCTAAAGCACCATCGTTATGCATAACAATCAATCATACTCAAGTGTGCACGTCGGTTCTCCGACAATTATATATTCCTTTCAAAGAAGGTTGTTCTTCTCAGTCAAATACAAGATCCCGCACCAATCAATTAGTTTGGGTCGCTTTTCAATAATATAAGTCTAGCCGAATCAAATGGCATAGATACTTTCACAATATTCAGATACAATACTAAGTTCAACATGAATAATAGCTTTAATGAAATAAGAGTTCAAGTATGCTAATTCAATTCAAACGATTAAATAGGAAACTAGTTCGCAATATACAAAGATAGAATACTTGTATCCAAAGAGATAAGGTTTAGATACTCGCTTACGATATCCGTTGAATAAAATAATGCAAGGGTTTAGGATACTTACCTTATGCATAGTTTACTCACGTAAAGCTAGCCAACACTTTCGAATCCTATTTATAATGTATTACATGTATAGGATTTTCATTAGTTAACATATTCGGTACATAAGCTTGTTACTCAATTTAAATATACACACATGGTTCTAACTTAGTCTTATAACTTTATACGTACGTCATTGCGTACTTGTATGCTCGTAGCACGAAATTAGTTTATGCAATTAAGTAATATAGTTATATCATGTATGGAAATATAACACTATATTGATTATGCCTTTCTTATTCATGGAGTTTCATTTGTAAAATAAATATCATCATGCTTTACTACCAACACTTGTAAACACATACTAATAGAGATCTGACCAAGTTTAACAACTTAGGAAACATTCAAATGTTAACTAACACAACCAGAAACAAGTAGACTGCACCAATCCAAAAAATAGACTGGCGCAGTTGCGCCCTGGTTAGGCCTAGAGACGGCGCAGCTGCGCTGTCCCCTGGCCAGACCAGGGTTGAGCTTTTGCTTAGCTGCTCCTGTCCATCTCGTAAGTATTTATCAACATACAGAATATACATATGTTTAAGAGTATTGCATGCTTGCATAGTCCTTCTAAGTTCAATCTTTCATAACATGGTTCAAGATTAACATCTTAAATAATTTAAGGCCTTACAACGCCATGAATTCACATAAGCTATCATGCTTGTCACTTGAACATATAAGGTGGTCATATATTTCGTTGTTAAGCATGCTCACATGTTTCAATGTCATATATGCATAACTAGTATCGTTATTGGTTTTGAAAACATGCTTAAACTCATACGTGGTTACCTTGCATTGTATCTAACAAGTGTGTATATATGTATGACATCTTAGTGAGGTTAAGAGCACCCTCATGCATGTTAAAAATATCAGAACACTATGACTTCGATTCATGCAACTTTAGTTTTCCAGAACTTTCAAGTTTAACCTTTGAAATCGTTTTAAAAGTAAATTATATATATTAGTGTAATCTCAACATGTTAAGCTATCACTTCATGCATAACTAAGCCATATAATCATGCTTAAGAGGTCAGAACATCAATATGATACATACATACCAAAGTTCACTTTAAGAACTATAAGTTCAATTTCAAACTTCAAGTATTTTCATCAATAATGTATACCAACATAGCTATGAACATGCATGTCATCTCAAGTAATATATATATATGGGTGAAACCAGTTTTCATGCTTGTCTAGATCATACTAATATGTCTCGAAAGTCAGAATACTAACATGCGTCATATATGTTTAACGTCCGTTCATGAAACTTTAGTTTATTTTCACAATTATATGTCGTTTCATATACTTTACATGCAAACATAGCAATATATGTTCATACTAGGTCTAGGCATATCACTATACATTTTTAACCAGACACCAAGCTTGTTTAAACCTATATGAGCAAGCCATGACTCAACAGATTGCAGTAGGATGCAGAAAACTATAGCAGGGTGCCGGCGCAGCTGCGCCGCATCCCAAGCTAAAACCTGCGCAGCTGCGCCACTACTGGTTCGCACCAAACAGCAGGCAGCCATGGCAGTTTCTAGCCCAACTCACGAAATGACTTCACAAAAATAGTTTTTAAGCAACTACAATCCAATTCAAACATGTATATAAGCCATATAGCAACTAAGAAACATATCCCAATCCAAATTGGGATGAATTACAACAAGAATCAAGAATTTGATTTTTTTGACAGAGTCTGAAAATGAAGACAGGGAATGGAATTATACCTCTGCTATCCGTATAAGAAACTTGCTGCTATTCAATTCTTACAACTCTAGACTGATATTATATATGCTCTCAATCAATGCTCACTTATCAGTAAAATCCCAGCAAAAGAAATGAAGGAGGAGAGCTTATTTATAGAGAATTCATTATTCAGTCCATAGCTTTGCTCATCATTTTGAACTAACGGAAGAGAGGATTGCATGGTGGTTATGGGAGAGTTGGTATTTAGTAGTTGAAGAACACTGTTGTGCCCATTCCCCATATCATGATTTGCTAGAATGCTGAGGATTAATTTATGCAAGTAATAGGCTTAGGCTTTGATGGGTGTTCACGTGTACAAGGGTTGTGCCTAACAATATGGGACAAAGCACACTAAGCTCAGCATTTGCAAATGAACTACATGTTACACACATATCATATACTTATATTATGTGTACTTTAAGTCATCATGAAATGTACCAATATTAATTCAATGAATAGGTAACATGGCAATATAGTAAATGTAATTTGCACACATATAATCCATGTACATTTGTTTTACCGGATATAATTCAAATAAAATATTACCATATTACATTATCTCATTCATTATTAGATTCTATTAATTCAATAATTGTTTACAATATATTCATGATATATCATTTTAATGTATACTTACTCACATTGTCACATAGGCATTAATCATGTAGCTCACATAGTTTAATTAATCTTAATACATAGTCCATATATAGTATAGCCACATAAATGTTGCACCACACTATATAATATAATTGTATTCCATATACTTTATATATTCAAGTATTGCACATTTGCATATATCAATTAATATAATCTTATTATATTAATAACTCACTTATTTGTCAAATAAATAAATTATTTATCTCATTGATTAATTAACGATAGTATTAATTAATCCATTCCTCATTGATTATTAATTTCCATAATAATTGATTAACACTTATATGATTAAATATCATATTAAATGAATATAAATTTTATTATATTATAGACACGTTGCTCATTATAATTATTATCATTTTTTGTACAATAATAATAATCACATATTATGAATTAATCACCATTAATATTCCATAACCATTAATTAATATTCTATGATAATTAATATAGATTAATTGTTCGCTTAAATTAATATAATCATTAATATTACGTCACTGTGCCACACAAGGCTTTCACGAGTTTATCGCAAACTCCACATATTCTCAATTATTATAATTATTTAATTTAATATATAATTGAATTAATTATTCTCATAACACAAAATCATTTATATTCAAATAAATTCTCATTTCCATTGATATATTTATTTAATAATATTAGGAAATTCTCAGGTATTACATCCTCCCCCCCTTATAAAAATTCCGTCCCGGAATTGCTACAAGGTTACACAAATAAATGGGGATAATCCCTCATTATCATATCTTCTAATTCCCACGTTGCCTCCTCGACATCGTGGTTACGTCAAAGTACTTTTACAGAAGAAATAATTTTATTTCTCAAAGTTTGCTCTTTCCTATCTAATATCTGGATAGGAATTTCTTCATACGCCAAGTTCTTCTCCACTTGAATGGGCTCGTAAGAAATCACGTGCTTGTAGTCGGCCTTGTACGGTCGCAACACGGAAATGTGAAACACGTTGTGGATGTGCTCCAGTTCGGGTGGTAACGCAACTTTGTATGCCACTTCTCCCACTCGCTTCAGTATCTCGAACGGTCCTATGAATCTTGGACTCAATTTTCCTTTCTTGCCGAAACGGATTTTTCCCTTCCAGGGAGATACCTTCAAGAATACGAAACTGCCGACTTTGAAGTCTCGGTCTTGCCGATGCAAATCTGCGTATTTCTTCTGGCGATCTTGAGCTGCTACTAATCTGGCTCTTATCACTGTCACCACGTCTGGGATTTGTTGTACTAACTCTGGTTCGAGTATTCGTCGCTCCCCGACTTCGTCCCAACATAATGGCATTCTGCACTTTCTTCCATAAAGAGCTTCGTACGGTGGCATGCCGATACTTGCATGGTAACTATTATTATATGCGAATTCTACTAAAGGTAGGTGGTCGTCCCAATTTCCCTTAAAATCCATCACGCAAGTCCTAAGCATGTCCTCCAGCGTTTGTATTGTTCGCTCACTCTGTCCGTCTGTCTGAGGATAGTAAGCAGTACTCAACCTCAACTGCGTTCCCATTCTTTCTTGCAAACTCTTCCAAAAATTAGACGTGAAGCGCGGATCTCGATCAGAGACAATTGACACCGGCACTCCATGTCGTGAGACAATTTCTTTTACGTATAAGCTCGCTAACTGATTCAAACTGTAGCGGATCTTGATTGGTAGAAAATGTGAGGTCTTGGTTAGTCAATCCACGATAACCCAAATAGCATCATAACCTTTCTACATAACTGGAAGTCCTACCACGAAGTCCATCGTAATATGCTCCCATTTCCACTCTGGTATTTCTAACGGTTGTAATAAACCACTTGGCCATTGATGCTCTGCTTTAACGCGTTGGCAAATCAAACATCTACTGACGCACTCTGCGACTTCCTGTTTCAAATTGGGCCACCAAAAATGTTGCTTCAAATCTCGGTACATCTTAGTGCCTCCCGGATGAACGAAATACGTCTTATTGTGTGCCTCGTGCAAAATCTCTTCCCTCAACTCGGTTACCGCTGGTACCCACACTCTTCCTTCAAATCTCAAAATACCGTCTTTATCCATTCGAAATTTTTCTTCCACATTTTTCATGATCCTCTTTCGAATTTTCTCACACTCTTCATCCTTTTCCTGGGCTTCCTTTACTCTATCCAACAATGTCGGATGAGCTCCCACTACAAACAACTTCTCTCCAGGCTTCTTTGGTTCTTTCACTTCTATTTCCAATTTCTCCATCTCTCTTATCAATTCTTCCTGAGTCGTCAAATTAAATAACTTTTCCCTTCCTTTTCTGCTCAGAGCGTCGGCAACCACGTTTGCCTTTCCCGGGTGATAAAGAATATCGCAGTCATAATCCTTGATCAATTCTAACCACCTCCTCTGACACATATTCAACTCCTTCTGTGTGAAGATATATTTCAGACTCTTGTGGTCCGTGTATATCTCGCATTTTTCTCCGTACAAATAATGCATTCATATCTTTAACGCAAAAACTACTGCCGCTAACTCTAAGTCGTGAGTAGGGTATCATTTTTCATAATCCTTAAGTTGTCGTGACGTATACGCAATGACCTTGTCGTGTTGCATGAGCACACAACCAAGTCCCTTGTGCGATGCATCACTATACACCACAAAATTTCCCGCATCATCTGGTAATGATAACACATGTGCTTTGCTCAGTCTCCTTTTCAGTTCTTGAAAACTTTCCTCGCATTTGTCGGTCCATACAAATTTCACCGTCTTTCTAGTCAAATTGGTCAGCGGGGTTGCTATCTTAGAAAAATCTTAGATGAATCTTTGATAGTATCCAGCTAACCCTAAAAAGCTTCTCACCTCCGTCGGTGTTCTCGGTTGTTCCCAATTACTTACTGCTTCAACCTTCGTAGGGTCTACAGAGATTCCATTCTTATCCACCACGTGGCCTAAGAATTGAACCTTCTCCATCCAAAATTCGCACTTTGAAAATTTTGAATACATCTTTTCCTTCCTTAGTGCCTCCAAAACAATATTCAGATGTTCGGCGTGTTCTTCCTCAGTCTTCGAGTAGATCAAAATGTCGTCGATAAAAACCACTATAAATTTATCCAAGTATGGCTTGAAAACTCGATTCATCAAGTCCATAAATGCTGCCGGAGCATTAGTCAATCCAAATGACATTACCAAAAACTCGTAGTGTCCATAACGGGTTCGAAACGCAGTCTTTGGTATGTCCTCATCCCGTACCTTCAGTTGATGATATCCTGTTCGTAGGTCGATCTTCGAGAAACACTTTGCTCCCTTCAGTTGATCAAACAAGTCGTCTATCCTCGGTAGCGGATATCGGTCCTTGATCGTTACTCTGTTCAATTCTCGATAATCGATATAGAGTCTTATCGATCCGTCCTTCTTCTTAACGAATAACATTGGTGCTCCCCAAGGAGAAACACTCGGTCGAATGTAACCCTTATCCAACAACTCTTGCAATTGTATCATCAATTCCTTTATTTCTACTGGCGCCATACGATATGGAGCTTTCGAAATCGGTGTCGTTCCAGGTGCTAAGTCTATTACGAATTCGATTTCTCTGTCTGGCGGAAGACCAGGCAGATCGTTCGGAAACACATCTTGAAATTCATTAACTATGGATATATCCTTAATTTTTACTCCCTTTTTCCGAGTATCAACAATGTAAGCTAAATAACCTGCACATCCTTTCCTTAATAATTTCCTGGCCTGCATCATCGTAACGCAACACGATTGCTTAAGCGATGAGCTACCATAAAACACTACCTTAGACTTACTCAGAGTCTGAAGGTTCACACATTTATTTTGACAGTCAATTATCGCAGCATGGTTATACAACCAATCCATTCTCAGCATTACGTCAAATTCTCCCAATCTAATAGGAATCAAGTCTACGCTCAGTTCATGTTCTCTAATGTTTGCGCGATAATCTCGATAAACGTATTCTACAGGGATTATTTTCTTATTCGCAGCTTCTATGTTCAAAGGATTTTCTAACCGTTCTCGGGGTGTACTAAGTTTACTAGCAAATTCTTCAGATATAAAAGAACAAGTGGCACCCGAATCAAATAATACATAAGCATTTATATCATTGATTGGGATTATACCTGACACCACGTCCTTCGCAGCCACGTCGTCCTGGACGGTCATGTTAAAGGTTCTGGCGGTTGGGCGGTTGGATTGTGCCGGTCTACCGATCATCAGTTTGTTTCCTCCCCCTTGTTGGCTACCACTTCCGCCACTTCCCTTCTTCGGGCAATCCTTAATACGGTGCTCAGTTGAGCCGCAAGAAAAACACCCTTGGATCTTCTTTGGTTTCGGACAGTTGGGCGAGATGTGCCCTTCCTGTCCGCAGTTGTAGCAAGTGCCACGTCCCTTCCAGCACTCGCCCTGGTGATTCTTCCCACACTTTGGGCATCCTTCAGCCCTCTTCTTGAAACCTCCACAAAAATTCCCTGATTGATTATTGTTGTTCTTGTTGTTGTTGTTGTTGTTCTCCCACTTTCTCTTTCCCAAATTGCTTCCTCCGTTACTGCTTCCTCCAGTACGGTTCTCTCCTCCAGTATTCTTTCCTTTGTTTTCTTTGTTATACAGACTTAAGGCCTCACTGCCACATTTCGCAATGATTGCCTTTTCCAGTAATGTTGCAAAGGAATCAATTTGAAGAACTGATACGTTATTGAACAGCCACAGCTTCAACCCTTGTTCGAAGCGTCTAGCCTTTCTCTCTTCATCACCAACTTGGTGCTCCGCAAATCGTGCTAGTTCATTAAACCTAGCCGCGTATTGCGCCACTGTCATCTCACCTTATTTTAACTCTAGGAATTTCACCTCCATCCTATTCTTCATGCTTTTCGAGAAGTAATTTTTGAAAAATAGCGTCTTAAACTTATCCCAAGCTATTATCCCTTCTCCAGCTCTTTGATGATTAGCCTCCCACCAGTAGTTCGCTTCTCCCCTCATCTTGTACGTGGCAAACACTGTCTTCTGATCTTCGCCTACGCTAGCTATAGTGAAAGCTTTTTCGATCTCTTTGATCCAGGTTTGTGCGACGATTGGGTCGGTAGTTCCCTCGAACTCCGGGGGTCCTACACTCTTAAAATCTTTAAAGGTTGTTACTGGCACAGTCTGAGGGTTTGGGCGAACGGGTTCATTGTTCCTCCCCCTTAAGGCCTCTCCTAACAAGTCTACCAGTTTCTGGATCTGGTCTACTTGTTCCCTCTCATTGTTAACAGATTCTTCGGGTGCAGTCAATCTACGTCTAGGCGGCATTATCTGCATCACAATTTTTTATTTTATTATTATTCAAGTATATTATTTAAGTATTTCTTTTAATACAAAAGAATAAATTTATAACACATTTCTGAAATAAACTTCATTTATATTCATATGCCAAATCGTTTCATTACATGATTTCCCTAGCATACTGCTATAAATGTTATCATATATTTCCCCTAATATCACAAAAGATGGGGAATATACCAACCTACTAGCAAAACTACCCCTCTATCAAAAGCTAACTAGGGGTTCACATCACTATCCCACATCTTACACAAAAGATTGGGATTACAACATAGAATGTACAACACATAAAGATAAATGCTACTAACTACTACTAGACTGACTAAGAGAATCTCATCCCATCATCCCGCGCTTCACTGCGCTTTTGTACTCCAACTGTGCTATATACGCAACCAGCTCTCGGCTCAAGGTATGTAGAGTCTGTCCTTGTTCTGCCGGGTAGTGGTACACACCATCAATCACCCTCTCAAAAGCTGAACGGAACACATACCCCATCTTGTTCATCTTTCTCTTCTTGCACCTGACCTCGTCCTCTAGGTCGTCAGCTCTCTCATTGGTCGCTTCCCACTTTTCCTCGAAGTGTATCCTATCCATCACCTCCAACTCTAGCTGAGTACGGAGTGCTTCTTTCTCAGTCTTCTCACTCAATTCTCTCTGTTCTACTTCTTCCAGCTTTCCTGCCAGATCTACATTTCTCGCCACCGACCTGTGGAATAAGGTTCCCATCTGGATCCCTGCCTCCCTGCGGTAAGCGATCTCCACCTCTAACTCCTGCATGGCCAGCTTCCTCTGATGGTCTTCGTCCCTCAGCTTCTGGAACTCAGACTCTCTCTCATGGGCCTCGGCCTCCAGCTCATGAACCCTGCAGTCTAACTCTAGGATCCGCTCCTCATACTCTCCTAGCATTTGCTCCTCTACAGTAGCCTCATCAGAGTCCTGTACTGGCTCATCCTCCATCGGCTTGTCCTCCATCGGCTCCTCCTCTAGATCAGACTCTATCTCAATCTCGTCCTCGTCGTCAGACTCGAATGGTGCAACAGCCTGCACTGGTATAGGCTCTAGAGGTGCCTCGTATACTACATGTATATCCCTAGGCTCCTCCTCTGTCACTCTACTAGGTACACCTGCGTCTGTCATCCTACAATCACAAACACAAGACAAACAAACAGCAACTCCATTAGAATGTTAAATAAAACATAAGTTCATTGTATAGAATAAAGTTACATTTCATAACACGCTAAGTCTTGCTCTAGGGAAAACTCTATGTGAGTTTTATTTCCTTTCCAACTTCTAAGTTCGCCAAAGTTATAGTCTAAGGACACTCGTTCCTAAGGTTTATAACTACAGCTTTGATACCAACTTGTGACGCCCCCAAATTCCAGGACCGCCACTTGGTCTCTCGAATTCGGTTCATCACGTGCACATGGTAATACATCACAATAATAATAACTAAACAACACACATCACAGTGGAAAATATATTCTAGAATAATTTACAATGATTTATTATAATTATTCCCCCAAGTCTCGCAACCTATAGTACTTAATAAATTACATAATAATATCAATTAACGACTTATTACATAACCTAACTTAAGCTTAAACATAATCAAAACCAGTCTTACTACATCATCTTAATACAACAATAAAATATTTAAAAACATAAAAGAGACAAGCTAGTTGGTAGCCTTGCCCTTGCCCTTATCAACGCCCGAAGGTTCGCCCTGCTCTGCCTTAACTGAAATGTTTTAGGGAAAGCAAGAATGAGCACAAATTGCCCAGCAAGTAATATACAATAAGGGTAAGTGATATAATCCTTAATTTTCGAAAGGGTATAACAAAGTTTGATAGTTCAAGGATAACAAGAATATCAACAGTTTTCAATAATAGTCGCTAAGGACAGAATAATATCAATGTGATTCAATAACAAATCAATTCAAGATTTCAAGATAACTGAATACTGAGCAGTCGCTAAGGACTATGAACTTCTACTAGAATTAACAGTAATAAACTGAAAATCTAACAAAAACATGTACAACAGGTGATCAGCCTAAAGCACCATCGTTATGCATAACAATCAATCATACTCAAGTGTGCACGTCGGTTCTCCGACAATTATATATTCCTTTCAAAGAAGGTTGTTCTTCTCAGTCAAATACAAGATCCCACACCAATCAATTAGTTTGGGTCGCTTTTCAATAATATAAGTCTAGCCGAATCAAATGGCATAGATACTTTCACAATATTCAGATACAATACTAAGTTCAACATGAATAATAGCTTTAATGAAATAAGAGTTCAAGTATGCTAATTCAATTCAAACGATTAAATAGGAAACTAGTTCGCAATATACAAAGATAGAATACTTGTATCCAAAGAGATAAGGTTTAGATACTCACTTACGATATCCGTTGAATAAAATAATGCAAGGGTTTAGGATACTTACCTTATGCGTAGTTTACTCACGTAAAGCTAGCCAACACTTTCGAATCCTATTTATAATGTATTACATGTATAGGATTTTCATTAGTTAACATATTCGGTACATAAGCTTGTTACTTAATTTAAATATACACACATGGTTCTAACTTAGTCTTATAACTTTATACGTACATCATTGCGTACTTGTATGCTCGTAGCACGAAATTAGTTTATGTAATCAAGTAATATAGTTATATCATGTATGGCAATATAACACTATATTGATTATGCCTTTCTTATTCATGGAGTTTCGTTTATAAAATAAATATCATCATGCTTTACTACCAACACTTGTAAACACATACTAATAGAGATCTGACCAAGTTTAACAGCTTAGGAAACATTCATATGTTAACTAACACAACCAGAAACAAGCAGACTGCACCAATCCAGAAAATAGACTGGCGCAGTTGCGCCCTGGTTAGGCCTAGAGACGGCGCAGCTGCGCTGTCCCTTGGCCAGACCAGGGTTGAGCTTTTGCTTAGCTGCTCCTGTCCATCTCGTAAGTATTTATCAACATACAGAATATACACATGTTTAAGAGTATTGCATGCTTGCATTGTCCTTCTAAGTTCAATCTTTCATAACATGGTTTAAGATTAACATCTTAAATAATTTAAGGCCTTACAACGCCATGAATTCACATAAGCTATCATGCTTGTCACTTAAACATATAAGGTGGTCATATATTTCGTTGATAAGCATGCTCACATGTTTCAATGTCATATATGCATAACTAGTATCGTTATTGGTTTTGAAAACATGCTTAAACTCATACGTGGTTACCTTGCATTGTATCTAACAAGTGTGTGTATATGTATGACATCTTAGTGAGGTTAAAAGCACCCTCATGCGTGTTCAAAATATCAGAACACTATGACTTCGATTCATGCAACTTTAGTTTTCCAGAACTTTCAAGTTTAACCTTTGAAATCGTTTTAAAAGTAAATTATATATATTAGTGTAATCTCAACATGTTAAGCTATCACTTCATGCATAACTAAGCCATATAATCATGCTTAAGAGGTCAGAACATCAATATGATACATACATACCAAAGTTCACTTTAAGAACTATAAGTTAAATTTTAAACTTCAAGTCTTTTCATCAATAATGTATACCAACATAGCTATGAACATGCATGTCATCTCAAGTAACATATATATATGGGTGAAACCAGTTTTCATGCTTGTCTAGATCATACTAATATGTCTCGAAAGTCAGAATACTAACATGCGTCATATATGTTTAACGTCCGTTCATGAAACTTTAGTTTATTTTCACAATTATATGTCGTTTCATATACTTTACATGCAAACATAGAAATATATATTCATACTAGGTCTAGGCATATCACTATACATTTTTAACTAGACACCAAGCTTGTTTAAACCTATACGAGCAAGCCATGACTTAACAGATTGCAGCAGGATGCAGAAAACTATAGCAGGGTGCCGGCGCAGCTGCGCCGCATCCCAAGCTAAAACCTGCGCAGCTGCGCCACTACTGGTTCGCACCAGACAGCAGGCAGCCACGACAGTTTCTAGCCCAACTCACGAAATGACTTCACGAAAATAGTTTTTAAGCAACTACAATCCAGTTCAAACATGTATATAAGCCATATAGCAACTAAGAAACATATCCCAATCCAAATTGGGATGAATTACAACAAGAATCAAGAATTTGATTTTTTTGACAGAGTTTGAAAATGAAGACAGGGAATGGAATTATACCTCTGCTATCCGTATAAGGAACTTGCTGCTATTCAATTCTTACAACTCTAGACTGATATTATATATGCTCTCAATCAATGCTCACTTATCAGTAAAATCCCAGCAAAAGAAATGAAGAAGGAGGAGAGCTTATTTATAGAGAATTCATTATTCAGTTCATAGCTTTACTCATCATTTTGAACTAACGGAAGAGAGGATTGCATGGTGGTTATGGGAGAGTTGGTATTTAGTAGTTGAAGAACACTGTTGTGCCCATTCCCCATATCATGATTTGCTAGAATGCTGAGGATTAATTTATGCAAGTAATAGGCTTAGGCTTTGATGGGTGTTCACGTGTACAAGGGTTGTGCCTAACAATATGGGACAAAGCACACTAAGCTCAGCATTTGCAAATGAACTACATGTTACACACATATCATATACTTATATTATGTGTACTTTAAGTCATCATGAAATGTACCAATATTAATTCAATGAATAGGTAACATGGCAATGTAGTAAATGTAATTTGCACACATATAATCCATGTACATTTGTTTTATTGGATATAATTCAAATCAAATATTACCATATTACATTATCTCATTCATTATTAGATTCTATTAATTCAATAATTGTTTACAATATATTCATGATATATCATTTTAATGTATACTTACTCACATTGTCACATAGGCATTAATCATGTAGTTCACATAGTTTAATTAATCTTAATACATAGTCCATATATAGTATAGCCACATAAATGTTGCACCACACTATATAATATAATTGTATTCCATATACTTTATATATTCAAGTATTGCACATTTGCATATATCAATTAATATAATCTTATTATATTAATAACTCACTTATTTGTCAAATAAATAAATTATTTATCTCATTGATTAATTAACGATAGTATTAATTAATCCATTCCTCATTGATTATTAATTTTCATAATAATTGATTAACACTTATACGATTAAATATCACATTAAATGAATATACATTTTATTATATTATAGACACGTTGGTCATTATTATTATCATTTTTCGTGCAATAATAATAATCACATATTATGAATTAATCACCATTAATATTCCATAACCATTAATTAATATTCTATGATAATTAATATAGATTAATTGTTCGCTTAAATTAATATAATCATTAATATTACGTCACTGTGCCACACAAGGCTTTCACGAGTTTATCGCAAACTCCACATATTCTCAATTATTATAATTATTCAATTTAATATATAATTGAATTAATTATTCTCATAACACAAAATCATTTATATTCAAATAAATTCTCATTTCCATTGATATATTTATTTAATAATATTAGAAAATTCTCGGGTATTACAGTATATATATCTGTACCAATAATTATTGGTTTCATCACAGTTTATGCTTTGATATCAAATCAAATCCATTTTACGCAAATAACATCTCATTTCATTTAGTTATGCTTGAGCAATAAGCAATAACCTCTCAACAATAGATAACACGAACAAAGTGTATAACAAGTTGGTATAGTTAAAATAGAAGACTTGCATTTAATACAAAATTAAATGAAGTTAGAAAACTTGCATTATGACAACCCGAAAATTTATAAGATCTTGAGTGATTAATATAAAGGTTAAAGAATAAAACCTAGATAGAAATTTGAGGATTTACTTAAAATTTTTAAGTAAAACCTATATGGTTTACTATTGGAATGAGAATAGAGAAAATATGGGTTACAAAATTTCAAAACCCTAGAAATAAATTTATATGTACTTGAAGGAATATTAAGGATAAGGTATTACGATACCTATAAAATTTGGTAACCTAATATGTAAATTAGGTATTTGAATTAAATAACCTCAAGGGTCATTTTTATTTAATTGTCCTAGTATTTTAACTATATACTAGTGACCTAATCTAAGAGATTTATGAAATATGTCTCAACCTATTAGATTATCCTGTATGATTATGTGAGTGTTTATAACATATTAAGCCAATTAGGGCAATTAAGTTAATATACTAGTGGAATATATTTTGACTTATGTGGATTATGTACGTGATTAAATAAATATACATTATATAATGTGTATACATTTATTTTGTATATACAGAGAATTAAGAATAAAGTTATGTAATCTAATACATATATTAGGTATGATAATTAAATAACCTAAGAGATTATAATATGAGAGATTGTTAGTATTTAAAAATATATACTAACCCTAAGAGATTTATTTTATACATCTCAAATAATTAATTTTATAACATAAGTAAAGCAAGTCTAATTAAGTTATGAAATTACAGATACATGAGTAAAAAATTTATTTACAAAAGTGTGTAATAGAAACCCTAACTAAATGATTAGGGTAGGATAAAAATTAAAGCTATGAAACTAAGTTGATTATATGGCCCAAAAAATTAAATTTGCAAACCCAAAGAATTAAATAAGTAGCCCAATTTGTAGCCCAATTGAGTGAAGACTTATTGGACATTAAGTAAGATAATTGGACAATAAAAGAAACCAAAGCTTATGCCAAAGAAAGGCCCATGTGGTCAGATATAGAGGAGAAGAGATAGGGGGAGGAATGTAATAATGATATGACTTTAGTTGGTGAACAACCCACTTAAGTGTCAAGCTTTTATTCTTTCTCCAAACTTGCAAGCTAACTCTTGAGTGCAAGCAACATTATAATCATGATGAGAAAGAGAGAGGAGAAGCAAGAGCGTGGGAGGAGAATTAGATATACACAAATTATATTTACACAATTTTTACCAAGCCACAAAAGCCTTTCTTTTTCTCTTTCATCTCATTCTTCTAAGTTAGCTAAAGCAAGTAAGAGAGAGAGAGTGAGAGAGAGAGAGCAAGGAAAATTCGGCCAAGAGAGAAGAGAGAGAGGGAGAGTGTTTAAGCTTCATAAGTTCCTAATCAAAACATAGGAAGAAGAAAAAGAGAGAAGAACCAAGCTAAGGTATAAAATTCCAACTTATATAGTGTAAATTCCTTTTTGATTTGATTTGATTTTTGATAATATAAAGTAACGATCTTAAGATTTAAAACCTTAGATCTATGTGTTTATAAGTGTTTCATGTTTAGATCTAACCCTTTTAAGGATCAAAAGTTTGATCTAAATCATGAAATGGAAACTAAGTTTTCAAAAGTAGAAAACCCTAATTTTTCTTAGCCTTGGTTGTGTTTAATCTAGTATTTAGTGATTGTTTGATGAAATAGATCATGGATCAAGATAGATCCATGAGTATATGATATATTGGTATTATGATGGGTTATGTTAGTTAATGTGTGAGAACATGAAAGTTTTCTTAGAAATCAAAAAGGATTAAAAATCAGATTTTTTAGAAAACGATATATGAAATTTAAATGACAATAGTTCTCATTATATTTCGAATTTTTGAGTTTGGTCAAGTCCTAGAGTTAGATATATGAGTCTTTTAACATCTCCAAGTGGAATCACTGAAAAAGGAGTTGTAGATTTTTGTATGGACTATTTTTAGCAAAGTAGGCAAAATCTGAAAAAGTAAAAAAACATTCTGCCGAAAATTTCTAGGGGTCATTTTGGCAACTTAATCATTGAAATAAATTCAAAACTTTTAGGACATGAAAATATATGATATAAAGTACCTCCTGTACAAAAATGAGCTAATTCCGACTTATAACGACCGAGTTATGGTTATTTCAATATTTGGATTTTTCCCACAAAAACCACTATAACTGGAGTTCTATAACTCCGATGGCCACAAAATTTAAAATGGAAGTTCACGTTAATACGTGTAAGATTCTTCCAAGAGTTGGGAATTTTTGGAGTTGAGCATGATATAGCTAATTTCTTAAGCTACGAACTAAAAACGAATTTTTGAAAAATACTTAAGAAAATTGAAAAATTTTAGAAAAATTATTTTTGTGTATTAATATGTGTATATATGTGTGGTCAAAAGATAAAAAAATAATAAGATGGTTTGATATTTTCATGAAAAGGGTAATTCAGCTTGCTGAATTGGTCAATTCAGGTTGCTGAATTGGAAATTGAAAATGTCAGGAAGGGAAGACAGCTTGTATTCAGCTTGCTGAAATAATGTATTCAGTTTACTGAATTCATAAAAAGTTTTCCGAGTTATAATAAGAACTTATTAAGTGATCGAGCAAGTGTTAAGTCTAAGGTAGTACAATCGTACTCTTTAATAGTTGATATATAGTGTCTGGGCTAAACAATTCTTTTAGGGAGCGGAGTTATGTACGAACTAGCAACCGATATAACTCGCTGTGAAAAAACAATGTATACGAGACGGAAACTCGTTTATTGGTTGTTTGTGGGACACCACTCAGCATACTGTACTGAATACTGTTAGAGACTCGATGTGTGCTAGGTTTAGAATTGTGAATACGTATGGTGTTAAGGTATTATCTAATATTTGACTATGTGTTTAAATTTTAGATAGTTTACGTATAAAGTAATAGTATTGCGAGATAAGGTATGTTATGCTAATTGAGATATCAATCTTAATAATAATAGGTCTTTTCAATAAAGAGATTAAATTAGATTGTGTAGCAGTAATCGACGGTACATGCAAGTTTTCTAACTCAAACTCAAGTTATTATTTTTCAAACATGATAGTGGATAATTATTGTTGATTATTCCACATTTAAGATTATTATTGAATATTCGCATTTATTGCAAGTTTTCCTTAACTTAAACTTGAGTTATATTTTCAAAGCATGTTCGTGAATAATTATTGTTGATTATTCATATCCATACTGATTATTGATTCGCACTTAGTGCATGTTGCATATGTTCATCAGGTATGAAAGGCTGATCATCTTCATTACCCTAAGGTTCAGTTAAAGTTGTTCATGGTCCTTGTTGACATTAAACATTATTGGTTCAGTCATTCATTTATTGAAATTCTGATTTATGTTATTTCACAATTATTATATTGTTGAAAATTTTAAAATTTATTCTTTCTCTCAATCATGATATATTCTTGTTGTATTTAAACTTTCTGGGCAAAGTAGTTTCTCACCTTTGTTATATCATGATAACAAATTTTTAGATTAAGACGAAGGCTCGAAGAAATACAGAGGCAAATACAAATTCCAAGAGTAGAGCATTTCGTATTCATAACTATTTAGTTATCATATGCAAATGATGTTGTAAACCTTTTTAGTTACTTAAGGTATGTATTCAGTTAAAGTTAATAGACCTTGGAAAAGGTTATAGAATCATGTAAAATAAACAATTTATGTTTATATTTTCTGCATTAGTTTATAGAATGTGTATGAAGATAAAATATCGTAACATACCAGGTCCGAGGTTCTAGGGAACGGGATTTGGGGGCGTCACAGGTTGGTATCAGAGCTGTAGGTTATAAATCTTAGGTAGGGCTACCTTAGGCTATAACCGCAGATATGAGAATAAGGATTAAACTCAGAACGAGTTTAAGTGATAAGAGACGAATTCAAGAAATTTATCATTAAAGATAAGAATAAGATAATTAAGATTCAAAGAAGAATCTTAAAAAATTATAAGATAAGAATCTGGAGTTACCTGACTCTAGTAATACAGATGAAAAGTGATAATAAATGGACAAGGTCTATAAGATGAAAAGTCTAAAATCATAATGTAATATGATTAAAGGGAAAGATAAGAAAATCGTAAAATAAAACGATCATAAGCTAAAAAAAATCGTAATATAACACAATGATAAGAAGAGATCACAACGTGATCTGATGAGGTCATAGGAGGACAGAGGATCAATCGATTGATTGAAAACTTTATAGTAGAATTGCTATACGAAAATGGTACTATGAAATAGTACAAAGATAAAACTCGAAAAGAGTTGTATAAGATAAGATACGGATTAAATGAAATTCGTATTGAGTAAAGAGAGAGCTAGAATTATGTGAGATTTCAATTGAGGACTCAGGTGATAGCTGAGTTGTACAAACCTTTGTATGGGCTGGGGGTTTTGTGCTTGATCTAACGACTACTTAGTTTATCACATTGATAATCATTGAAATATTGGTGTCTCGCTATCGATATACCTATGACGAGAAGGTGATTCTTTTCTCATTATTATTGTCGACGTCAGAAAAAAATTCGGGGGTCGGGTCACAACCCGGATCTTTCTGTCTTCCTAAGTTATCTCTACCCTTACTCTTTTTATTGTGAAAAAGGTTTTGAAGGAGTTTTTAGGAAAAGGTCAACATGTATCATGTCAATGATTTGAACGTTATACATAGTCGCCAGTTGGTAGATTTGAAATGGTTGTACCAACTCAACCGAGTTTTGTTTGAAAGGAGGCCCAATTTTTGGACATTGTTGAAACTTGATCTTTGAAGCCAAAGTTTTGAGTTCGGGGGCTTGGTTAAGTGTGAGGAAGGTGTTAGGCACCCCACAACTCCCGTGTAAACACGGTACCGCATCTTTTCAATATTTCTCTTAAAAACTGAAATGTGTGTGTGAATGCTGTGACACCCCCAAATCTGGGTACTTTGTTTTCACATGATTTTGTGTTCACTTTCTAACTATAACATACATCTACCCAATATAACCTCAAAATAAATTACAACCTTTATTTAAAATACTAAAATCTCCCTTAAAACAAGGGTTACAACTTTCTTCCAAAATAATTCCAAGGTTTAGTCTAATCTTGACATAATAATAAAGTGCGGAATAAAAATATAACATTAAAGTCTATTACAATCATTTTAAAATAATTAAACAAGTCTTCACTTGTTCATCTTTCCTTTGCCTTTACTTGATGACGGAGCATCAACATTAACAACCTTAGCTGCAATTGTTATTTAATGCAAGAGTAAGCAAATAACAGCTCACTGGAATTTAACAATAATAAAAACATGGAAGAATATCTTTAAAAAGATTTGAATAACTTTACTCACTTCAACAATAAAGAACTGAATAATAATTCTTTCATCACAGTTATAATTCGAATATAGAATACATCTGAGGGTCATAAGACCTTGAACTTTTGTCCTAGGTTATAAACATCTTTATTTAAAACCTTTAACAGTCATTAAGACTACGGGCCTTAACTCGTACTTAGGGGGATCAGCCCTTCGTACCATGTATTGTGCACAAACATCTTAACGCTTACGCGTAGTAACTTCCCCTAATAAATAGGGTTGTTCAACTCAGTAATTGAATACAAGTCCGCACCAAAAGAAGTTTGGTTTGGATAAGCTTACAAAGGTAATTTAGAATTTACGTTCATCAACTAAGGATTAGTTGAATCGACTTTCAATAATTCATAAATAAAAAAATTATGAACTAACATATGCTTTAGAAGTAACTTAAAGCATTCAAAATAGTAAACTGGATCTTACTTGAACAATAAGTCAAGATCACTTCAATTAAATAAATAATTGTCCAATGTAGAAATAAAAAGGACATTCCCAACATGATACCATAAGAACTTGCATAGAATTAACGAGTTTAGGGTTTAGAATACTTGCCTCAAGCGCAAGCTACTAACACAATCACGTACTTACACTTCCTATATACATATACATTTAATCACAATAACCTAAATTAGTTAACACATAACTAATTCACATAGTTGGTTAACCCTCACGGTTAACTCATTCTAATTAAATAAATAATAATCAACCATCACATAGTTACTTACATCACATAGACATGCTCACATAATTAAATCACTTATGTATTTTACTAAATTATAATTAAACAATTATAATTTAAACACTTAATCTAATTATAATTACTTAAATTGTAATTACCTCTTATTTTAATTAAATTATAAACAAATTATAATTTATAATCAATTAAACTACATCATGCATTATAATTACACAAATTATAATTATTCATGCAATTATCAAATTATAATCTATAATTAACATGCATTTATTAAATTATAATTACATAAATTATAATTTTAATTAACATCTAATTGATTAAAATAAATCAACTTCTATTCATTATAATTTAACAAAATTATAATTTAAATTAAACATTTACTCTTAATTATAATTACTCAAGTTATAATCAAGTAGTTCATATTACAATTAAACAATTATAATTTATAATTTAAATACTATATTAGGTTTTCAAAATTCTTTTATTTTACAAATATGAAACTGTCAAATTCATGTTAACAACATGTTATAGCAGTTAGATATATGCTCATTATCCTAGCAACAATGTAATTGAAACATAAAAAAATAAACTGCACAACTGACCAAACTCACTGTCTCTGCATAGCCAGCGGCGCAGCTGCGCAGCTAAAGGCTTTGGCACCGGCACAGCTGCGCAGGTGCTTGATCTGGGAACTACAGCCGGCGTAGCTGCGCTGCTTCTGCATGTGTTACCGGCGCAGCTGCGCAGGAACGCAGACAGAAGCATGCAGTTCAGCACCCTGCTTCACCGGTTCACCCCATATGCCAACAAACGGCAATTACAGCAACACAGACATTGTAAATCATACATATGCAATAATACTCATGTTATATATGCTACTAATCATAGAATTTGTCCAAGCAATGAGAATCAAAAGTTTTAGAAAATCAAATTTGATATTTTCATAAAACTCATATATTTTACAAAACCATTCACTGTAACTCAATTTCTTAAGAATTCAACTTATAATACATGCGTTATTCTCATGATTCAAGATAACATCCTAAACAATTCTAAACAAGCATATTAACATATACCAATTCCATCAATTTCTTAATCTAAAACCAACCAAATACATGAAACTCACAAGAACACAATCTCCACATGTAAAACTTATTTTTACAGTACTTTAATTTCTGAAAATCATTTATAGCATATAACTCACTATGACCAATACATGAATACAATCTATATATATACCATTTATTTTTATACAATTTCATGAAAACTTATTTTTAACAGAGAATGAATACGAAAAATATATAACTGAGTTCTATAACAATTAGAAATTATAGATGGTACCTTTTTGCTAATAGGTTGACAGAGAAGATGATGTGAGCTTGATTCTAGCAATTCCTCTTCCTCTTTCTCTTCTGCTCTATCTCTTCTCTGCTCTTCTTAAACTAACGTAGTATAGATTAACGTAGAATAAAAATTGACATAATATAATATAATACGTGTACTAACTATACTTAATACCCTAATTAAATTATCAGTTACATAAGTTTCAAAATTCAAAAAGCCTTAAGGCTTTGTTTGGCCAAAACCTTTTAATTTAAAAAAACTGATTATTAGCTAAGGCCTTGTTTGGGTAAAATAGATTTAAAACTAGTGCAAGGGCCCTGTTTGGCAAAACAGTTTAAAATCCTTTTCTTTATTTTAATAAATCATTTTAACACATATTTTAATGTTACACTTTAATTAATTAAATACTTAACATTCTAATTTAATCAATTAAAATCTAACATCATTTAATCCCATAAAAATTGCCACATAATTATAATTACTCGTTAATTATAATTCATATAATACTACATCACATAATCCATCTAATTTAATTATCTCAATTAAATTAGAACTATACTATAAAATTAATATGCATCAACTAAATTAAGTATCAAATATTCATTTAATTAATGTATAACACTTAGTTAAATCACTCCACAAAATCACATAATTTATTTATATTAATAAGTAAATCACATAAAATATTTATTTAACTCAATAAATATTTAAAAATTATCATATAAAATCTCAATCGTTACAAATACTGTTTGAAAATTGGGCCTATGTTTGATGGAAAGCATGTCTATGCATCGTAGAACCTATATACGAAGGGTTTGATTTCATTTGCAAAATTGTTTGATTTGATTTTCAAAAGCTTCTTTTCTTCGAAAAGATTATTGAATGATGTTTTGAAAGAAGGTTTTCAAACCCTTACGCTAACATAGGAATTGAATCATATCGATACTTTAGTCTTATCTTTTTCAGCCTTAAGACATAATTTGAATGGTGATTGTCGGGCTGCGAAGCATCCTCGACCACAATATATATACAAGTGTCGGTATCCTCATGGGCATGATAGCCATCGGAGGGACTCTAACATGACAAACCATTGTTCTCATTATTTTGAGACCTTAAATCCGGATAACCGTTTAAGGACCTTTGTATGTACATTTTACAGAAAAACTGGCAGGGTACATTTATAAAGTTGGGTTTGTCCATCATGGGAATCATATTCTGATTTGTTTGATCATGAATCCCACGATTCCTAGGCTCACATAGGGAGGCCAATCAGCTCAAATTTGTACAGAAACAGATATATATCCAAATATTGCCAGAACCAAGGATTCATCAGTAAATCTTGGTTCGCACCTGGTCAAAGCATCTCATTTCCACTAGATAACGATCTAAGGGCCGCGAGGTAGCTTTTACAACTGAAACTAGAAAATTGCTAGATTTAAATAAATCTCAGCCATTCTAGCTTCCCGGTTATGTCTGAACCTATTTTGAACCGTTTGAAAGCTAGAGTTGCGAGATTTAAATAAATCTAGTTCCCCCGCAGAAATGTCAGTGCCGATTCATATAAAATGAATATTTAAAGCGATAATTTAATAAAAGCTAGTAAAGCAATATATATATATATATACAATTATATATACGAAAGCTGTAAAGGGCGATGGTTTTCACACAGGTGCCCAGACTGGAATTGAAATATATATATATATATATGTTTATAAATGCTGTATAAAAGCCATGGAATGATCCAGGCTGGACAGAATTGAAATATATATAGGAAAAATAGTAAAAAGGGTAATTGGTTTTCATGCCTGTGCCCAAACTAAAATTTGAATATATACAGGAACGTAGTCAACTAGGACTGGGAAGATAACCCAGTTTGGTGAAGTTGCTCAAAATGCAGATATTATTATTTAAAAGCTACTGGAAGCGAAGGTGTAGAAATGCCAGAAAATGCGTTTATGCACAAAAATGTACCAAAAGTTGACAAAAAGGGCCACGGAACTGAGTTTAGGGCATATTTAGGAAACAAAACTTGATATGCAAGTGTATAAAAGTGCGAAGAAGTAATATTGACTTGCTGATCGTAAAAATACTCACAATGGACTGTTATACGGGCATTTCGCCAAATCGTAGGCATTACACGTCTGAATCTACCGGTTATTTTTTGATATATGGTAGTATGTGGGTATATCTACGTGTTAGAGTGAAAAAATTTGGGTTTAGAAGACAAGAAAATGGACAAAAAACGAAACAGGCAGGGGTTTGGAGCGTTTTTGAATTTTTGAAATGAGAGGGGGGTGCACCTTTATATATAGGCCAGGTAGCCTCCACTCTACCTGCTGCTGCCGCAGGTAGAGGTGAGGCACCACGTGGCAGGGTTCACATGGTGGGTCCCATCGTCTCGAAGTACGTGCACTCCGAGCATTGCAAGGTCTGATTTAAAACTTTTTAACTTTTGATCGGAGCGTCCGTTTGAGGCGTGCTATACCTTTTCGAAAAGCCATCGCTGAGAGTGTCACAATGACATGGGATAAAATATTTTTTAGGTCCAAGAAGACGGGTTCAAACCAGGTGTTCGATTTCCTGCAGTTTATCCGTTGAGCTGTCTTGCGCTGTTTGCACTCGGGATCATCGTTATGGTTAGTTCAGACCTTGGTGGAATAAATTTGGCTTGAGTTTAACCGAATCGGCTTGGAGTTGGTAAAATGACCATTTTTCCCCTCCGGGGTTGCCTTCAGTGTCGGCATGGCCTTCGGTGGACTTCTTGGGGCTGTTTATGAGATTTGGATCCCATTCGAGTCTGTTTGTCCTTAGTGTTATCTCTGAGGTTGACTTGGTTGCTCCAAATTTTCCTCTGGAGATGTTGTGATGCTTCAGGATCGTTTCTGAAGTTGACCTAACTTCCGAGGTCGAGACCGGCGATGACCTGTACTTCCCGAGTTAAGATTGGGGCTATTTGTACCTCCCGGATTGAGATCGGGGCTGACTTGTACCTCTCGGGTTGAGACCAGGGCTGACCTAAACCTCCTGAGTTAAGGCTGGGGTTGACCTGTACCTTCTGGGTTGAGATTAGGGCTGAGCTGTACCTCCCGGGTTGAGACCGGGGCTGACCTGTACCTCCTGGATTGAGACCGGGGCTGACCTGTACCTCCTGGGTTGAGACCGGAGTTGACCTGTACCTCCCAGGTTAAGACCAGGGCTGACCTGTACCTCCCGAGTTGAGATCGAGGCTGACCTGTACCTCCCGGGTTGAGACCGGGGCTGACCTGTACCTCCTATGTTGAGACCGGGGCTGACCTATACTTTTTGGGTTGAGACCGGGGCTAACCTATTCCTCTAGGGTTGAGACCGGGGCTAACCTATACCTCTCAGGTTGAGACCGAGGTTGAGCTGTACCTCCCAGGTTGAGACCGGGGCTAACCTGTACCTCCCGGGTTGAGACTGGGGCTGACCTGTACTTCCCGCTGTACCTCCCGTGTTGAGACCGGGGCTGACCTGTACCTCCCGGGTTGAGACCGGGGCTGGCCTGCACCTCCCGGGTTATGACCGGGGCTGACCTGTACTTCCCGAGTTGAGACCGGGGTCGATTTGATGGCCCGGTATTGAGACCAGTGTTATATATCAGAGAAATATATTTTTGATTCACTTCTTTGTTTGGATATGTATTGTCATTGCTGAGTGATTACCACTTCTTTTATGACTCGCTGTTGTTGATGTATCTTGAGCTTCTCCTTGATGGACTAACAGTGAGATGTCAAAGAGTAGCTCAGCTGGGCCTGTTGATCAGGGTAGCTTGATAGGACTTAGCCTTTATATGGTTTCGATGTCTTGGAACTGGTTTTTATTGGTTTTTATTTTTTCTTGAAGGTCAAACTGCACCATAAATGGCTGCCTACGTACACCCGGATGTAGGGTGATTAGGTCATTCGTAGTTCACTTTTTATGTGAGAGATGTTTGAAAAGTATTTTTCTTGGGTTTTGAGTTTGGTTTGATGAGTTTTTGAATTTTTTGCTTGGTTTGACCTCACCAGAAATGGCTCTATTTAGGAGAGTGTGCTATCAGGAGCATTACGAGGCAGATCCGTATTCCCATTGTTCCTCCTGCTTGGCATCATTGGCCATTGCTCTTTCCATTAACAGATATCCCTATGGAGGGCATAAATGGCTTTACCCTATCAGAGAGACCTTATAGCCAGGAGGCATTTAGTAGCTAGTAGAGTCCTCGCACTATTAGAGCTCAGACTCGGGCAACCCAGTTTATAGCAGATATGGTGCCTGGGTCTGTGATGATGACAGACTGGATAGCTTGCCACAGGGAGCCCACTCATTTAGATCAGATAGCAGAGCTGACCCGGGAGTTAGAGAGAGCTCGCTTTTTTATCAGGCATCTTGGCAGAGATCCATCAGAGGCACCCCTTCCAGCTCAGGAGCAGACCCCTCTTTAAGTCCATTTTCCAGCAGTTTTGCAAGGGTAGATCCTCCCTTGTACCTCCCAGACATGCTTGATGATAACGATTTTGTGTCCACGGAGGACATGGAGCAGGTTAACCACCTGAGCGTAGATATTTTGGATCTTTTTGGATATCTATTGTAGCTATATCTTTTGGTCAGCTACTGTCTTGGCTTTTGGGCGGCTGTGCCCCATTTTGATAGACCACTGTTAGTAACTGGGTGGTGGTGTCCCATTTTTTTGTACTCTTCATTTTGCTTTGTATTATTAGACAGGGATGATGCTTGTAGTAGATAGTTTATTGTAGATCTGCATGATATTTCCTATCTATCGCATTATATTTATCATTGTCACTATGCATATATTATGTCATGTGTATGCATTTAGACAGATTAGTTCAGATTTGACCCCTGGATGGTCTTGTGATACGGTGATACAGATGGCATCGTCTACCGTTAGCCGTATCGAGCATTTACCACCGTCTGAGGTGGTGTTGTCATTGAGATCGTGGTATAACAGTTTATCCTTCTTAGCCAGAGGGACAGTTGATCAGATATTGGGGCATTTATTGGCCCTTGCAGACTTTTGGGTTCCGTATGGGTTCGTGGATGGTCTTTTACCCTTCTGGATACCCGAGAGACAGGTCTTCCATTTTGGACAGCATGATCTGACGTCGACCCTTAAGGAGTACTAGCGATTTATCGGTTTAGCCTTAGAGTTGCCCTGCGCTTGGATAGCGATTAGTGATATGAGGAGACCATTTACGCGGATGTCAGGTCTTCACCAGAGCGTGGTGAGGGATGAGATCATCTCTAGACGGGTGATCTCTATTGAGTTCTTGATTGATCGCTTTGGTGAGCTCGATAGCTATGATCGACATGTCGAGGATTTTATTATGTCAACAGAGGCATGACATTTAGCCAGGAAAGACATTTTGCTGATATGCATCGTATCCTACGTTTACATGCTGCTGCGCTTGGACCATCTGGATGTGGGGTTGATAGTCACAGTTCGGGCCTTTAGACAGGGTAGCACTATTATACCGATGATACTGGCTGAGACGCTGAGGTCAGTTACCTACTGCAGTACCCACTCGAAGGGGTTTTTCAGAGGCAGTTCGGTCTTGTTGTATGTATGGCTTATGTCCCATATTCGACCGATTGGATTTTTTAGACCTCATGGGCATTGCTTCACCAGCGAGGTAGCCATATCTTACTCCTTTCAGCCTGCGGAGTGTATTGATGCAGAGACATGGTCGGCATTTCTGACTGATATTGAGAATCTATTCTTGATTTTGCCATGCTCAAGGCTAGCCTCCCCCTATAGCTTTATTACCTATGCATCTGGCATGGACAATCTGCCCCTAGCGGCATTGAGGGGAGTGACCACTTACCATCCTCTGGCTGTTATAGGCTAGTTTGATCAGTATTAGAGCCTGCATCTGTTTGAGGGGGCTACTGATCAGAGGATGTCAGCTTTGTCTATGTCATCTACTGACTTGTTTTGAGTGTATGAGTGTTGGACTCACATGGAGAGGGCTGATTTCTCCAGTAGCCATCCGGACCGTTCTCCAGAGTACTTGGCATGGTTGGAGGCAGATATCGCATCAACTGCATTCATCCAGTCAGCTCCTATTGTAGATTCAGACGAGGAGGAGCCTATGGAGGATCCTGATTCTCCTACTAAGGATGAGTTATTCATGTGTTTGACAGCAGCACTAGTTGGTGATCCACCGATCATTCCTGCAGGGACAGATCCGGCTTTGGCAGACTCACTAGCTAGGATGACCTTTGAGAAGGATCAGGCTAGAGCGCTGATGTTGATCGCCCTGTCTGGCAGAGATATAGCTTTGGCTGAGAGAGACAAGGCTCGAGCCGCTCAGGATGCAGGATTAATTTAGCGAGATGAGATCAGATCTGCCAGAGATGCAGCTTTTATGGAGATCGAGGAGGCTTTGATTGCTAGGGACGCGGCTTTTATGGAGAGGGACGAGGTTATAGCTTTTTGGGATTTCCACATTGCTGACAAATACTGCTCTTTAGTCTTAAACTCATTGTCTGGTTACCGAGATAAGTGCATATATTGATGACCACAGTGCCACATTGCAGATGACTGTGGATATTTTAAGTTATATGGAGGCTGAGGGTATTGCACTTGCAGCTGCTCCTCCATCTTCAGAGAGAGATGCCATGGTGGCATTACTGGCCCGCTTATCCTTGGGTCTATAGACTAGCTTTGTTTTTCCTGCACATACTAGATCAGCCATTTTTGTCATGTACAGGATACTATGTATATATCAAAAAGTGTTATATATCAGAGAAATATATTTTTGATTCACTTCCCTGTTTAGATATGTATTGTCATTGCTGAGTGATTACCACTTCTTTTATGACTCGCTGTTGTTGATGTATCTTGAGCTTCTCCTTGATGGACTGACAGTGAGATGTCAGAGAGTAGCTCAGCTGGGCCTGTTGATCTGGGTAGCTTGATAGGAGTTAGCTTTTATATGGTTTCGGTGTCTTGGAACTGGTTTTTATTGGTTTTTGTTTTTTCTTGAAGGCCAAACCGCGCCGTAAATGGCTGTCTACGTACTCCCGGGTTGAGGGAGATTAGGTCATTCGTAGTTCACTTGTGTTAGAGAGGTTTGGAAAGTATTTAACTAGTGTTTTGAGTTTGGTTTGATGAGTTTTTGAATTTTTTGTTTGCTTTGACCGCACCCAAAATGGCTGCCTACGTACTCCCTGGTGGAGGGAGATCAGGTCATTCGTTGTTCTGGCTTCTAGTGAAAATTGAACCTGATTTGATTTGTAGGACCCGGATGAGGGTATGCATGTGTTTCAGACATAGTACCTTTTATGGTGTCTGAGTTGATGAGTTGGGGAAATTCGATCCCGTCAATATTTTTGTAATCTGATAGCTCCTCTCGTCAACACCTTCTTGACAATGAAAGGGCCTTCCCAATTAGGGGCGAACTTTCCTTTAGCTTTATCTTGATTGGCCAAAACTTTCTTCAGCACTAAGTCATTTTCTTTGAATTGTCGTATTCGGACTTTCTTGTTGTAGGATCGAGCAATCCTTTGCTGATATAACTGTCCGTGGAAAATGGTTGTAGCCCTTTTTTCATCTATCAAGGACAGTTGTTAATACCGGTCTTGTAACCACTGACCTTCGTCCATCTGAACGTCTATTAACACTCTCAAGGACTCCATCTCTACTTCTATGGGAAGGACTGCTTCTATGCCACAGACAAATGAATAGGGGGTAGCCCCAGTAGAAGTGCGCATTGATGTCCTGTATGCTAATAGGGTTAGAGGTAGGCCATTCTTTGTGATTGGCAGACATTTTCTGCATGATCTTTTTGATGTTCTTATTGGCTGCTTCGACAAAACCTTTTATCTTGGGCCGATAGATAACGTAATTGAGATGCTTGATGTGGAACTTATTGCACAGTTCTTTCATCATTTGATTGTTCAGGTTCTTGGCATTGTCTGATGCCATCACCTTCGGTTGTCCATATCGACAGATGACATTATTTCTGATGAACACAATAATTACCTCTTTGGTGACTTTGGGAAACGAGGCAACTTTAACCCATTTGGTAAAGTAATCGATTATGGTGAAGATGAATCGATGACCATTGCTGGTTTTGGGTTCTACTGGACCTATCACATCCATTCCACACATGAAGAAAGGCCATGATGAACTTATGCTGTGTAGCTCATTTGGAGGAGCATGTATGGCATTTCCATGTACTTGGTAATGAAAACATCTCTTGACGTGATCATCACAGTCAGCTTTGAGCGAGATCCAGTAATGTCCTGTTCTTAATATCTTCTTGGCCAGCAGGTGATCGCTCATGTGTGGACCACAAACTCCATCGTGGATTTCATCCATCAACCTCTGGGCTTGCTCTTTATCAAGGCATCTTAACAGGCCTATACCAGCATCCCTTTTGTATAGTGCATCTTCGCTCATATAGAACTTTATAGCCATCTTGTGAATTCTCTTTCGCTCGGATTGGCTTGCTCCAGCGGGTGTAGATCTATCTCAGAGATATTCCTTGATGTGTTGATGCCAAGGCTGATTGACAGGAGGTATTTCATCTGATATGTCTCCAATGTAGTTCTCGTATATCAGGGCCTTCTGATTTATGAATTTGATATAGGGAAATCCACTCCTATCAGATATGCGAATTAATGAAGCCAACGTCGCCAATGCATCAGCGAAGTCATTCCTACCCCGAGGAATATGGCTGAAAGTTATGTCTTCAAACTCCAGGGATATTTTGATGACCTGCCAATGATAGGGCAGCAAATGTAGTTCTTTGGTGTGATATGCCCCAGTGGTTTGTCGGATGACTAACTCAGAGTCTCCAAAGACCAGTAAATGTTTGATACCTATGGATTCGGCTAATTTCAACCCCATTAGTTAGAGCAGTAAACATGGAAGGTGCAGGAGCTGGAGAAGTCCTTATCTCTGGTACAGGAGAACAGTATCCTGTGGCTATCAAACTTCAATTTGGCAACACCAACAACACAACCGAGTATCCCTGGAGAATCACCTTGACGCCAAAAGTACATTTGGCGGGATTTAGCTAGAGGTTGTACTTATGTAACCTGTTGAACAGCTTCCTGATATGGTCTAGGTGATCATCCTCCCTTCGAAATTTGATGATGATGTCGTCCACATAGACCTCTATCTCCTTGTGCATTATGTCATGGAATAGGGCCATCATGGCTCGCTTATATGTGGCTCCGGCATTGATGAGGCTAAAGGATAGTCGTCTGTAGCAGAAGGTTCCCCAGGGAGTGATGAAAGCTATTTTCTCCCGGTCCTCTTTAGCAACCATGATCTGATGGTAACCAGCAAAGCAATCTATGAAGGAATATATGCCATACTGCGTCGTATTGTCGATCATGATGTGGATGAAAGGTATTGGGAAATTATCCTTGAGACAGGCTTTGTTCAAATCTCGATAATCCATGTAGACTTGTTCCTTCCCTTCGAGTTTAGGCACGAGAACTATGTTTGACAGCCACTCCGGGTAGGTTAATACAATGATGATTCCGGCTTTGAATTGTTTAGTAACTTCTTCTTTAACTTTCAGACTCCATTCAGGTTTCAATCGCCTGAGCTTTTGTTTGACTGTCTTGAATCCATCTTTAATGGGCATTCGATGGATGACAATGTCTGTAGACAGGCCAATTATGTCTTCATGTGGCCATGAAAATACATCCTGGAACTGTGTTAGGAGTTCAATCAGGTCGGATTTTTGGTCTGGTGTGAGGTCTACATCTATCTGGATTTCTTTGATGTTTTCGGAGGTTCCTATGTTGATAGTGGTGGTTTGGTCGAGGTTTGGTTTGGGTTTGTCTTCAACCCATTCTTTGATCTCCTCGGGCACCTCATAGTCATCTTCCTCCTCTTAATCAATATCCATTAAGTCGAAGTTCAGTTCTATATCAAAGTTGTAGTCACTTTGACAGGTTGGCATCTCACCATCAGAGATAAACACATCCAATGCTTGAGTCCTAAAAATAAAAATGCTTTCATTTTAATATATATAACTGCTTAAATATATAGAGCATTTGGCAAAGCATGACAAAAGTTACTGCTATAGCTGTGCAATCAAAAGTAAGCAGTAAATGAAAGCATGTTTAAAAGGCAGACAGACTATCTACTTTTTTACCCTTTTGGACTGAGGCAAGGGACACTGTTCCAGTTATCCAGGGTTAAATCCTCATGAACATGGAGGATCAAGGATTTGTGATCATCTGTCTCTTCTCGAATAACGACAGAAACATCCTTTATAATAGGGTCGGGGTTTTTCTTTGAACTGCCCCCTTTTTCCTTCTTGATGCGAGGAATTTGAATCTGATCGTCGTCGTCGCTGTCTGGGATTTCATCATTCATACCCTCATAGTTTATGATAATCTGCATGTTAGCAAATGGGTCTCGTCCTTTGTACAAGATCTTTTCATTTCCCTTTTTGCTATCCATCTCGGATCTGGGAGTTGTTCTCTCACTTGCTGGTATAATGGGAGGAAATAACATGGTTGATACCACAGCTGGGATTTTCCTCATGGGTTTCACCCATCCGACACCCGTAAGGTTTGGCAGCAAAATTGTAGAAGCATGAGCCTTAGTATGCTTGTGTGGGTTCCGGCGACTTGACCCGGATGAATAACCCAATTCGGCTCTCCCTGTCTGGCTCGGGATTTGGACAGGACTTGTGATACCTTGCTGATTCTTTCCTAACCCTTCTCCTATTTGGAAACCCAAAGATACCATCTCCTGGCCTACTATCATCACCTCGGTGGAGACCTTTGGTTTCAGGGCTGGTGCTCCGATAGGTAGATACTGAGTATCACTCACCTCTAGGGCTTGAAAACTTGCAGGTTCAATCCCTGCATCCAGGCTGATCACTAGCATATCTCCCTGTATGCAGACAGGGTATTCTGGTTCAGCGTTAACTGTGATGAGGTTGCCGTTGATAATGCATTTAAGTTGCTGATGGAGGGTGGATGGCATTGCCCTTGCAATGTAGATCCATGGCCTGCCTAGCAACAAGTTGTATCCAGTGGCGATGTTGAGCACCTGAAAAGACACATAGAAGGTGTGTGGGCCAATCTCTAATGGAAGCTCTATCTCTCCCAAAGCTTGTCAACGAGATCCATCGAAATCCCGGATGACCACATGATTGGTTGTAATCTGGTTCGGGTTGATCTTCATCCTCTTCAAGGTATCGTAGGGACAGATGTTGATGGAAGATCCTCTGTTTATGAGCACACCTCTGATCATATACTCGGATGATATTATAGCTATATGTAGGGACTTACGATGGCCCGTCCCTTCTACAGGGATATCATCGTCAGTGAAAGATATCACATTGCTGTTGAAAATGTGTTCTACCATGTGACAAAATTTTTCAGCATCCATGGTATGTGGCAAATGGGCTTCTTCCAGTACTTTCGCTAGAATGTTGTAATGATCCACCGATGACAAGACCAAGTCTAGGATGGACATCTGCTTGGGTGCATCTTTCAAGATTTGCACTATTTTGATTTCATTGTGTCCCATTTTACTGAGGAACTTTTTGATTTCCTCATCAGCCACCTTTTCTTTTGCTTTGAGGACTGGTTTGATGACCTGCTGAGGCATGTAAAATGGATTATCATTTGGTACGATGGTAATGTTGTTTGAAGTGGATCCTTCGTCATTCCCGTAGTTCCATGGGACCCTCTTCAGACTGATAACTGGATACTGAGGTCTGAAGGGCAAGATTAAAGGCTCGGGTGCGGCCAGCTTCACAGAATTTTATATTTCTTTGACCCCCTTTCCCTGGCAGTAATAAGGGTGTGAGGGATGGCTCCTTGTCACAGGAAACAACATCCACTGTATCCTGATTCCACGCGGTGGGAATAAAGAGAGTGTCTTCATCTAGAAGGCCATAATCCTGATTCCCTCTTATCAAGTCACCATTTTCAATCATATTCTGAATCAAGTTACGAAGTGCCCAGTAATTTTTAGTATCATGGCCGGGTGCATTAGAGTGGTACTGACAGATTTGGCCAGTCTTGAATTTCCTAGATCGCAGGTTTAATGGTGGTAATAAATCTGTAACCATTCCCTCGTTGATTAACATCTGGAGGATTTCCTCTATTGGCTGGTTCAGGTTAGTGAAATTCCTTTGAAATAAGAATTTCCTACTAGCTTGGGAATTCTCATCTTTGGCTATCTTGTCGGCCCAGGGTTCATGCTCATAAGACCGGTATTGATCCTTCCTGGAGATGGGACTGATATTCGATGTGGGAGGACGATCGGCATCAGATTAGTTGGTTTGGTTTATCATCTGCCTGGTAATTTGATGTTGGTATACGACCAGTTCGGCTAATTGTTCAATTTGTTCCTTGATAGACCTTATCTCTTGCTCTATCAGGAATTGCCTTTCTGAGACTTCCCAACTGTCTGGGCTGTTGTTGCTGGATTGAGTTGATTCTCCGACATATTGGAAGTATTTGGATCCTCCTCTATTTTTTGTACTAATCATTTTGACACTCTCCTCTTTGTGATGAGGGAGGGGAGTGTCTTGTACGTGTGGTTGTTCTGGTTTGGTCACCATAATCTTTACATTGTCAATCAAGTCTTGGATTTTGTGCTTGAGAGACCAAGTCTCCGGTTAGATCCTTTATCTTCCCGTACTTGAGCCTCATTTCTGCCATCATGCCGTGTTTGATCATTTCATAGAATGGTTTTCCTATGCCTGCTAGGACCCTCTCATAATATGGAGCTTCTTGGATGTCGATGAAGGTCATGACTATTTCAGTCTCATTCATAGGTGGAATGACTTGTGCTGCTACCCGCCTCCACCGTTGAGCATACTCTCTAAAAGATTTAGTGTTTTATTTCTTGATTTTGGTTATCTGGTATCTGTCTGGAGCCAGTTGAGATTGGAAGCTGTATTGACTGAGGAATGCATGGGCCAACTCTTCCCAACTGTGAATCTTAGAGTTGTCCAGATGGGCGTACCAGGCTCTAGCCTCTCCGGTCAGACTCTTCTAAAATAACTGCATTCGAAGTTTCTCGTCCTCTGCATAGGATCCGAGTTCTCCAATAAATACTTTCAGGTGAGTATAAGGGTCTCCCAATCCATCATATTTCTCAAAATCAGGAGTTCTAAATTTTTCGGGATAATGAGCCCCTGGGAATATACAGAGGTCTGAATAATTAACACTGCCAAATGCCCCAGTCCTTTTGATAGACTGGAGAGTTTCTTCCATCTGCTGTACTTTCTTCAGAATATCCCCAGCTTCCTGCTCTTTGTTGAGGATGGTGATTTCAAAGGTTTTGTTGGTTGGATCCTGGTTAAGTGGTCCAGGAATCTGAGTTTTGGCTTTTTCGGTCTATTGACCACCACCACTACCACCAGGTGTTCCCGGTTTTGTGTGGGCTTGGGCTTGCTTCCCTTTAAGGGCCTTGCTTTGTTCTCTCAAGAAACCGATCAATTCAACTATCTTATTCTTTAGTCCTTCAAACTCTTCCCTAGATACAGGGGTGGATTCTGTTTGATCACTGGAAGTCATGTTCGTGGATGGACTTAGTGCTTTCTTAGACTTAGATCTAGTGACAAGACCAATTTTTCACCTACAACAAAACGTAGGCATGTCAATTTCCTGATGTAGGTAGGGATAGGATGCATGCCATGATGTGTTTTGTGATTTTTTAATCTTATCCTGCAAAACAGAGGTCAGTTGTTTTGATGACAGGATAACATAACAGGATATATATGATAAGGAATGTAAATTTTTATTATTATATTTACATTGTGCTTCTTTACATTCGGAATTTTGAAAACTTGACATTGAATTGAAAGAGGAAGGCATGAAGAAGCTTCCCTTCAATTTTGGTTAATCAGAGGCTGACCTATCTTAGGCTACTCTCGCTGCTTTTTGGCATGAAGGTCCCCAGATCATCGCAATCTACTAGAGGGGAAATTAATCCGATCTTTCAACTAGAGCAAATCCTGGTGGTGCATTTTCATGAGCCCCAGAGACTAAGCCGTCCCTAGAGACATTACTTATCACCGACGGGTTTTGCCTCCCGAAGGAGGAATCACACAATATACATTCACATACATCGTGCCTTACCGTATGCATATGATGACATTGGTGCAAAGCACTAAAGAACAGGAAAGCAGAATTCACGCATTCATTCAATGTAAATACGCAGCATTCACACATACGTAGTTTTGAAAGAGAAATGTTTGAAAATAGTTGAACGCGGCCTAAGCCCTCTGCTGTCCCCAACGGAGTTGCCACCTGTTGACGTCGAAAAAAAATCCATGGGTCGGGTCACAACCCAGATCTTTCTCTCTTCCTAAGTTATCTCTACCCTTACTCTTTTTATTGCAAAAAGGTTTTGAAGGGTTTTTTAGGAAAAGGCCAACATGTATCATGTCGATGATTTGAACGTTTTACAGAGTCGTCAGTTGGTAGATTTGAAATGGTTGTACCAACTCAATCGAGTTTTATTTGAAAGAGGCCCAATTGCTGGACACTATCAAAAATGGATATTTGAAAATGAAGTTTTGAGTTCGGGGGCTTGGTTAAATGTGGGGATGGTGTTAGGCACCCCGCAACTCCCGTGTAAACACGGTACCCCATCTTTTCAATATTTCCCTTAAAAACTAAAATGTTTGTGAATGCTGTTTTAAAATTGGGCCTATGTTTGATGGAAAGCATGTCTATGCATCGTTGAATCTATATACGAAGGGTTTAATTTGATTTGCAAAAAGTCTTTGATTTGATTTGCAAAAGTGTTTGATTTGATTTGCAAAAGCTTCTTTTCTTCGAAAAGATTATTGAATGATGTTTTGAAAGAAGGTTTTCAAACCCTTACGCTAACACATATATTAGGAACCCTAACTAAGAATAAAGTTATGTATATAAAGAGAATTAAGAATACAGTTATGTAACCTAATACATATATTAGGTATGGTAATTAAATAACCTAAGGGATAATAATATGAGAGAATGTTAGTATTTAAAAATATATACTAACCCTAAGAGATTTATTTTATACATCTCAAATAATTAATTTTATAATATAAGTAAAACAAATCTAATTGGGTTATAAAATTAAAGATACATGAGTAAGGAATTTATTTACAAAAAAGTGTGTAATGGAAACCCTAACTAAATGATTAGGGTAGGATAAAAATTAAAGATATGAAACAAAGTTGATTATATGGCCCAAAGAATTAAATAAGTAGCCCAATTGAGTGAGGACTTATTAGACATTAAGTAAGATAATTGGAGCATAAAAGAAACCAAAGCTTGGGCCAAAGAAAGGCCCATGTGGCCAGATATAGAGGAGAAGAGATAGGGGGAGGAATGTAATGATGATATGACTTTAGTTGGTGAACAACCCGCTTAGGTGTCAAGCTTGTATTCTTTCTCCAAACATGCAAGTTAACTATTGAGTGCAAGCAAATTATAATCATGATGAGAAAGAGAGAGGAGAAGCAAGAGTGTGGGAGGAGAATTAGATATACACAAATTATATCTACGCAATTTTTACTAAGCCACAAAAGCCTTTCATATTCTCTTTCATCTCATTCTTCTAAGTTAGCTAAAGAAAGCAAGAGAGGGAGAGGGAGAGAGAGAGAGAGAGAAAGGGAAATTCGGCCAAGAGAGAAGAGAGAGAGAGAGAGAGGGAGAGTGTTTAAGCTTTATAAGTTCCTAATCAAAACATAGGAAGAAGAAAAGGGAGAAGAACCAAGCTAAGGTATAAAATTCCTACTTATATAGTCTAAATTCCTTTTTGGTTTGATTTGATTTTTGATAATATGAAGTAATGATCTTGAGGTTTAAAACCTTAGATCTATGTGTTTATAAGTGTTTCATATTTATATCTAACCCTTTTAAGGATCAAAAGTTGGTTCTAAAGCATGAAATGGAAATTAGGTTTTCAAAAGTAGAAAATCCTAATTTTTCTTAGCCTTGGTTAAGTTTAATCTAGAGTTTGATGATTATTTAATGAGATCATGGATCAAGGTAGATCCTTGAAAATATGAGATATTGGCATGTATTATGATGGGTTATATTAGTTAATGCGTGAGAACATGAAAGTTTCCTTAGAAATCACAAAGGATTAAAAATTAGATTTTTTAGAAAATGATATATGAAATTCAAACGACCATACCTCTCATTATATTTCGAGTTTTTGAGTGTGGTCAAGTCCTAGAGTTATATCTATGAGTCTTCTAACATCTCCAAGTGGAATCACTGAAAAAGGAGTTGTAGATTTTCGTATGGACTATTTTTAGCAAAGTAGGCAAAATCTGAAAAAGTTGAAAAAACATTCTATCCAAAACTAATAGGGGCAATTTTGGCAACTTACTCATTGAAATAAATTCAAAGCTTTTGGAAAATGAAAATATATGATATAAAGTAGCTCCTGTCCAAAAATGAGCTTATTCCGATTTATAACGATCGAGTTATGGTCATTTCAATATTTTAGTTTTTCCGACGACAACCGCTATAACTGAAGTTCTATAACTCCGATGGCCACAAAATTTAAAATGGAAGTTCACGTTAATACGTGTAAGATTCCACCAAGAGTTGGAAATTTTTGGAGTTGAGCATGATATAGCTAATTTCTTAAGCTAGGAACTAAAAACGAATTTTTGTAAAATACTTAAGGAAATAGAAAAATTCCAGAAAAATTATTTTTTTGTATGGAATATGTGACGCCCCCAGAATAGGTCCAGTCAACCCAACCTATTTTGAGTTGCCAAATACATGGTACATAATTCAAATACAAATTTTATATCATACGGTCGTGCAAAATACGACCACACAACTGTGAGTGTCAATACAAATATGTAGAAAATATTAATATTCAAACTAAGTCCTCATTACAATTATTATCACACTATTTATCAGAAATAGTGAGGACTACTACTGCTCTAACTCGGACCATCACTCTGTTCCCCGACTAGTTCCCGCAACATTCTCATTTCCTGAAGAGGACAACAGATGAAAAGGGTGAGCTCAACTTGCCCAGTAAAGAATATTACGACTAAGATAATGGAAAATAAATTATCGTTAGCCTTCAATAAATCAAATAAAATATAATGGACAACCAATTTTAGATCAATACTTACAGCGGAAATAACAATTAATTAGAAGAGTTAAGTAGAGAATGAAGTCTACTATCTTCTATAATTTAAAAGTCCATCATCAATATTTTATCCCTGTAACATCAATCAATATACATCTCGAATTAATATTCATCTTTGCACTACAGGCCAAAGATATTCATTTGTATCACCAGTGGTCATGTTCATCTCAACACCTGTCATCTTTGCACTACGGCCAAAGATATTCATCAGGTAATCATTCATCTTTGCTCTACAGGCCAAAGATATTCGGTTATATCACCTTTTAGGACTGAGGATAATGAAAAATATTTTAAAAAATGAATCCAGTGAGATAAAAGACAAAGATTAAGGATTCGTATTTTAGTTTATCCAAGTTCAAAAATACTCTATAATAATACTTTGTGGAGCAAAATTCAAGAATAGCGCTCAAAACTTGGATACAATCAAAGATAGAAACCTTAACAAGCAACTTGGACATATAGAAAAAAAATTTAATTTTTCTGTGAATAGTGCCGTATACGTGAATAGTGTCGTATATGTGAATAGTAACCCCGACGGAAAAAGTAAGAATTTCATAATAAAATTCATGCCAATATTTTGGTATAATGATATTGAAAAGAATAACATAATTTACGAAAGAAAATAACATCCCTTACCTCAAAAGAATAGTACTTCTGACTGGTATATCAGATATAATATCGAAGGAAACTTGCACTGAATAGTAACACTTAAAGTATCTAAATACTCACAAAAATACGCTCGATATTATAGAGAGAGAAAACTTCTAATTCTGGTGTGATTTTCAATTATAACCTAAGCACCCTATTAATAGAAAAAACTTAGGATGCCAAAGTAGTCTAAATTAATAAAATAATATTATTTTTTAAAAAAAATCTCCGACCGCCTCCCAAAACAAAAGCCATCAGCCTTTTTTCAACACCAACCAAAAGTGGGGCCCGCCTCCTATTAAAAAATATTTATTTTCTAAAATTTCAATAATTCATAATAAATAGCCCTTTTGTCAAAAAAATACCAATTCTATGTCCTTCTATAGGAAATTTAATTCTCTACAACTTTGTAGAAGGAAGTTTTCCAAATTCCAAACATAAATTATCTGAAATCCACAAACGAATGATTTTCCACACCAAAATACTGATAAAAATACATCAGCACTAATTCCTTCTTTTATATCCACAAAATAAATATTTCCTTATCATATAAACTAATAATTAATTATTCACAAATAATATTACAGAACTACAATATTGACAACCAGGTCGTTCCCAGGAAAGAGGGGGCCTTCCGATAAGGACTTCTCCTTACTGGCGCGCAATTAAATAACTCCTCCTAGACAGAACTTCCTTAGACATTGTCAATAATGCTATCTAATAATATTATTCAAATAATATAAATTATTGAGTTGATAATATGAAATACTGTGCAATGACAATTATTGAATCAATAATAAAATATCAACGATAGCAATTATTGAATCAATCATAGCAACGTAGCAATTATTGATATAAAATATCAACGTAGCAATTATTGAATCAATAAAATATCATGCAATTATTGAATCAATAATATAAAATATTGAACAGTAATTACTGTAACAATAATTGAGTGAGTGCCTTCTCACGTAAGAATCAATAATTCAAAATACTGTGCAATACCGTGTGCTACTGTGCAACACCGCGTATTACTGTATTTTAATCACCGAGTATTTCAACAGTATTAACGGTAACAACTACGCCGTTATTTTATAAAAAAGTTATTTCTGTCGCTTTTTATATCTGACAGTTATTCCGTTGTGGGGCCCACAAATAGTTGCGCCGTCGTACGAATATTCTCCGACAACAAGAATATTCCACGACCAAATGAATATTCCCCGACAACAAGAATATTTTATAACCACTTGCTTATTTTAAAATATTTGCACATTTCACCCATAACTTTTTATATTTATCAAATCAACACCTTATTATTTCGAAATAATATATAAAGAAAATTAAATCTTTATTCATAAAAGTTAGGGTCTTACAACCTCCCCTTCTTATGAAATTTCATCCTCGAAATTGACGTACGTACCTGGTATGTCGAAAAGGTGAGGATACCTCGCTTTCATTTCCGATTCCAACTCCCAGGTCATTTCCTCAATAGCATGGTTTCTCCACAAAACTTTAACTTGAGGTATAATTTTCGAGCATAGGACATGCTCCTTCCTATCCAAGATCTTGACAGGTACCTCCTCGTACGTTAAATCTTCAGCTATCTCGTCCGGTTCTAACTCAATAATGCGGTTTGGATCCTTCACATATTTACGAAGCACGGATATTTGAAAAATGTTATGAACACGAGACATGCTTGGAGGTAAAGCGAGTCTATAGGCTACATTTCCTACTCGATCAAGAATCTCAAATGGACTAATGAATCGTGGATTGAGCTTTCCTCTCTTCCCAAACCTCGTAACTCCTTTCCACGGAGTAACACGTAATAACACATGGTCCCCAACTTTGAATTCCACGTCCTTTCGATGAAGATCCGCATAACTCTTTTGTCGATCTTGTGCTGTTTGTATACGTTGTCGGATCATTTAGATTTTTTCCGTAGTCATACATACTAACTCCGGTCCCAACAATGTTGTTTCACCAACCTCGTTCCAACATACTGGAGAACGACACTTTCTCCCATGCAACGCTTCGAATGGAGCCACACCTATACTTGCCTGATAACTGTTGTTGTAGGAGAATTCCACCAATGGTAAGTACTTATCCCAACTCCCTTTGAAGTCTAGAACACAAAGTCTCAATAGATCTTCAAGAGTTTGAATAGTTCTTTCTGATTGTCCGTCCGTTTGAGGATGATAAGCCGAACTGAATCGTAAATCCGTGCCCATAGCTTTTTGCAAACTGATCCAAAATTGTGAAGTAAATCTGGGATCACGATCTGAAACTATGGATACTGGCATGCCATGCAATCTCATAATCTCATTCACGTATATATGAGCAAGACGTTCAAGGGAATAAGTCTCTCGTATCGGCAATAAATGAGCAGACTTGGTTAATCTATCAATAATAACCCAAACCGCATCTATGCCTTGAGAAACCTTGGGAAGACACGTAACGAAATCCATCGTAATGTGTTCCCACTTCCATTTCAGAATCTCCAGTGGTTGTAATGGACCCTTCGGCACTTGATGTTCCGCCTTTACACATTGACAAGTTAAACATCTCAAAATAAACTCTGCGATCTCTCTTTTCATATTGCTCCACCAAAATGTATGTCGAAGATCACGATACATTTTAGTACTCCCAGGATGGATTGTAAACGGTGTGTTGTGTGCCTCCATCATGATTCTATACTTTAAGTCAGAATCGTTAGGAACACAAAGTCTGGAGTTGACTCGAAGTATTCCCTCTTCATTGATTCTTGCTTCTGGAATGGCACCTTCTTGCACCTTCTTCTTCATCTTCATCAGCTCCGCATCCGTAGCTTGAGCAGCTTTAACTTTATCAATCAAAGCTGGTTCTACGCATATACTTGACATCATCGCACTCGTTCCCACATATGATCTTCTACTCAACGCGTCAGCTACCACGTTCGCTTTTCCAGGATGGTATTGGATGGTATGATCGTAATCTTTCAACAACTCAAGCCAACATCGTTGCCGCATGTTGAGTTCCTTTTGAGTGAAGAAATATTTAAGGCTCTTATGATCCCTATAAATCTCCACTTTCTCCCCGTACAGGTAATGTCTCCAGATCTTCAATGCAAAAACGACAGCTGCCAACTCTAGATCATGAGTAGGATAATTCCTCTCATATTCTTTGAGTTGCCGCGAGGCATAGGCTATGACTTTCCCATGTTGCATGAGAACACATCCTAACCCTTTGCCAGAAGCATCGCTGTAGATAACAAATCCATCTGAACCAGATGGTATTGTCAGAACAGGTGCCGAGATAAGTCTTCTCTTGAGCTCTTGGAAGCTCTTCTCGCATTCCTCGCTCCAAATAAATTAAACAGGAGCACCCTAAGGAGACGTATGAGGACGAATAAAATCGATGTCTAACAATTCCTGTAATTGGACCTTTAACTCCTGAAGTTCAATAGGAGCTATTCGATATGGGGTTTTAGAAATGGGTTTTATACCGGGTTCAAGGTCAATAAATAATTTAACTTCACGTTCTTGGGGTAGACCGGGAAGTTCTTCGGGAAATACATCAGGAAATTCATTGACAACGAAAATATTATTCAAACCTAATGTATTCTGGTTTAGATCAGTGACATGAGCTAAGAAAGCTTGACATCCGTTTTTCAATAAACGAATAGCTTTGTGACTTGAAATGATATTGACTGATTTTAGTGGTTTGGTGGTTTGGATTCGCACAACAGGCTAATTAGGAATATAAAAACTAACAACCTTACGAAAACAATCAATTTTGGCATGGTAAGTGGTTAACCAGTCAATTCCTAAAATCACGTTGAATGCAAGTATTTTCAAAGATATAAGATCAACAGGTAAGGTAAGGGTACCAATATGAATCAAGCAAGATTTGTAAATTGTAGATGTAACGAAGGTTTCTCCTAACGGAGTTTCAACAGATAAGTCAAAGTCTAATTTATCAGAAGTCAAGTTCAAACGTTGAGCACAAGGAAGCGAAATAAAGGAAGTAGCACCAGTATCTAACAAGGTGTAAACTTCGCAAGAGTTTATGATTAACTAACCCGTGATAAATTCATTCGGGTTCCTCGCGTTTTGGGCAGTCACGACAAAAGCTCTTCCAGGAATCACCGACTTTGACTTGTCCGAAACCGCCTTTGGAATCACCACCCCCGCTGGATTTGATTTCGCAACATGACAATCTCGAGCTATATGTCCTTCTTTTCCACAGTTATAGCATGCTTTGAATTGTTGTGGGCATTTTGGGATGATGTGTCCCCCTTTCCCGTATTTATAGCATACGACCGATGGTCGTTCTCCTCCCCTAGAAACAGTTGATGCTGGTGCTGATGTTAACATCTTCACGTTCTCATTGTTGTACCTTCTCTTCTTGAAATCTCCTCCCGATTCGCTTTTTCTACTATCATAGCCATGATTACCACCGGAGTGGTTACCGCTTCTGTCATACTTACCTCCTCGCTGGTTGTCATTGCTCCGATGACTGCTGCCACCGGTACGACCTGGGTTGTGGTCCCTCAGTTGAACATAATCATTATCTCGTTCTAAAAACTAGGCCCTGTTCACTACATCCGAATATAGAGAAAATTTATGAGAAATGAGGTATTGACGTATTTCGGGTTTCAAACCTCTTAGAAACATCCGCGTCATACGTTCCTCATTTTCCACCAAATGAGGTGCAAACCTGGACAGCTCCGCGAACTTAGCCTCATACTGGGATACCGTTATGTTGTTTTGTTCTAGTCTGATAAACTCTACCTCCTTCATATAACGAATACTTTCAGGAAAGTACTTGTCATTGAACAATTTCTGGAACGCTTCCCAAGACATCTTGAGTGCGGCAGGCTGGGTACGCTTCACAAATTCCCACCAGTAACTGCCTCTCCACGGAACATAAACGTGGCGAATGGAACCTTCTGTTCCTCCGTGCATCCCAAGACATCAAATATCTTGGTAATTTGCTTAATCCACGTCTCCGCCTTGATTGGATCTGGCTTTCCCAGAAACTCTGGTGGTCCCAATTCTTTGAACTGCTTGGCAGTGACAATTCGCGTGTTGTTATTATCTCCACCTGTATTTTGCACACAGGTCTCCCTCGTCTGGTTTTGCATGAACTGCAAAAAAACTTCTAAACATCTCATCATTTATCGTCTGACCAGCGTTGTTTTCAGGATGAATATTGCCTTCTTGTTGCACGTTCTCCTGGTTAGTGATTAAAGGTGTCTCCACGGTCTCATTCACTTCATTGTTAACATTCTCAGCTGCCATTCTCAAATACTGCCATAAAACAAGGGTTAATTAAACAAATTAACATATCACATATTAACCCTATGCTCCGACTGACCAATTAAATACCACATAAGCTTAGGTAGGACATACTAGTGAATGATTTACTCGTCTCTCCCCTCCTAGTTCTATTCCCCGATCTCCGCCAGAGATCATATCCCTAAGCTCTGATACCAACTATGACGCCTCCAGAATAGGTCCAGTCAACCCAACCTATTCTGAGTCGCCAAATACATGGTATAGAATTCAAATACAAATTTTATATCATACGGTCGTGCAAAATACGACCACACAACTGTGAGTGTCAATACAAATATGTAAAAAATATTAATATTCAAACTAAGTCCTCATTACAATTATTATCACACTATTTATAAGAAATAGTGAGGACTACTACTGCTCTAACTCGGACCATCACTCTGTTCCCCGACTAGTTCCCGCAACATTCTCATTTCCTGAAGAGGACAACAGATGAAAAGGGTGAGCTCAACTTGCCCAGTAAAGAATATTACGACAAAGATAATGGAAAATAAATTATCGTTAGCCTTCAATAAATCAGATAAAATATAATGGACAGCCAATTTTAGATCAATACTTACAGCGGAAATAACAATTAATTAGAAGAGTTAAGTAGAGAATGAAGTCTACTATCTTCTATGATTTAAAAGTCCATCATCAATATTTTATCCCTGTAACATCAATCAATATACATCTCGAATTAATATTCATCTTTGCACTACAGGCCAAAGATATTCATTTGTATCACCAGTGGTCATGTTCATCTCAACACCTGTCATCTTTGCACTACGGCCAAAGATATTCATCAGGTAATCATTCATCTTTGCTCTACAGGCCAAAGATATTCGGTTATATCACCTTTTAGGACTGAGGATAATGAAAAACATTTTAAAAAATGAATCCAGTGAGATAAAAGATAAAGATTAAGGATTCGTATTTTAGTTTATCCAAGTTCAAAAATACTCTATAATAATACTTTGTGGAGCAAAATTCAAGAATAGCGCTCAAAACTTGGATACAATCAAAGATAGAAACCTTAACAAGCAACTTGGACATATAGAAGAAAATTTAATTTTTCTGTGAATAGTGCCGTATACGTGAATAGTGTCGTATATGTGAATAGTAATCTCGACGGAAAAAGTAAGAATTTCATAATAAAATTCATGCCAATATTTTGGTATAATGATATTGAAAAGAATAACATAATTTACGAAAGAAAATAACATCCCTTACCTCAAAAGAATAGTACTTCTGACTGGTATATCGGATATAATATCGAAGGAAACTTGCACTGAATAGTAACACTCAAAGTATCTAAATACTCACAAAAATACGCTCGATATTATAGAGAGAGAAAACTTTTAATTCTGGTGTGATTTTCAATTCTAACCTAAGCCCCTATTTATAGAAAAAACTTAGGATGCCAAAGTAGACTAAATTAATAAAATAATATTATTTTTTAAAATAATATTATTGATTATGTTAAATTAGATGGTAATTGAATTGGAGAATGATGGTTAGTTGTTATATAAGTTGTTATACATGTTAGAAATACATTGTTATTGATATTGAGCATGATAAGTAAGAAAATTTTGAGTTTGGACTGGTTTTTGCCGAAGCAGAAAAATTCCTGGACTGGCCGGACACCGGTGCAGCTGTGCCGGGTTTGTACCTGGTGCCTGCGCAGCTGCGCAGGGTCCTGGAACCAGATTTTTGTTTTTTATTTTGTTGCAAATCTGCTAACTGTTGGACAATTGCTATAACTAGCATGCAAGCATGTGTAATGTGTATATAAGAGTACTTTAAACTAACATGAGCATGCTATATTAAAATCGCTTGCTTGAATAGTGAAGTTATAGATTTCACAATAAACTTAGAGTTTCAAAATTTATATTAACTTATTATATCCGTTTTAAACATTCTGACTTTTGAGTCATGTTTGTATGACCTAGAAACACGTGAAATGCATGTTGACTTGCGTACATATGTTTCATAGTATAGTACGAGCATGATGAACCTCACTAGTGAACATTTTTAACAAAAGTATAAGTTTTAAATGTGAACTTTGACATGTAAAGATCCTATACGTATTCTGATTTTTTTTGGGCATGTTTATATGGCCTTGAAATGCATGACGGACATATTAACTTACGGATATGGATTTCATAATGAAGCATGAACATGTTGGACTTGTTAGTGAGCTTCACTAATGAAAACACGAGTCTTGAACGTGAACGTTAACATGTTACCCTAAGATTTAGATTTTGATGTTTATGGACTTAAGTTTTTTACGGGTATTAATTTAGAACCTATATCATGTAAATTGGACGTGAAAAGGTTAAACGAGCATGAAAGTATCCTTTAATGTGTATACATGCTATGTAGGACCATATGTTAATACTTGAATCCGACTTCGACGGTTAATAGCGTATATTTGCTTTGTTATGGCCTTATGTGTTAGTAATGATATATGAGAATGATTAACTCAAAAGATGGACTACACTAGCTATATGTAAATAGATTAGTGGTAGACGGACATGTGTATATGAAGAATGTTAGTAAGTACGTATGGTTAAAGTATACGTATACTTACATAGTTATTCTAGGAATACGATAAGGAAGTGAGATGAAGGTTCTAAGAAACAAGTTAGACAACAATGTAACCTTTATTATTACATTGAGAATGTGTGGATACATATAACTGATGAGTGTGATCTCTATGGTTAATATAACTGTGTAGGATTACACAAAGTGCAGAGATTCTTAAGCAGTTAAGTCGTAGTTACTAAACTACGAATCAGGCAAGTCTTTCAATTCCTATTTGATATATGAATTCAATAACTGTTAGTTGAATTATATTATGCTGTGATAATGTGAACTTATATATGAACTGTATATGAGATATAAATGAGATTGAAAGTTGATATTTGATGATATACTTGTTATGTGAAAAGTAACATGCGTAGTAAATATAAACTGTTTATAAATTCATGAACTGAGTATGATGTTATATGCTATGTGATGCATGAGGACTGTTAGAATTGCTGAGCTGTCGAGCTCACTCTTGCAAATAACCACTTTTGCAGGTTAAGGATTCACGGTAAAGATTTCGTGCTTCTTGATTGATAAAGATAGATAGTATCGCATTGAAGAATATTACTTAGATTATTGTCTGGACCCTGTTTAGATTCTAGATGATGTACTCGATAGTTGCTTACACTGTTTAATACTTGTTGTATTATAAGAATGTATTAATTAATACATAGAGGATATCGAGTTGAGTTGTAAATGTTTATACGATAACTCAGATAAGAAGGAATCATATTATATAGTTGATTCAAGATTTGTAATTGGTATCAAAGTTATGGAATCAATAAAAAGATTTTTATTCAAAGGATATTGAAAAGTTTAAATTATTCCGTATTTTAGTAATATCAAATATGATGTAAAGACGAGATCTTGGATATAAATAGAATTTATATTCTAAATTGTAATAAACAAAGTTGTATTCTTTTACTAATAATTAAAAGATGTAATAGTTTGACGATAGTAGTATCGTGACTGCACCGAATTCGAGGTTTCGAAGGAACGTGGATTTGGGGGCGTCACAGGTTGGTATCAAAGCTGTAGGTTATAAACCTTAGGTAAGTGTACCTTAGACTATAACCTGAGAGAGGAAAATATAAGATTAAAATATATACGTGAAGATTCAAAGAAGAATCTCGAAATATCTAGAGAATGAGAATCAGGAGTTTCCTAACTCCGGTAATGAAAATGTTAAGACGATGTCTATAAGATGTATATGACGAAGATAGTGAGAATAAACTCGGATGGAGTTTAGTTGATAGTAACGAAAGAACCCTGAGGTAAAGCGATGATCACGACGTGATCAGATTGAACTGTGAAATGATAGATAGTCTGTAACGACTAAGTGTGTATAGCTTGATGCTATGAGAGAATGTACTATGAAAAGTACGAGATGAACTCATGAGGAGTTGTATGTGATGAACGTAGAAAGCTCGTAACGAGCAAGTGATAGAGTAAGATAGAGTTAAGTGTTGGACTTCCATTGAGGACTCATGTGATGGCTTAGTTGTACAAACTTTTGTATGGGCAGAAGTTTTGTGCTTGCACTGAGTGCGTCGCATTGATAATCGTTGGAATGTTAGTGTCACGGTATCATTATACATATGGCGGAAAGGTGATTCTTTTCTCATATTTATTTTGATAGATAGAGATTCTAAGATGTAATTAGATAATATTAAGTTTAGGTGCGAGTTCTTAAGACTCATGCCTATGACAAGTTCGTGACTCATAATCGTATGATGGGACCCCTCAGCGAATGGACGATTTTGGTCTGACTAGGATAAGTTCCTCAACCCATATGATTGTGGTAAGTTCCTGAGCTTCCATTGTGACACCCCCGAATCCGGGTCCTCTGACCCTGGTCCGGTCGCCACGATACAATACTAACATCCACCTCTAAAAACATACGATAACTAAAAATGCAGAATATAATAAACGTACGTCGTTCATTCAAAAGGTATTACTAGTCCCAAGATTCAATAACCTTAATACATCAATACAAACATACCCTAGAATAAACATTAGGGTTCATATTACATTAACAGTAATTAAACTAGACATAAAGATAAAGTCTGCTCCTTGCAAACCATCCTAAATCTTTCCTTTACCCTTGTCCTTCCCTGAGGGCTCGGGCTTAACTGCAATATAAGTCATGATATAACAAGAATGAGCAACAAGTTTGCTCAGCAAGTTTAGATACAATAATAAAGGCTATATCATGATGAATGGAAAAATATCTGACAACGATTTCAACAAAATAAATATCTTAAAGATTCAACAATATGAATATTAGAACGATTCAATAATATGAATATCTGAACGATTCAACAATATGAATATCTGAACGAATCAGTACGAATAATAGAATGATTCAATAATATGAATATTTGTAAGGTTCAACAACCTGCATGATTCAACACTATGAACATTTGAACAATTTAACAATATGAATATTAAAAGCAAAGATAATAATTACCTTTAGAATGACTGATAGTCGAGTAGACTCTGAACTATAACTTTCCAATGGGTTCAATAGCTAATTGACCCTTTTTAGAATTACTGGCTTCTGGCTACAGAAACTTAGTACCTCGAGGAGATCAGCCTCGGGCACAACGTGAATATGCATAACACTTAAATCTGCTTACTCGTATCATATATATTAGATACCTGGGCACACTCCTACATATGAGGGGTGTTCTGTTTTGTCTAAGAATCCTTACCATCAATTGGTTTGGATAGCTTCAAAGAAAATTTCATACACTAGTCTGACCGAGAAAAAGTTCAGACTCTTACTGACATGGTTCAAGAAATTTAGAACCTTGAATAATGTACAAGTCCAAGACTGTACGAGCTCAAATGCACTAGGTGCGGACATCAATAATATCGATGTGGAATAATTGATAAGTAATTAAACCACTAAATAACATGCTTGGAAATAAAGTTCAAGCAATTAAGTAAACAACTTTCGATTCAACAATAACCTACTCAATACAATATGAGAAGGATAGAGAACTTGCACAAAGTGAAGTTTAGAATTTGCACAATATAGGAATTTGTGTAAGTTCGGGGAACTTGCACAATACTCAACGTGTGAAGTTCGGGGAACTTGCACAATACTCAAAATGTGAAGTTCGGGGAACTTGCACGATAATAGATTCCTTGCATAAAATAAATGCATAGGCTTAGACACTTACAACATCAAAGAATGAAATTCGGGGAATTTCACCATAATAGATCCCTTGCATAAAGTAAATGCATAGGTTAGGACATTTGCTTACAATGTTCTTGAGTAAAGTAAACACAAAGATAAGATACTTGCACAATTTACGAGTTTGTATAAGTTTAGAGAACTTTCATAATAAAGAAATGAAGTTCGAGAATTTGCAAAATAACCAAAGTGTGAAGTTCGGGGAACTTTCACAATAACCAAAGTGTGAAGTTCGGGGAACTTTCACAATACTCAAAATGTGAAGTTCGGAGAACTTTCACAATACTCAAAATGTGAAGTTCGGGGAACTTTCACAATACAATAATAACCTGCTCAAAACAATATGAGAAGGATAGGAACTTGCACAAATAAGGTGAAGTTTAGAATCTCGCTTACTCGAGTAATTGAATAAAGTAGTGCAAGGATTTAAAATATTTACACAATAAAAGTAGGGTTCGGATACTAGCTTACAATATCCGTTGAATAAAGTAATACAAGGGTCTAGGGTATTTGCATTCAATATCACAATTAAATGAAGTTAGAAAACTTGCCTGTTTGCTCAGCTACAAATAATTCTAGCTTTAATTAAAACTGCGTTGGAACGACCTAGCATTAACAAGTCCGTCTTTCCAATTAGTATAAACTAATACACACACTAGAATTTAGTCACTATATAATTCTATCACATAAGATCACGTTCAATATCAAACATATCATAATATGTTAAAAGTTAAAATCCGACTTAAGCAAATTGTTCGGGTCTGAAAGTGTCCCGGCGTAACCCTAGCATGCAACTATTTGTCATTAAACCAATACACATGCTTATCAAGTTATAATCTCCCATTCGAAACTAGCATGCTCATCCTAATCCAATTCAGAGTCATGTTTTCATGCCGGTAATTCACATACTTTAAACAATACAAATTCATGCTTCTAAAGTTATGTTATCACATAACAAGGTTAAACAATACTTAATATGTATGCTTGAGTATACTATACAAATGTACTTTAATCATTATAATTCATGCCTTAGGAATCCACTTTCTATGAGTATGCATGCATAGTTGAAATCTGTGTTTAACCAAGTGCGGTTCATGTTAATATGTCTATAGGCATAATGACATCCTAATAAACATGCTTGCATGATCATAATACAATTCACATGGTAATCAATGCTAATTAGCTTCCACATTCTAAGTTTCCATTTGCAAAGTACACTAAGTCAAAAAGACAACACGGTACATGTAAAGTATCTCGTAACCGTTACTCACATGTATTAGAATGCATACAATAAGTTATATACATGTATTTAAGTGGTCACAATCTAAAAGACACAAGTCTTGGTTAAGTTCTCTTTTCAAAGTTCTTAAGTTTCACTTTTGAAAACGTCTTAACTTACGGTCAAGTATACTAGTATGTTCTATCACATTAGTCTTAGTTCTCATGTTTATATAGAACACATGATCATGATCATGAAATCAAAATTCATACATACTACGTATACGTCAAAGTTCATATTCAAAGCTTATGTTGATGTTAGTAACGTTCAATATTAAGGTCCACATGTTCAAGTTATATTATGATACCTATATACACAATGTAATACATCTCTCATGCATCTCTACATTATAATATCATGTCTGAAAAATCAGAATGTCGACATGTCAAAGTTTGTTTTCAAAACTTTTATTTTTGTTAGGAATGTGTACTAGTTAGGTTCGTACGTTCTCTTTACAACATAAAACATATATACATCAATTAACATGCATTTCATGCCTTCCTAGGTCATACTAACACGTCTCAAAAGTCAGAATATATCTGTGACATTTCTATACCAAAGTCCCCTTTTAAAACTCAACATTCATTTCGAAAACCATGAGTTGTTTCGTCGAAATGTATACCATCTTAGCTTGAACATGTTTATGTTAGGTTTATGTACCCATATATACGTATTACCCATGTTAACATGTTTGTTTAAATCAATGCAAGAAAACTATCACACAACAGCACTGATGCAGAAAATAAAAATCTGAATTGCAGGTCCTGCGCAGCTGCGCTGCAACCAGGCATAAACCCGGCGCAGCTGCGCCGGCTCCTGCTCCAACCCAGACTGAACTGCTTCGGCAGTTCCTGAAAATCCCAACTCAGAAACTCTTACGCATTCATTCCAAACCAGTCACAGTATATAACTAACATGCTTACTAACTTACAAGCATACTTCATAGCTCAATTAACATCTAACTTGCAAAAATCAAGAACTGTGCTAATGAAGAACAAGAATAGAAATTTACAAGAATTGAAAAGATGGAGTTATACCTCTGTTATTAGGGACTTGCTGCTATCTCTCACTCTCTCAATTCACAGACTCTCACTAGCAACTCTACTAATTCTATACTTGTATGGAAATCTCAGCAATTGTAATAGAGAAGGAAGAGAGTTAATTTATAGGAAATTTCAATATCCGGTTCTAGACATTGTTCCTCAAATCAAACTAATGGGAGATGCAATTAGCTAATGGTTATCAAATAGTGGGTGAGGAGTTGGTATAACTCATCATAATCTCCACTCCCCCATGATCATTGCTATAGCTGTGAGGAAATTGAGAAGAGATAGAGTAGGCTAGCTTCTTGCTTTCACGTGAAGAGAGAAATTGGGCTCATATTATGGGACAAAGTAATTTCAGCAATCTAGCAAGTGGGTGTATAGTGTATGCTAACACTTGGTTATTAAATTTGTATACACAATTCATTTCATATAACACAGGTCACAATAATTTAAAGGGCATACAATATAATTCCTAATTACAAGGTATCAAGTAGTGCACATACATATAATCCATGTACATTATTTTAACACCGAATATAAAGCAAGTGGGTATTATTATAATAATAACTGTTATTATAATTATAATAACTTATTGAAATCATTTATCAATTAATAATTGTTTATTACTATATGTCACATTAATGTCTACCACCCATATTATGTTACATAAGTCATAATATAATGTAACTCACATAAAGTAATTAAATTTATTATATAGTCTAAATACATATTATATAGCCATATCAAATATGTTACCCTGCATCTTATACAATATATAAAGGTAACTACCTTATACCAAAGGTTTAATATAACATATACATGCATATAACAATTAATCAATTAACCAAGTAAATATAATATTATTATATTTATTAATCTTTTACTCATTAATTATTATTTATTCATAATAATTATAAATCAATACATAATTAATTAATTACTCCCAATTCATTAATTATTATTTACTCATAATAATTATAAATCAACAACAATAATAATTTCATACGTTATCAATTAATTACTCAAATATAAATAATTAATCACGATTAAATCTCTACACTATATTCAAGAAATTTGAATATATAATTTACTAACACTCTTATTAATATTCTGATATAAAAGTCTCAGGGTTAATCTACTAATTTAAATAACTATTAGTGATTCCCTTTAATAAAAATCCTAGCATTTATTAGCATAGGTTAAATCACATAAGCACATAACCACATAAGGTTTAAATAAGTTTAAAAAATTAACTCTCAAAATTTTTAAATCACAGATAAAATTAATAAGAAGCTTAAAATTTTTGGTCGTTACATCCATGGTGTGGTAAGTTGGTGAACTGTACTGAGAATAGATATATTATATAAGAATTTTGGAATAGTGAGCATTGATGGTGGTAAGAGATTGAAGTGATGGAGAAATTTGGATTTTTCTAAATCTTCTAGCTATGCTAGGTTTTCAAAATTTATTGACTTCGTGCTAGTGTTTGCACTTCGGTTTTCTTGAGAAAACATTGGGTCAGGTAACTGAACTAATGAGTTTTAAAAACAACACCGTTATTCGTATGTCTACGCTATTTGTTTCGGCTAAGACAAAAATGATTTGAAAATCTTTCAAAATATATTTTGACCATGTGCATCATTTGATATGATGTAGAATGGTAAACGATGGAGTCATCAATACAATCGAACTTAGTGTTGGTTGTGATCGAAAGATCGTCAGCCCACTATGGTATGATGTAATATGACAAAGTCATAAAATGGCGGAATCCTCAACGTACTACTAATCTAGTATGGTATCATGACGTCATAAAAGAATTTTTGGTTTTCTTGAAAATTATGAAGAAGGTCAATTAAGTTGGCTAAATTATTTCGATTGATGTCCGAATTGTTGATGAGAGTCTAAGCTATTTGATTCGGCTAGGCGACTGTTGGAAAGGGATTATAGAATTCAAGTATTCTTGTGTATTTATGCCAAACCAGATTGCTCTGGTGCGGATTTTGACGTTGAAAAGCTGAGGTGAACAACCCTATAAAGGGGACATGTTTTCGGGGACAATGGTTCCGAGCGTAACGCATATAGTCGTTATAAAACACTACGTTGCGGCCCAACGTAGTGGTACAATAGGTTGGCCACCTAGAGTACGCGTGGAGAGTGTTTTCAGTCTTTGTGATTGATAAACACTCTGGTTTGCGGTGTGAAGAATTGTGTTGAAGCATTAGTAAACCTGGAGAAAAGTTCACGGTCTTGTGACCCTTCAGCATAATTTGGAATCTGATTTATTCATACTACTTCCCGATTATTGAAAAATCGTTGAAGATTCTTATTCTTCTGAATGATGAAAGTAGTAAGTAGAATGTTCCTTAGAAAGGAGAATGTGGTAGAATGCAAGTGAGAAAGTAATAATAAAACTTCTGAAAAAAGAATGGATAAATTATTCTAAAGAATATGTAATATTCGGAATAGCACCGAGTAGAGAAAGTTTCGGTGATTCCGAGGACGGAATCCTTATAAGGGGGAGAGGATGTAAGAACCCGGATTTTCAGAAATTATTAAATAAGGATTTAATAAATAAAATTCTTAAACTGTGAGATGGGTTCGAATAAGAGTATTGTTATGTGATATAAGGTATGTGGTATTATATTACATAGGGTAATATGGACTATGTAATATGTGTTTTTGTGATTTATAAATATATTATTAATATATATTTGTTACTTAGCGTAGAGACGTTTCAGTTGAGATAAAGGGAGTGGATAAAATTATCTATAGATATTAAATAATTTATAGAATTATTTTATCATAGTAAGTTGGTAACATTAAATATCCTTAATGTATAATCACCATATTCTTGTGTATGTGTATTAATAACTAGTATGTTTATAATATAGGTTATTAATAGCACTTAAGCTATCCGTGAATAGGTTTGGATAGTGAAGCATGAGTTAGTTAAGGAATTAACTAATAAGAATAAATATTAGTTAATTTAAGTTGGGAGTTATATTATGGAATAATATAATGAGAGTATTGAACCTTAATTAACTATGATGATATAGTACAGTGTTTAATTTACTTAAGTAAAGGAGTGAATTAATATGTGTGTTGAATATGTAATTATAGTTGGTACTTTTATATATATTACTTAGAATAGTAATATGTGAGAAAGTCTAATGTACGAATAACGTTATATATATATATATATATATATATATATATACGTTATTAAAGGGAGATGGAAATCATTATATCTTTAAATGAATATTTGAAGAAATTATTTTGGGAACAATTTATAGAAAAGAAAGAGAAATGGTTATTATATATTTTAATAAAGGATATTAAAATAATTTTTAATATTGAATTATTTTAATAAAAGGAGGAAATGTTATTTTTGAATAGTAACATTACCTTATATATTTTGTATAAGGTGTGATTGATTAATATGATAGATATATTACATATTTGCTATATGTAAATAAATTGATAGAAATAATTTCTTATAATAGAAAATAAACTTATTATCTATTTTCTATATATAATATATGTACATGTATTGTACATGTAATTATTCGATATTATATTATATTATAATATCTTAAGTTAATAAATAAAGTATTTTCTAATAATGAATATCTTTATTTGGAGAAAACATAATATTTTATGATATGGATAAATACATAATGTATTTTCAAGGGAGTTCAATTAATGAAAGGAAACTAAGTTATTTTAATTAAATAACTTAAGTTATTATTTGATCGTGAATATTATTAGTTAAATATTTAATAGAGTATATATATTAATTATTCTAAGCGTAAAGGTTATACTTATTATAAGTATAATTAATTGAAGCAATTTAACATTTTAACAGTTTGAGTTATTATATTTTCGTAAAGGTTATATATAATATTTGAATATTCGATTTGTAAAATATTTATATGTGAACCTTGGATTTAATAGTTCTAATTTAATTGAACATGTTATGAGTAGTAATGTGGTGAGAGATGAGTAAGTGATGAGAATAATAATAAGCTTGAGATTAAGCTTGTGAGAAATGCCTTGTGTGGCACGATAATAGATTCGGTAATGGATTGATTAATTCAAAGATGAAAGAATTATTAATTAAACAATTAATCTATATTAATTGTTATTATAATAATATGTTGAATTATTATTATTGCGAGTGATAGCATGATAATAAGTATATTTGTTATAAATATAATAAGACTTATATTTATTTATTGTGATAATTAACTATATAAATGTTAATTAATTGTTATAAAAATTATAATTCCATTGATTAATGAGAAATAGATTAATTAATATTATTATTAATTAATTGATGAGATAAGTAAATTATTTACTTCTATATGCAAGCATGCGAATAAAATGTATAGCGTATAGTAACTAACTATATATTGTATGAAGTGTGAAGTGTAGTTATCTTTATTAAGTATAATGCAATGTGACGCATTAATATAGCTATATATTATATATAGACTATATAGTAAGGTTAATTGTAGATTACATAATAATGTTTATGTGATTACATGTGTGTGGGTGAACCTTATTTAGTACCATGTGAATGTTATAACAAGTAAACAATTGTTAATCGATAAGGATTTCAATAATTGGAATAATAGAGTTGGGATAGTAAAGGTGATGATACGCGATAGAATTATATCCGGAAGGATAAGATATATATGGGTGGTATATGATACATTGTAAATAAATATTACAATTATAATTCATTTATAACCTAAGCTATATGAAATGAAGGTGTATATATATTTTATAGCCTATGTGTTTATAAAATGAAATTTGTGTACCCTAAGTGTATATATAAGGTGTATAAGTGTATAACATTAGTGTAGTACACTTGCTAGTTGCAAATGCTGAAATTACTTCTTGTCCCTAATTGTGAGTCCCTCCTCATTTCTCCTCACGTGAATGGCTAGGAGCTATGCCTATCTCCCTCAAACTCAGCAATTGTAGCTAATGATGAGATGGGGAATGGGTATCATGATGGATACCACCAACTCTTTCTTGCACAATGGACTCTCCTTCATTCCATTAGTTTGTAATAAGAGGCAAAGCTATTGTCTGTGTAGTGAGTTTTTTATAAATGAAGCTCCCTCCTTCTCATTTGATGTTGCTGAGTTTTCTGTCAAGTGTAAGATATAGAGTAAGTGTACTAATTGGAAAAGGAGACTAAGAATTGGAGATGTCAACAAGCTTAGAATTTCAATTCACAAAAGTAAAACTTTTACAGTGTCCATAGTTTGATAATTGGAGAGTTCTTGAATTTCTTAAGTTATTGATTATGTTAAATTAGATGGTAATTGAATTGGAGAATGATGGTTAGTTGTTATATAAGCTGTTATACATGTTAGAAATACATTGTTATTGATATTGAGCATGATAAGTAAGAAAATTCTGAGTTTGGACTGGTTTCTGCCGAAGCAGAAAAATTCCTGGACTGGCCGGATACCGGCGCAGCTGCGCCGGGTTTGTACCTGGTGCCTGCACAGCTGCGCAGGGTCCTGGAACCAGATTTTTGTTTTTTGTTTTGTTGCAAATCTGCTAACTGTTGGACAATTGCTATAACTAGCGTGCAAGCATGTGTAATGTGTATATAAGAGTACTTTAAACTAACATGAGCATGCTATATTAGAATCGCTTGCTTGAATAGTGAAGTTATAGATTTCACAATAAACTTAGAGTTTCAAAATTTACATTAACTTATTATATCCGTTTTAAATATTCTGACTTTTGAGTCATGTTTGTATGACCTAGAAACACGTGAAATGCATGTTGACTTGCGTACATATGTTTCATAGTATAGTACGAGCATGATGAACCTCACTAGTGAACATTTTTAACAAAAGTATAAGTTTTAAATGTGAACTTTGACGTGTAAAGATCCTATACGTATTCTGATTTTTTTTGGGCATGTTTATATGGCCTTGAAATGCATGACGGACATATTAACTTACGGATATGGATTTCATAATGAAGCATGAACATGTTGGACTTGTTAGTGAGCTTCACTAATGAAAACACGAGTCTTGAACGTGAACGTTAACATGTTACCCTAAGATTTAGATTTTGATGTTTATGGACTTAAGTTTTTTATGGGTATTAATTTAGAACCTATATCATGTAAATTGGACGTGAAAAGGTTAAACGAGCATGAAAGTATCCTTTAATGTGTATACATGCTATGTAGGACCATATGTTAATACTTGAATCCGACTTCGACGGTTAATAGCGTATATTTGCTTTGTTATGGCCTTATATGTTAGTAATGATATATGAGAATGATTAACTCAAAAGATAGACTACACTAGCTATATGTAAATAGATTAGTGGTAGACGGACATGTGTATATGAAGAATGTTAGTAAGTACGTATGGTTAAAGTATACGTATACTTACATAGTTATTCTAGGAATACGATAAGGAAGTGAGATGAAGGTTCTAAGAAATAAGTTAGACAACAATGTAACCTTTATTATTACATTGAGAATGTGTGGATACATATAACTGATGAGTGTGATCTCTATGGTTAATATAACTGTGTAGGATTACACAAAGTGCAGAGATTCTTAAGCAGTTAAGTCGTAGTTACTAAACTACGAATCAGGCAAGTCTTTCAATTCCTATTTGATATATGAATTCAATAACTGTTAGTTGAATTATATTATGCTGTGATAATGTGAACTTATATATGAACTGTATATGAGATATAAATGAGATTGAAAGTTGATATTTGATGATATACTTGTTATGTGAAAAGTAACATGCGTAGTAAATATAAACTGTTTATAAATTCATGAACTGAGTATGATGTTATATGCTATGTGATGCATGAGGACTGTTAGAATTGCTGAGCTGTCGAGCTCACTCTTGCAAATAACCACTTTTGCAGGTTAAGGATTCACGGTAAAGATTTCGTGCTTCTTGATTGATAAAGATAGATAGTATCGCATTGAAGAATATTACTTAGATTATTGTCTGGACCCTGTTTAGATTCTAGATGATGTACTCGATAGTTGCTTACACTGTTTAATACTTGTTGTATTGTAAGAATGTATTAATTAATACATAGAGGATATCGAGTTGAGTTGTAAATGTTTATACGATAATTCAGATAAGAAGGAATCATATTATATAGTTGATTCAAGATTTGTAATTGGTATCAAAGTTATGGAATCAATAAAAAGATTTTTATTCAAAGGATATTGAAAAGTTTAAATTATTCCGTATTTTAATAATATCGAATATGATGTAAAGACGAGATCTTGGATATAAATAGAATTTATATTCTAAATTGTAATAAACAAAGTTGTATTCTTTTACTAATGATTAAAAGATGTAATAGTTTGACGATAGTAGTATCGTGACTGCACCGAATTCGAGGTTTCGAAGGAACGTGGATTTGGGGGCGTCACAAATAACTTTTCATCAGACCTCTCCGGTCCTTCTAACTCTATTTCCAACTTCTCCATTTCTCATATTAACTCCTCCTGAGTCGTCAAGTGAAACAATTTCTCCTTTCCTTTTCTGCTCAGAGCGTCGACAACTACGTTTGCCTTTCCCAGGTGATAGAGAATATCACAGTCATAATCTTTGATCAATTCTAACCACCTTCTCTGACACATATTCAACTCCTTTTGTGTGAAGATATATTTCAGACTTTTGTGGTCCGTGTATATCTCACATTTCTCTCCGTACAAATAATGCCTCTAACTCTTTAACGCAAAAACTACTGGCTCTAACTCTAAGTCATGAGTAAGGTATCGTTTTTCGTAGTCCTTTAATTGTCGTGATGCATACGCAATGACTTTGCCATGTTGCATAAGCACACAACCAAGTCCCTTGTGCGATGCATTACTATACACCACAAAATCTCCCGAATCGTCTGGTAGTGACAACATAGGTGCCTCGCTTAATCTCTTCTTCAATTCTTGAAAACTCTCCTCGCTTTTGTCCATCCATACAAACTTCACTATCTTCCTTGTCATATTGGTGAACGGGGTTGCTATCTTTGAAAAATCCTGGATGAATCTTCGATAGTACCCAGCTAACCCTAAGAAACTTCTTATCTCTGTTGGCATTTTAGGCTGTTTCCAATTACTTATTGCTTCTACCTTCGCAGGGTCTACTGAGATTCCATCCTTATCCACCACGTGACCCAAGAATTGAACCTTCTCCATCCAAAATTCACACTTAGAAAATTTTGCGTACATCTTCTCCTTCCTTAGTGCCTCCAAAATAATCTTCAGATGTTCGGCGTGCTCTTCCTCTGTCTTCAAGTAGATCAAGATGTCGTCGATGAAAACTACCACAAACTTATCCAAGTAGGGCTTGAAAACTAGGTTCATCAAGTCCATGAATGCTGCCGGAGCAATAGTCAATCCGAATGACATTACCAAAAACTCGTAATGTCCATAACGGGTTCGAAATGCAGTCTTTGGTATGTCTTCCTCCCGTACTTTCAGTTGGTGATAACCTGTCCGTAGGTCGATTTTTAAGAAACACTTCGCTCCCTTTAGTTGATCAAAAAGGTCGTCTATCCTCGGTAACGGATATCTATTCTTGATCGTTACTCTGTTTAATTCTCAATAATCGATACAGAGCCTCATCGATCCATCCTTCTTTTTAACAAACAACACTAGTGCTCCCCAAGGAGACACACTTGGTCATATGTAACCCTTATCTAATAACTCTTGCAGTTGCATCATCAACTCCTTCATTTCTACTAGCGCCTACAATATAGAGCTTTTGAAATCGGTGCAGTTTCCAGTGCTAAGTCTATTACTAATTCAATTTCTCTGTCTGGCGAAAGACCAGGCAGATCGTCCGGAAATACATCTTGGAATTCATTCACTATGGATATATCCTTAATTTCTACTCCCTTTTTCTGAGTATCTACAATGTAAGCTAAGTAACCTACACATCCTTTCCTTAACAATTTCTTGGCCTGCATCATCGTGAGGCAACACGATTGCTTAAGCGATGAGCTACCATAAAACACTATATTAGACTTACTCGGAGTCTGAAGGTTCACACTTTTATTCTGACAGTCAATTATTGCAGCATGGTTATACAACCAATCCATTCCCAGTATTACTTCAAATTCTCTCAATCTAATTGGAATCAAGTCTACGCTCAGTTTATGATCTCTAATGTTTGCGCGATAATTTTGGTAAACGAATTCTACAAGGATTACTTCTTTATTTCCAACTTCTATGTTCAAGGGATTTTCTAATCTTTCTCGAGATGAATTAGTCTACTAGCCAATTCTTCAGATACAAAAGAACAGGTGGCTCCCGAATCAAATAATACATATGCATTTATATCATTGATTGGGATTATACCTGACACCACGTCCTTCGCAGCTACTGCGTCCTGGACGGTCATGTTAAAGGTCCTAGCGGTTGGGCGGTTGGATTGCGCCGGTCCGCTGATCATCAATTTGTTTTCCCCTTGTTGGCTGCTACCTCCGCCACTTCCCTTCTTCGGGCAATCCTTGATCTGGTGCTCCGTCTAGCCACAAGCAAAACATCCTTGGATCTTCTTCGGTTTCGGGCAGTTGGGTGAAATGTGCCCCCCCTGATCGCAGTTGTACCAAGTGTCGATTCCCTTCCAACACTCACCTTGGTGATTCTTTCCACATTTTGGGCATCCCTCTGCCCTCTTCTTAAATCCTCCATGAAAGTTCCCCGACTGATTGTTGTTGTTATTATTGTTCTCCCACTTTCTCTTTCCCAAATTACTTCCTCCACTGCTGCTACCTCCTCCCCTGTTTTCTCCTCCTGTATTCTTTCCTTTCTTCTCCTTGTTATACAGACTTAAGGCCTCACGGCCACCTTCCGCAATGATCGCCTTCTCCAGCAATGTCGCAAAGGAATCAATTTGAAGAACTGATACCTTATTAAACAGCCAAGGTGTGACGCCCCCAAATCCGTGTCCCCAGACCTCGAACCTGGTACGTTACGATACATTATTTCTCTAACTATTGCGGAAGATATTAACATAAATTGTTTATACAATAACTTTTTCAACATAATTTCCAAGGTCTGAAACCTTAACTTAATACACATATTCTACACGACATACAATATAATTTGCACCCAATACTATTACCATTTTAACCGTATAATAATTCCATCTTGGAACATGTCTTTGCCTTTGACTGTGTCCAAAGTTTCGTCTTTAATCTAAAATGTTTATCATGATATAGCAAGGGTGAGCAACAAGTTTGCCCAGCAAGTTTTAAATACAACAAGGATATATCATGGTTGAAAGAAAGAATAAGATTTCGAATTTTCAACAATATAACAATTGTGAAAGCACATAAATCAAAGTTTCAATAAATAAATGACTGAATCAATAATGTTTAATGTCAACAAGAATCATGAACAATTTTAACTGAATCTTATGGTAATGAAGGTGATCAGCTTTCATACCTGATGAACATATGCAACATGCACTAAGTGCGAAACAATAATCAGTATGGACGTGAATAATCATCAATAATCATTCACTAACATGCTTTGAAATATAACTCGAATTTGAGTTAAGGAAACTTTCCTGCATAGTCAATTACCGCTATGCAATATAATTTAATTGTTTTATTGTAAAGACCTATCAGTTATAAGATTGATATTTAAATCAGTAAAACATACTTTATCCATAATCATATTACTTTATAAATAATTATCTAACACTTAACCACATTGTCAAATATTAGATAACATTAACACTAACATATACACTTTAGTCTTAGTATTATCATTATACTTTGATAATCTTTTCATCACTTATAACTTATACTTATAAGTTTTCCCTTTATATGTTATCTTAGTAAGCTAGACAACCTTTCATTAAACTGAAATACTATTTCAGTAAACTAGATTATATTTCAGCATCCTGAATTCACCATTTCGGCATACCACAAAATATTTCAGCAGACCATAAACCATGTCAGCAGACTGAAACCATTTCAGCAGACCATAAACCATTTCAGCAGACTGAAACTATTTCAAAAATCCAAAATCAATTTCAGTACCCTGAACTCTCATTTTAGTCTATTACAAGCATGATATAGTTTCTTGAATACCAAATTCAATAACTATATTGAAAAATAACTTAATCTCTTATTTTAATCTCCCGTCGAATATCATTAATTATGTAATAATATTTTATACTAATGCTATTAACTTTTTAATAACATTCAAGTCAAATACTACTAATAATATCTTAATCCAATATTATTAGTCATATAAAAATAATTTAAGTCATTAATCATATTAATAAATAATTTATTTTAATTATTTTTCTTTCCTTAATTAACTCATTAAAGCATTTTAAAATGTCATAAACATCATAATACTTCATCACAGACCGAAACCTCCCTCACAAATCTGCATACACCATGCTCAAGGATCTCAAGACGTAAAATTATATTTTTTATATTTTTGGATATCATATATTTAATTAAACTCATTTATTCATAAATCATTATTTACATGAAAAATACCAAATCGGTTCCAAAAATATTTATTTTCTGGGATTTGACAGAATATAGTTCCATAATAAACATATATTTTTCCCGAAATTTTTAAAATACATTTGCTATATTTAAATAGTCTTTAATAGCCAAATATTCTCAGATTTTTCATAAATCGAGATTAGCTCCAACAATTCAACAATTTTCACAGTAAGTTGCTGTTAAACACATGTACTTTTAGTAAAAATTTTGTAATTTGTCGACTTATACACAGAGAGTTATTCGGGTGGCTTCATAAAAATAGCCCTTCACCGTAAAATCCATATCTCTCAAACCGTATGGCTAAAAATTCTCAAATTTTTACAGGACCTTTATATCTTCTAATATTAAGCCTCCAAATTTTTCCCAAATTTTTAAAGCACAAAAAGAGAACGAAAATGTCCCCGTTTCAGACTGACCAAAAATAGTTTCGTAAAAAAGAAAAATTATTTTTCTTTTCTTTTAATTTCCAACAAATCAACACCCAATATGAGTAAATCCATACATGAAACACATGGATTGAAGGGTTTTATACATCCATGTCAAAACCCCTTTCATCAAATCACAAAAAGAAAGAGAATAAAACTTAGAAAAAATTATATCTTTCTTTTTACCTTCTTTTTCTTCTTCTTCTTCTTCTTCTTCTCTCCCATGGAGATTTCTCTCCTTTCTCTCTAATGGGTTGTCGCCCCCTCTCTCTTCCTCTCTCTATTCTCCCGTTCTTTCTCTTTCTCTCTCTTTCCTTATCTTCTTTTTGTTTCTTATCTAATCATATCTTCTCTCTTTCTTATCTTATCTCCAAAAATCTTATCCAATATCCTACAAAATCCTATCCTTATCTTTTCCTCTCCTCAAATTTTCGACCATGTGGCCCTCTAATCCTCCCATACTTTGTTTTATTTTTATTAATTACTTACTCAATTACTATCATGCCCCTTCTCAATTTGGGCCAGATTTGGACCACCCTTTTAATTTCTTTGGGCTTGTTTTTCTTTCTTAATTAACTCACTAACAAAAATCAACCTGGACTTCCTCCCTTAATTAAATTGGGTCGTTATAATACAAGTCCCATACTTGATATATTGGTCTAGCTTAATACCTTATTTATTATTAAATCAATTAGCTCCAAGTCCAATGCTCAATTAAACAATTGAGCCACCAATTAGGCTACTTAAATAATTCATTGGCCATAAAATCAACTTAGTTCTTTAAATCTATTATTACTAGAATTAATGCTCAATATTTTTGATATTTATATACACAATAAATGTACATACATTATATAATGTATATTTAGTTAATTGCACACACAATTCACATAAGCCCTCACACAATCTATTAGTTTATTAACTAAATAGCCATAATTAGCTTAATGAGTTATAAACACTCACACTCAGATAATCATACACATAATTTACATACCTAATTTATATATTAAGTTGTCAAACTTTATAGGTATCGTAGTACCTTATCCTTAATATTCCATCAAACACATATATATTCATATCTAGGGTTTAGAAATTTGTAACCCATAATTCCTCTATTCTCAATCAAATAATAAACCATTTAGGTTTTTTCACAAAAATTTTAAATCCACCAAAATTCTTCACAAAAATGTCAAATCCATACACTTATTTTCTGTCTAGGTCTATTATTGAACCTTAATTTAATCATTTAAGATTTTATAAATTCTCGGATTGTCACATTCACCCCTTCTTCTAAGAATTTCGTCCTCGAAATTATAGCTTACTAATCCCTACTCCTTTAATTCATCCAACTAGGTTTTCAAATTAACCTTTACCTGATTTCATTCTTATTTAATGAGTACATATTGCTTCCATCTATGAGAAACTATTCCATCATCACATTCTACCCAGACTTCTCTCCAAGGAGTTAAAAACTTTTCAAATTATTCTGAGGGGTCATATAGACCATGAACACATAGTTTTAATGATATTAATACCGCTTAGTAAATTATTAGGTATGTTTACAATCACAAAGAAGATAAATTATTGATGCTAGTACTTTTAGGTTATCAACCTATCGTACGCTTACGTCATGTACGACGTTTTAATCATGTCTCGCGAATATTTACGCTACAAATAGATTGGATTATTTTATCCAATCGACATAGTTCACCTCAGTCTTATCATAAGATTCCGCACCAAAATAATTTGGTTCGGGATAAATTCTCAAAGAATACTTTGAATTGTCATAAACATTTGTCTAACTGAATCAAATTGCTTAGACTTATACCAATAATTCAAATTTCAATCGAAACATGTCTGTCCAAATTCAGTTGGCAATAATTTACCTTTAAAATTTTGAAAATCATTTTATGACGTCATGATACCGCACTGTATTTACAGTCCGTTTGAGGATTCCGTCATTTTGTGACTTTGTCATACTACATCATTCCATAGTGGCTGACGATCTTTAGATCTCATCCAACTAAGCAATTCTGCATTGATAACTCCATCATTTTATCATTTTGCATCAGGTTCCATGGTGCATTGATGATATATATAAAATACATTTTGACATCTCAAATTATTTTTGTCTAGCCGAAACAAATTAGCGTAGACTCTTCTTTAAACAGCTCAAAACTATTGAAAATCATTTTTGATGTTATCATACCGCAACTGGTAACGATGTGTCAGTGTCCCGAAGTCCACACATACACACTTGTCACCATGTGTTGCTAATAACAAAAATTCATTTTATTTTGAAAGGCACATCTGTGCGAATTTAGCTTGATACCAAAAATTTCGAAGTCTAGCACAGCTAGAAGATTTGGAATACCTATGCTTCCATCATCAACATCAATTTTTCTAATGATCGCTTAATTAATAATTCTATCTGTTTTTATTATCCTCAATCCTTCATTTCACACATAGCTATACCCAGTTCGTCAAACTTTCCACACGTATGTGTTCAGGAACTTTCCACAATCATATGAGTTTAAGAACTTGTCCTAGACAGACCATTGGCATCCATTCGCTGAGGGGTTCAAAAATATTTTATATAATTATGAGTCACGAACTTACCATAAGTATGAGTTTTAAGAACTCGCAACTTAATCTTATATTCTCTACCTATTCTCTACCTATCTGGTATACTCATGAGAAAAGAATCACCTTCTCAACATATATATAGCAAATAGCGTGACACAAACATTTCAATGACTATCAATACCAGAAGCTAAGTAGTTGTCGAACCAACTCAGCCACTAATCAATATAGGAAGCTAAGTCTAGGACAATTCCCCGCTTATACAAAGAATTGTTCAACTTAACCACTATATCAACCAGAAAGCTAAGTGATTCTAAAACCAAGTACAAATTTCTCGTCCATACAAAGAATCATACAACTCAGCTGCTGACATGAGTCCTCAATTGAAATCCCACATATTCCTAGTTCCCTCAATACTTGATACGAATTTTATTTAATCCGTATCTACAATTCACAACTCTTTCCTGAGTTTTAATAGTACAATTTCATAGTACCCTATTCATATAGCAATTCTGCTATAACGTTTTCAATCAAATGATTGATCATCTGTCCTCTTATGACCTCATCAGATCACGTTGTGATCTCATATTATAATCGTTTTGTTTTACGATCTTCTTTCTCTTTATACTTTTAGTCTTTTAGACTATATCTATTCATTACTATTGTTCATCTTTATCATCAGAGTTAAGTAACTCTGGATCTTTGTTACTTGTCATGATTCTTCTTTGAATTTTATTGAGTTATTAATACCTTGCCCAAATTCATCGCTTAGAACTTAAACTCTATTTGAGTTTATTCCTATTCCTTATCTCTGTGGTTATAGCCTAAGGTACCCCTACCTAAGGTTTATAACCTACAGCTCTGATACCAACTGTGACCCCAAATTCGGGTCCCCAGACCTCGAACCTGGTACGTTACGATACATCATTTCTCTAACTATTGCGGAAGATATAAACATAAATTGTTTATACAATAACTTTTTTAACATAATTTCCAAGGTCTGAAACCTTAACTTAATACATATATTCTACACGACATACAATGTCATTTGCATCCAATACTATTACCATTTTAACCGTATAATAATTCCATCCTGGAACATGTCTTTGCCTTTGACTGTGTCCAAAGTTTCGTCTTTAATCTGAAATGTTTATCATGATATAGCAAGGGTGAGCAACAAGTTTGCCCAGCAAGTTTTAAATACAACAAGAATATATCATGATTGAAAGAAAGAATAAGATTTTAAATTTTTAACAATATAATAATTGTGAAAGCACATAAATCAGAGTTTCAATAACTGAATGACTGAATCAATAATGTTTAATGTCAACAAGAACCATAAACAATTTTAACTGAATCTTATGGTAATGAAGGTTGTGACAACCCGAGAATTTGTAAGATTAATAAAATCTTAAATGATTAAATTAAAGGTTAAAGTTTAAAACCTAGAGTGGAATTAGAGGAATGATTTAAAATTTTTAAAGAACCTATACAGTTTGATTTTTAAATTTTAAAGTAATGTAAAGAAATTAAATGAGAATGCTAGAAATTCAGAAATTTGGAAAGAGATTATGTATAAGGATAAATATATTATGACTCATGAGGAGTATGTATGTGACTAAATAAATATATATATTGTAAATATGTATATATGTTTATTTGTTTTATAAAGTGAATTATAAAGAAAGCTACATAACCTAATTATACATTAGGTATGGTAATTAAATAACTTAAAGGTTATGGTATAGGAGAATTTAGTATGTAAAATATATACTAACTTAAGAGATTAATTTTATTATCTCAATTTATTAATTATTTTAAACCTAGCTTAATTGGTTTACATAATTAAATTATGTAAGTAAGTATTTAAACCCAAAATGAGTGAATTAGAAATTCTAATTAAATAATTAGGGTAATTAGTGTGATGGACCCATAATATTTACATGTCCCAAACTAATTATTAGAGAGCTCAAAAGAATGCAATGGATAGCCCAAACCTAGCCCAACTTGGGAGGGACATTTTAATCATTTGATTAAACAAATTTTGGCATTAAAAATAAAATACAAAATTGGGCAAATAAGTGGTGCATGTATCGGCAAGGAGGGAGTAATATAACTTGTGGATTAAATTTTTTACCAACTCCCTTGCCAAGTGTCTCTTAGACATTAGCTCCAAATATTTTGTGTAGATTTGTAAGTCAGGCAAGCAAGATAAAGAGAAGGAAAATAGAAATAGAGAGAAGGAAAAGAGTGGTCGGCAGCCCCATGAGGGAAAGAGAAAGAGAAAAGTTCATGCCACCACAAGATCAAAAAACTACCTTGGGAAGAAGAAGAAATATAACATCAAACAAAGGTATAAAAATCAAATCTTAAACACTTGATTTATGTATTTTATTTTTATGATTTGATGAAATAAACGAGTTACGATCTTGAACTCTAAAAATCTTAGATCTACATGTTATATAATGTATTATGTATAGATCTAACTATTTTTGGTGTTGAGAAAGCTTGATCAAGGAAAGACAAGCAAAACAGTTTTTAAAGCTTAAGAAAACTAGTTGACTACTGACCCTAAATAAAAATTTCGGGATTTGCTAGATTAATTTAAAAATTCTAGGCTTTTGGTATGTTGTAGTAAACTGAATAAGCTTTCCATAGACTCCAGAACGGACTAAATCCGACTTCGGAGGAAAGAGTTATGCCATTTTAAAGTAGCCGAGTCAAAACTGGGAAACCAACTCGGGTCAGTCCCCTTCCACGATATTTATGAAATTTTATGCTTGGAATTTGAAGATGGTTCAAGAATGAAAGTTTTAGTCCCGGAAGTTAGCTTCGCGTGGGCTCAAGAATCGGTCAAAAACGTTTTAAAACGAAAAAGTTATGATTGTATTAGTACAAGAGGGTCAAGCTGGAAAAAACCAAAACTAATCAGCCACTTCGGTCCAAATTTCCAAACTCAAAACAACTCCAAATTGAGTGTTTTATAAATGAAAACTGTAGCTTGAGAAGTTACGAATCCAACGCCTCTGACAGAACATAATTCCGAGTTGTACATTTCATTTTACAAGCGTTTCCGTAAAAGACGTCAAATCTGAAAATTGTGGGCGAGAATGGCATAATCGTAAATAAATGGAAGTGAATAATTATTAAAAATAATTATTTAAAGCCATTAAATAGTTAGCAAATTAATTACATAAAAAATTAAATATAATTAATTATTTAATTATGATTTAAGTGACATTAAATGATAATTAGGTAAAGTTAGTGTTAATAAAGTAACTATTTATTATTTAATTGTGATTAAATAATAATTAGAGATTAACAAATTGATTAATTATTATTTAATTAATATTAAATAATGATTAAAGAATGTTGAAGTAAGATTAGGTAATAATAATGTAATTACTTACTTACATTGATATAAGAATTTATAAAATAATTTTTTATTATTTAATTAATATTAAATAATAAATAAGAGCAAATAATAATTAATTATTCCTAAATTAATAAGAAAGAATAATTAAAGAATTATGAAGTGAATTGATTATCTATTATTCAAGGATAAGTAATTAATTAATCATTATTTATTTAATATTAAATAATAATTAATGACACATAGTAAGTAATTAATTAATTATTATTTAATTAATATTAAATAATAATTAAAGACAAACAATAATTTAATTATTCATTATCTAATTACCATTAAATAATGGATAGATCTATTTGACTATTATTTATTAATTAAATAAGAACTAAAGGTAATTAATTAATTACTATTTAATTAATATTAAATAGTAATCAAATGAAGGTATAGATTAATATTATGATAATAAATTTATTTAATAATTATATTAAATAAATTATGTAAAAATAGTTTTAATGTTTTAAAAATGATTTAAAGGTTATAAAAAATATTTTAAGTTATAAAATATAACTTTTAATATTTTGTCATGAATTACATTAATATTTTAATATGAATGGCAATTATTTAATAATGGTTTTAAATATTTTAAATTCATTTAAAGGCGATATTAAGGTATTAAAAATACTTTGAAATATTATAAATAATTTATAATATTATGTCATGTATTTCATTAATAATTGAAATTAAATTAAGTATTAATAATAATGAAATTATGTGGTATTTAAATCATATAAATATGATATTAATGATTGAAAAATCATTATAAATGATAATAATTATTTAAAAATTATTATGAACTTTTGAAAAATATTTTAACTGATAAATAAAATATTTAAGATAATATTGAAGCATTTAGGTAGAGTCCTATTGATATTAGACTCGATAATTATCCGATTAGGCAATCGGGATGTCGAATTAGTACCGAACTCAACTCAGACTAAAATAGTTTGACTTGATACTAGGTCTTATGTGTTTTATTGATTGTTAGGATTATGTGGTAATGTGTTTAGGTTATTTTATAACTGTAATTAACAGTATTAACTGTGATGATATTATTCTAATTGGGAGATCGATATTATCAATATTAGGTCTTCAAATGAAGCTAACTATATTGCGTAGCAGTAGTCGGCGATAAAGGCAAATTTTCTTGAACTATTCTTTCATATAGTGGTTAATCATTGTTGATTATATCACGTCTATGATTTATTGATTCGCACGTTGTGCATGTTGCATATGTTCATCAAGTATGAAAGGCTGATCACCTTCATTACCATATTGTTCAGTTGAATTTATTCATGTTCCTTATTGACCATTCATTTTTATTGTCTCGGTCGTTCAGTTACGTAAATTTGATTCATGCTATTTCACAATGATTATATTGTTGAAAGTCAACCAGCTTATTGTTCATTCTTTTCAATCATGATATATCTTTTCTTGAACTTAAACTTGCTGGGCAAACTTATTGCTCACCCTTGCTATATCATGATAAACATTGCAGATTAGGATGAATACATCAGATACACGCAAAGTTAAAGATAATTCCAGCATTGGTTTATCATACAGATAAAACTTGTAATAGTATTGTATGCTAATGACATTGTATGTCGAGTAGAATATTGAATTCAGGTAATACGTTAAGGTTATCGGCTTTGGGGATTATGTGTGAAGTTTTATGTATAAACAATTCATGTTTATATCTTCCGCAATAGTTATAGAAATAATGTATCGTAACGTACCAGGTCCGAGGTTCTGGGGGCCCGGATTTGGGGGCATCACAGAGGTGATCAGCCTTTTATACTTGATGAACATATGCAACATGCACTAAGTGCGAATCAATAATCAGTATGGACGTGAATAATCATCAATAATCATTCGCTAACATGCTTTGAAATATAACTCGAATTTGAGTTAAGAAAACTTGCCTGCATAGTCGATTACCGCTACGCAATATAATTTAATCGCTTTATTGTAAAGACCTATCAGTTATAAGATTGATCTTTAAATAAGTAAAACATACTTTATCCATAATCATATTACTTTATAAATAACTATCTAACACTTAACCACATTGTCAAATATTAGATAACCTTAACACTAACATATACATGTTAGTCTTAGTATTATCATTATACTTTGATAATCTTTTCATCACTTATAACTTATTCTTATAAGTTTTTTCTTTATATGTTATCTTAGTAAGCTAGACAACCTTTCATTAAACTGAAATACTATTTCAGTAAACTAGATTATATTTCAGCATCCTGAATTCACTATTTCAGCATTCTAAATTCACCATTTCGGCAGACCACAAAATATTTCAGCAAACCATAAACCATTTCAGCAGACTGAAACCATTTTAAAAATCCAAAATCAATTTCAGTATCCTGAACTCTCATTTTAGTCTATTACAAGCATGATATAGTTTCTTGAATACCAAATTCAATAACTATATTGAAAAATAACTTAATCTCTTATTTTAATCTCTCGTCGAATATCATTAATTATGTAATAATATTTTATACTAATGCTATTAACTTTTTAATAACATTCAAGTCAAATACTACTAATAATATCTTAATCCAATATTATTAGTTATATAAAAATAATTTAAGTCATTAATCACATTAATAAACAATTTATTTTAATTATTTTTCTTTCCTTAATTAACTCATTAAAGTATTTTAAAATGCCATAAACATCACAATACTTCATCACCGACCGAAGCCTCCCTCACAAATCTGCATACACCATGCTCAAGGGTCTCAAGACATAAAATCATATTTTCTATATTTTTGGACATAATATATTTAATTAAACTCATTTATCCATAAATCATCATTTACATAAAAAATACCAAATCAGTTCCAAAAGTATTTATTTTCTGGGATTTGACAGAATATAGTTCCATAATAAACATATATTTTTCCCGGAATTTTTAAAATACATTTGTTATATTTAAATAGTCCATAATAGCCAAATATTCTCAGATTTTTCATAAATTGAGCTTAGCTCCAAATATTCTGCACTTTTTACAGTAAGTTCCTATTATACACATGTACTTCCAGCAAAAAGTTTGTAATATTTGGACTTATACACAGAGAGTTATTAGGGTGGATTCATAAAAATAGCCCTTCACCGTAAAATTCATATCTCTCAAACAGTATGGCCAAAAATTCTCAAATTTTTACAGGACCTTCATATCTTCTGATATTAAGCCTCCACATTTTCTCCAAATTTTAAAGTACAAAAAGAGGACGAAAATATCCTCGTTTTAGACTGACCAAAAATAGTTTCGTAAACAAGAAAAATTATTTTTCTTTTTTTTTTTATTTCCAACAAATCAACACCTAATATGAGTAAATCTATACATGAAACACATGGATTGAAGGATTTTATACATCCATGTCAAAAACCCCTTTCATCAAATCACAAAAAGAAAGAGAATAAAGCTTAGAAAAAATTATACATTTCTTTTTACCTTCTTCTTCTTCTTCTTCTTCTTCTTCTTCTCTCCCATGGAGATTTCTCTCCTTTCTCCCTAATGGGTTGCCGCCCCCTCTCTCTATTCTCCCGTTCTTTCTCTTTCTCTCTCTTTCCATATCTTCTTTTTGTTTCTTATCTAATCATATTTTCTCTCTTTTTTATCTTATCTCCAAAAATCTTATCCAATATCCTACAAAATCCTATCCTTATCTTTTCCTCTCCTCAAATTTTCGACCATGTGGCCCTCTAATCCTCCCACACTTTGTTTTATTTTTATTAATTACTTACTCAATTACTATCATGCCCCTTCTCAATTTGGGCCAGACTTGGGCCACCCTTTTAATTTATTTGGGCTTGTTTTTCTTTCTTAATTAACTTACTAACAAAAATCAACTTGGGCTTTCTCCCTTAATTAAATTGGGCCGTTATAATACATGTCCCATACTTGATATATTGGTCTAACTTAATAACTTATTTGTTATTAAATCAATTAGCTCCAAATCCAATGCTCAATTAAACAATTGAGCCACCAATTGGGCTACTTAAATAATTTATTGGCCATAAAATCAACTTAGTTCATTAATTGTATTATTACTAGAATTAATGCTCAACATTTTGGATATTTATATACGCAATAAATGTACATACATTATATAATGTATATTTAGTTAATTGCACACACAATTCACATAGTCCTCACACAATCTATTAGTTTATTAACTAAATAGTCATAATTGGCTTAATGAGTTATAAACACTCACACTCACATAATCATACACATAATTCACATACCTAATTTATATATTAGGTTACCGAACTTTATTGGTATCGTAGTTCCTTATCCTTAATATTTCATCAAACACATATATATTCATCTCTAGGGTTTAGAAATTTGTAACCCATAATTCCTCTGTTCTCAATCAAATAATAAACCATTTAGGTTTTTCACAAAATTTTTAAATCCACCAAAATCATTCACAAAAATGTCAAATCCATACACTTATTTTCTGTCTAGGTCTATTATTGAACCTTAATTTAACCATTTAAGATTTTATAAATTCTCGGGTTGTCACACAAGGCTTCAGTCCTTGTTCAAAACGTCTCGCCTTCCTCTCTTCGTCTCCCACTTGTTGTTCTGCAAACCGCGCTAGTTCATTGAACTTAGCCGCGTACTGCGCCACCATCATATCACCTTGTTTAAGTTCCAAAAACTTAACCTCCATTCTGTTCTTCATGCTTTTTGGGAAGTAGTTTTCGAAAAACAGCGTCTTGAATCTCTCCCACGCTAGTATCCCTTCCCCAGCTCTTTGTTGATTAGCCTCCCACCAGTATTTGGCTTCACCTCTCATCATATACGTAACAAATACTGTCTTCTGGTCTTCACCTACTCGAGCGATAGTGAAAGCCTTCTCTATATCCTTAACCCATGTCTGAGCTATGATTGGATCGGTAGTACCCTCGAACTCTGGGGATCCTACACTCCTATAATCTTTGAAACTTGTGACTGGTACTGCTTGAGGATTCGGGCGAACGGGTTCATTGTTCCTTCCCCTAAGAGCTTCTGCTAACAAGTCTACTAGCTTTTGGATCGGGTCTACTTGTTCCCTCTCATTGTTAACTGATTCCTCAAGTGTAGTTAATCTACGTCTGGGCGGCTTTTTCTGCATCATAAATTTTTCACTTTATTAATACTCAATTTATATTACTTAAGTATTTCTTTAATACAAAAGGCATAAAATCTTATAAAACGTTTCTGAAATAAGCTTCATTTATATTTATATGCCAATTCCTTTCATTACATGATTATCCCTAGCATATTTCTATAAATGTTATCACATATCCCCTAATATCACAAAAGATGGGGAATATACCAACCTACTACCCCTCTAACATACGCCTACTCGGGGTTTACATCACTATCCCATATCTTACACAAAAGATTGGGACTACATCACAGTGTATACATCACAAAAGAAAACTACTTAGGCCACTGCTAGTCTAGCTAAGGGTCTCATCCCATCATTCCACGCTCCACAGCGCTCTTGTACTCTATCTACGCTATATACGCCACCAATTCTCGGCTCACAGTGTGTAGGGTCTGTCCCTGCTCCGCTGGGTAGAGGTATACACCATCAATCACTCTCTCAAAAGTTGAACGGAACACATACCCCATCTTGTTCATCTTCCTCTTCTTGCATCTGACTTCATCCTCTAAGTCGTCTGCTCTCTCATTCGCTGCTTCCCACTTCTCCTCGAAGTGAATCCTATCCATCACCTCCAACTCTAGTTGAGTATGGAGTGCCTCTTTCTCTGTCCACTCACTTAGTTCTCTCTGCTCTACCTCTTCCAGCTTTCCTACCAGATCCACATTCCTAGCCACCGACTTGTGAAACAAGGTCCCCATCTAGATCCTTGCCTCCCTACGGTATGCCATCTCCACCTCTAACTCTTGCATCGCTAGCTTCCTCTGATGGTCCTCATCCCTCAGCTTCTGGAACTCGGACTCTCTCTCTTGGGCCTCAGCCTCCAGCTCCTGCACTCTGCAGTCCAACTCTAGAATATGCTCCTCGTACTCTCCCAGCATATGCTCCTCCAGGTTAGGCTTGTAAGAGTCCTCCATGTGCTCCTCCTCTGTAGGCTCGTCCTCAACAGGATCGTCCTCCATAAGCTCCTCCTCTTGATCAAACTCCACCTCGATCTCATCCTCGTCGTCAGACTCGGATGGTGCAACAGCCTGCACTGGCACAGCCTCTAGAGGTGCCTCATATACGACGTGTATATCTCTGGGCTCCTCCTCAGCCACTCTACTAGGTACTCCCATATCTGTCATCCTACAATCACAAACACAAGACAAGCAAACAACAACTCCATTAGAATGTTAAATAAAACATAAGTTCATTGTATAGAATGAAGTTATATTTCATAACACACTAAGTCTCTCAAGGAAAAACTCTATGTGAGTTCTATCCCTTTCTAACTTCTAAGTTCTCCTAAGTTATAATCAAAGGACACTCGCTCCTAAGGTTTATAACTACAGCTCTGATACCTGATAGTAGTGTGCATACAAGCCAATCATGTATGATGATAAAGCACGTACTTTGTAAACAATCTTATTTATTTATTAATAAAATATTCATTTATTAAAGGCATTTAATTATCTACATGTTGCTGTTTTTATAATATGTAAATAACCCATAGTTTTAAGCAATGCTTTTAGAATCATGATGATGATCATGCTAATGAGATCTAAATTCTTAGAAAGTTTTAAAACTAAAATAGTTCCCAATCGTGGGATTACTAAAAAGGGGATTAGTAAATCCGGATAGATTGGTACATATGTTGCTTGCTCATTGGATGAGGATGATTGATCTCATGATCATTTGTGTGGAGACACTAAAGTAAGTATGTAGGTGCTTATTGGAGAATAAGTTCACTGAACGTGATTCGCTATGGAATACCTAATGGAGATTTACTCGCCTGTCAATAGGAATTCCTAATGTGATAGTAGTACAAGTAATCCTTGGACTTGAGATCATCATAGTATCTTGTATGTAACAAATTATACTTTGACTTATTCCTTAAGACCTTTTAAGGCATATATAGGGTATGCTTGGGTATAATGAGTTACATATGGAGATAATGAATGATCAATAAAGAATCTACCACCTCTAGTAAAAGAGGAGATATGTCCTATGTGATTCGTTAAATGACAACCCAGGAATCCTTGGCCAAGGTGAAATGAAATTAGAAAGGAGTTTCTAATTTGCATTATTTGGAGTTGTGCATTTTCTAATCGAAATACATATAATTAAATAAAATAAGACTTGACAGTAAATCCATGTCTTATATTTAATTGGGACATTGTATGGTGGAAGGATTGAATTGTACGGTAACTATTTACTCACAGGTTCTTTTTGATTAATGTTGAAATCTATATTATCTGGAAAGTCGTTGATCGCTAGGGAGGCTTATCCCTATTGTAGAATAAATATTATTTATTTAAATAAATTATTAGTTTAATTTATTTATTTAAATAAGATTAAAATTGTTTTAATTGATTTATTCACAACCGGTTTAATATGGAGAACCTAAAGGGTCACACCATAAAAGGAAGAATAATTATTTAAGAAAGTAATGGCATAATCGTAATAATGCATTAAGTATAATTAATTTAATCTATGGTGATAGAATAAATTAAATAGCTTAATGTTTATTATTTAATATTTTGAAAATATTAAATATAAATTAATAAGAGGAGTCTTATTAATATTATTACAATTATTATTATTTTAATTTCTAAAGGAGTTTAGTAATTAATTTAATATTTAGTACTCTCATTTATTCCTAATAAGATTAGGAGACAAATTAATTAAATGAATTTAATTAATTATTCCCATGTGGTGGGAAGCCTAAATTAATTAAAGGAGTTTAATTAATTAAAAGAAATCACATGTCTAATAGGATTAGAAGGGTTGACCAATGTCTATATAAGAGAAGTCTTATAATAGATATTAGATTGATGCAATTCCAATTGTTGGAGAGTACTCCTTTTCTATAGAGGATAGAAAACTAAGGTTAAGCCAAACACCCTCCTTCTTGATAATTCATCTTCCTTGGTGGATCACCTCTAGAGGCCAAACACTTGGGTGGCTAACGTTGATCAAAGGAAGGAATCTAACCCGGAAATTCAAGGAGATCACGAAGAACAAGGAGTTGAACTAGTACCTGTGGAAGCTTCGTTCTACAAGGGTATGATTCCATAACTTCTTATTTATCGTTTTAAATTAATAATTTGCATAAAGGATGATCCGGGTAATGGTTTTGTAGAAATTTTTAAACTCTGATATACCATGCTTCAGCTAATTTTTGCAATTTGATTGCGTCGTGATTTCGTACAAACCCAACAGTGGTATCAGAGCCAAATCTTTATGCAATTATTAATTTATTTTTGATTTCATATACATATGGGTATGTATTTAAAATAATTTATTGGGCATAATTTTATTGTATAAAATTATATATATTTTTTTTTTTTTTTAAAAAAAAAAAGACTTTTTTTGGGACGAATCACAATTTTTTTTTTTGGTGCTAATTTTGAATTCTGCAAAGAAAAGGTGTTGTCTCTTTCTTACTCCAAAAAGAAGGTGACCCATCAGGAAAGGACTTTTTTAATAAACCTGCAGGACTCTTTTAATAAAAGAAGGTAATTTTTTTTAAAAAAAATAAATATGATATATTTATATATTATATTCTAAATAATTTTATAATTAAAATAAAGAGTTTATTTTAATCTTGAAATTGGATTTCATGCAATTTAAAATTGCCCATTAAATGATACTCATATATATATGGAATGTTTTAATTCATGAGATGAATATTTATTTATTGATATATATGGTGATATGTATGAAAATAAATGGGGATTGATTATGGACTATTTGACCAATGTGATTGGATTTTATTTTAGTTGAATGCTTGAATGAATGAGTTTTATTAAATGGGGTCTGCGTACCTCGTCATCTCTAATTTTTTTTTTCTTGATGTAAAATTCTATCTCCCTCCTATGTACTTCCCCTTGACTGTTGATCAAGGTTTCTATTTAAATTAAATAGTTTAATGTAATAAGAATAGTTAGAATTATCTTGAAAAAATTGGAGACCAAGGAGCAAGGAGCGCGTGAAGACCCGTTTGTATGGAGCCCGTGTTTAAATGTAATAGTTATATTTAAATTTAAATTCTTGCACTCCTAGGTTTGACCTTTTGGTTCACTTGGTGGCTCTAGTGAACCAAACTAGAATAAAAGTCCATAATCAATCCGGGTAGAATATAATATTCTATATTGCATGCTAAATATTATATATATTATATTTTATGCAAACATGCTTCGCATGTTTAATAAAATGACGCGTATTTTATATATATATGTGCATGCGCGCTAAACAAGATGAGACAAATAATAACAAACCCCTCAAAGAAATAATATTAAGTCCGAAGCGTTCAAATGATATTTGGAATATCGAACGTCGCCTTCTAGCATGATAAATTAATAGAGTATTAAATATTTAATATGAGCTTGTTGTGCTATCCACAAGGCGAGTATTGCGTATTTAAGATGTTAATTAATCACATTTGATGCTTATCAAGAAAATTGAACAATCTAGTCTTGTTGTGCTATCCACAAGGACGAACATTTTTCTTTTTTGAATTTATGGAAGTGCTAGGCTGGACTTAACTTAAATCATTTTAGTTCGGATGTGCACACACTTGACCATTATGATTTAAGAGGCAAAAAAAAAAGGAGTTATATAGTGTTGTAATTGACAAGAGTTGTCTACCTATTTATTTGTATATCGCTTGTTGTGCTATTCACAAGGTTATATACATTTGAAATGGGATCCTTATTCTCACTAGCAAATCTTTAATTAGATGTTGCCGAACTATATAAGTGAGGGTAATATAGTTTGATGAAAATAGTGGAAGATACCAATTTAAAATAAAGACCTAAATTTATTTTGGTATGCAAAATTAATAAAATGAATGTTTGCTAAAATGTTATTTTTCACATGCAGAATTTTAAAAATGTCTAAATCACTAATCTCACTACGAAGCATACTTGATGCAAACAAGCTTACCGGGCCGAATTATGAGGACTGGCTAAGAAATCTGAGAATTGTTCTCACTGCTGAAAAGATTTCTTATGTCCTAAATTCAACTGTCCCTGAATCTGTTTCAGAAACAGCCTCTGAGGAAGAGATTGTCACTTTCAATAAGTGGCAAGATGATGCATCTGTGGCTCAATGCATCATGCTCGCATCCATGAATAACGAGCTTCAGCGTCAGCACGAAAAAATGGATGCTCCTGCTATGCTGCTTCACCTCAAGGAGTTGTATGGTGAACAGAGTAGGACTGCTAGATATGAGATATCTAAGGAGCTCTTCCGATCTCGGATGACCGAGGGTACTGCCATCGAGACTCATGTCCTGAAAGTGATCAATTTGATTGAACGCCTTGGACAGCTTGGGTTCGTCATGGATGGGGAGTTGAGTCAAGACTTGGTCTTGCAGTCACTCCCTGAGACCTTCTCGCAGTTTGTGGTTAATTTTCACATGAATAAGCTAGATGTCAGCTTGCCTAAGCTGCTTAACATGCTGAAAACTGTAGAAGGTCACTTCCCATCCAAGAAGAACCATATCTTGATGGTGGATTCTTCCAATAAAAGGAAGAGACCTAAGGTATCTTCTGAAAGAAGAAATCCAAGAAGGCTAAGGGAAAGGGGAAAGAAAAGGAACAAAAGAAACCTGATCCAGCTAGCAAAGGAATGTGCTTCCATTGCAACGAGCCGGGTCATTGGAAGAAAAACTGCAAGAAGTTTCTGGCAGACAAGAAGCTTGGAGAAGCTTCGACTTCCAATCAAGGTTTGTTCATGATTGCAAATAATTTTTCAGAAAGTCAAAATTCTACTTGGGTATTGGATACCGGCTGTGGTTCTCACATATGTAATAATGTGAAGGGACTGGTCAGAAGTAGAAAGCTGAACAATGATGAGGTGATCCTACGAGTAGGGAATGGAGCAAAGGTTGCTGCATTAGCTGTAGGAACTTATTATTTAGCAATGCCTTCGGGCAAGTCCATTTATCTTAATAATTGTTATTATGTTCCGAATATTATTAAAAATATTATTTCAATTTCTGTATTGGATATGGAAGGATTTAACGTTGTTATAAAGAACAATAGTTGTTCTATTTATAAAGACGATGTTTTATATGGTATTGGAAATTTGCGAAATGGACTTTATACACTTGACTTACAAGAAAATATATTTCAAATTGAACAAACTAAGAAAAGGAAAAGAGATGATATTAATTATACCTACATGTGGCACTGTAGACTCGGTCATATCAATGAAACAAGATTATCCAAGTTGCATAAAGATGGGCTCCTCGAGCTATCCGATTATGAATCATATCCAACTTGTGAATCTTGTCTCATGGGTAAAATGACTAAATCTCCTTTTAGTGGAAGAGGAGAAAGAGTTACAGAGTTGTTGACATTGATTCACACAGACGTTTGTGGGCCTATGACAACAAGTGCACGGGATGGGTATTCTTATTTTATTACTTTCACTGATGATCACTCAAGATTTGGATATGTGTATTTAATGAAATACAAGTCAGAATCATTTGAAAAGTTCAAAGAGTTCAGAAGTGAAGTAGAGAAACAAACGGGCAAGAGTATAAAGATACTTCGATCAGATCGAGGCGGAGAATACTTAAGCGGTGAGTTTCTCAATTGTCTCAAAGAAAATGGTATAATCTCACAATGGACTCCTCCAGGTACACCACAGTTAAATGGAGTATCTGAAAGGAGAAATCGAACACTGTTAGACATGGTTCGATCCATGATGAGTTTTACCGACCTTCCAATTTCCTTCTGGGGATATGCCCTAGAAACGGCTGCATACCTACTTAACAAGGTACCTACCAAATCCGTCCCAAAGACTCCATATGAGATGTGGAAGGGGAGGAAACCAAATCTTAAGCATGTTAAGACTTGGGGTTGTCCAGCTTATGTCAAAAAGTTTGAACATGATAAGCTACAGACTAAATCCGAAAAGTGTAGATTTGTGGGATACCCTAAAGAAACTGTAGGGTATTATTTCTATCATCTAACTGATCAAAAGGTGTTTGTTGCGAAACATGCTGCCTTCTTGGAAAAGGAGTTTATCCATGAAGGGGTCAGTGGGAGTAAGATATATCTTGAAGAAGTTCAAGAACCACAAATTACCACGGATCAAAGTCAGGTACCTGACCAAGTAGAAGAACCTACTATACCACACCCTGTTCGTAAATCTGGGAGAGTACCGAAGATACCTGAGAGGTATGGATTCGTTATAGAGGATGACGATGAGGTACACATCATGAATGATGATGATCCATTGAATTACGAACAGGCCATGAGTAATAAAGACTCAGGAAAATGGCTTGAAGCCATGAAATCCGAAATGGACTCCATGTATGAAAACAAAGTATGGACTTTGGTTTCACCACCTGAAGGCATTAAGCCTATTGGGTGTAAATGGGTCTTTAAAAGAAAGACTGGAGCGGACGGCAATGTGGAGACCTATAAGGCCCGACTGGTTGCAAAAGGTTTCAAACAAAGACAAGGAGTTGATTATGATGAAACCTTTTCACCAGTAGCTATGCTCAAGTCCATTCGGATTTTGCTTGCAATTGCAGCTTATAACGACTATGAGATCTGGCAGATGGACGTGAAAACGGCCTTCCTCAATGGAAAACTTGAGGAGGATGTGTATATGACACAGCCAGAGGGATTTGTTTCAAAGGTTGGAATAAATCAAGTCTGTAAGCTGCAACGATCCATTTATGGATTGAAGCAAGCTTCTCGTAGATGGAACATTCGTTTTGATGAGACAATCAAAGAGTTTGATTTTATCAAAAATGACGATGAACCATGTGTGTACAAGAAGGTTAGTGGGAGCGTAATTTCATTCCTTGTATTATATGTTGATGATATATTACTGATAGGGAATGACATTCCTATGCTACAATCAATTAAAATCTGGTTATCTAAACACTTCTCCATGAAGGACTTGGGAGAAGCATCCTATATTTTGGGGATAAAGATCTATAGAGATAGATCTAAAAGGATGCTTGGTTTATCCCAAGGAACGTACATTGATACGATGCTAAAGAGGTTTAGCATGGAAGATTCCAAAAGAGGTCTCATGCCGATGAGCCATGGAATACATCTCTCCAAGAAACAGGCCCCAAAGACACCTGAGGAGAGAGACCGTATGAGTAAGATCCCTTATGCTTCTGCAATAGGATCTATCATGTACGGTATGATATGTACTAGACCGGATGTTGCTCATGCACTTAGTGTAACGAGCAGATACCAGTCGAATCCTGGAGAAGAGCACTGGAAGGCAGTGAAAAATATCCTAAAGTACTTGAGAAGGACTAAAGATATTTTTCTTGTCTACGGTGGGTCTGAATTAAAACTCGAGGGCTTCACAGACTCAAGTTTTCAAACGGACCAAGATGACAGTAAATCTGTTTCGGGGTATGTTTTTACCTTGAACGGAGGCGCAGTGAGTTGGAAGAGTTCCAAGCAGCAAACAGTTGCTGATTCAGTGACAGAGGCAGAGTATATAGCTGCAAGTGAAGCTGCAAAGGAAGCTGTTTGGATGAAGAAGTTCATAACTGAACTTGGTGTGGTTCCTAGCATTGGAGAAGCAGTTCCCATTTACTGTGACAACACAGGAGCAGTTGCACAGGCTAAGGAACCCAGGTCTCATCAGAAATCTAAACACGTGTTGCGGCGATTTCACTTGATCAGGGAGATCATTGAAAGAGGAGACGTCACCTTGGAGCGTGTAGACTCTCAAGATAACATTGCAGATCCATTTACTAAAGCTTTAACACAACAGCAGTTTGATCGTCACTTAGAGAAGATAGGTATAAGATACCATGGCGATTGGCTTTAGTGCAAGTGGGAGATTGATAGTAGTGTGCATACAAGCCAATCATGTATGATGATAAAGCACGTACTTTGTAAACAATCTTATTTATTTATTAATAAAATATTCATTTATTAAAGGCATTTAATTATCTACATGTTGCTGTTTTTATAATATGTAAATAACCCATAGTTTTAAGCAATGCTTTTAGAATCATGATGATGATCATGCTAATGAGATCTAAATTCTTAGAAAGTTTTAAAACTAAAATAGTTCCCAATCGTGGGATTACTAAAAAGGGGATTAGTAAATCCGGATAGATTGGTACATATGTTGCTTGCTCATTGGATGAGGATGATTGATCTCATGATCATTTGTGTGGAGACACTAAAGTAAGTATGTAGGTGCTTATTGGAGAATAAGTTCACTGAACGTGATTCGCTATGGAATACCTAATGGAGATTTACTCGCCTGTCAATAGGAATTCCTAATGTGATAGTAGTACAAGTAATCCTTGGACTTGAGATCATCATAGTATCTTGTATGTAACAAATTATACTTTGACTTATTCCTTAAGACCTTTTAAGGCATATATAGGGTATGCTTGGGTATAATGAGTTACATATGGAGATAATGAATGATCAATAAAGAATCTACCACCTCTAGTAAAAGAGGAGATATGTCCTATGTGATTCGTTAAATGACAACCCAGGAATCCTTGGCCAATGTGAAATGAAATTAGAAAGGAGTTTCTAATTTGCATTATTTGGAGTTGTGCATTTTCTAATCGAAATACATATAATTAAATAAAATAAGACTTGACAGTAAATCCATGTCTTATATTTAATTGGGACATTGTATGGTGGAAGGATTGAATTGTACGGTAACTATTTACTCACAGGTTCTTTTTGATTAATGTTGAAATCTATATTATCTGGAAAGTCGTTGATCGCTAGGGAGGCTTATCCCTATTGTAGAATAAATATTATTTATTTAAATAAATTATTAGTTTAATTTATTTATTTAAATAAGATTAAAATTGTTTTAATTGATTTATTCACAACCGGTTTAATATGGAGAACCTAAAGGGTCACACCATAAAAGGAAGAATAATTATTTAAGAAGGTAATGGCATAATCGTAATAATGCATTAAGTATAATTAATTTAATCTATGGTGATAGAATAAATTAAATAGCTTAATGTTTATTATTTAATATTTTGGAAATATTAAATATAAATTAATAAGAGGAGTCTTATTAATATTATTACAATTATTATTATTTTAATTTCTAAAGGAGTTTAGTAATTAATTTAATATTTAGTACTCTAATTTATTCCTAATAAGATTAGGAGATAAATTAATTAAATGAATTTAATTAATTATTCCCATGTGGTGGGAAGCCTAAATTAATTAAAGGAGTTTAATTAATTAAAAGAAATCCCATGTCTAATAGGATTAGAAGGGTTGACCAATGTCTATATAAGAGAAGTCTTATAATAGATATTAGATTGATGCAATTCCAATTGTTGGAGAGTACTCCTTTTCTATAGAGGATAGAAAACTAAGGTTAAGCCAAACACCCTCCTTCTTGATAATTCATCTTCCTTGGTGGATCACCTCTAGAGGCCAAACACTTGGGTGGCTAACGTTGATCAAAGGAAGGAATCTAACCTGGAAATTCAAGGAGATCACGAAGAACAAGGAGTTGAACTAGTACCTGTGGAAGCTTCGTTCTACAAGGGTATGATTCCATAACTTCTTATTTATCGTTTTAAATTAATAATTTACATAAAGGATGATCCGGGTAATGGTTTTGTAGAAATTTTTAAACTCTGATATACCATGCTTCCGCTAATTTTTGCAATTTGATTGCGTCGTGATTTCGTACAAACCCAACAATACCAACCTGTGACGCCCCCAAATTCGAGCCACAATGCCTCAAATCCGGTGTGTCACTATCTAACAATAATAACTAAAATTATACAATCACAGCGAATAATCTAGAATAATATACAATAATTTATTATATTTATTCCCCCAAGTCTCGCAACCTACAGTACTTAATAGATTACATAATAATATCAAATAGAGACTTATTACATAACCCTAATTAAGTTTAAACATAGTTCTAAATCAGTCTTAATACATCATCATTGTTGTCATAATATAACACGAGAATGTCTAAAACATAAAGGGACTAGCTAGTCGGTAGTCTTGCCTTTGCCTTTATCGATGCCCGAAGGTCTTCCCTGCTCTGCCTTAACTGAAATATTTTTAGGGAAAGCAAGAATGAGCAACAAGTTTGCTCAGCAAGTAATATGACAATAAGGGTGAGTAATATAGTTTTTGAATCCCAAAGGGTATAACAGAATATGATAGTTCGAGGATAGTAAGAAATATCAACAGTTCTCAATAACAGTCGCTAAGGACAGAAAGATATCAATAAGATTCAATGCTAAATCAATTCAAGATTTCAAGATAATTGAATACTGAGCAGTCACTAAGGACTATGAACTTCTACTAGAATTAACAGAAATATACTGATAATCCAATAAAAACAAGTACAACAGGTGATTAGCCTAAAGTACCCTATATTATGCATAACATTCAATCGTACTCAAGTGCGCACGTCGGTCTCCCTACAATTATATTTTCCCTTCAAAGAAGGTTGTTCTTCTCAGTCAATACAAGATTTCTGCACCAATCAATTGGTTTGGATTGCTTTTGAAATTCATAATATAAGTCTAGCCGAATCAAATGGCATAGACCCCTCTTTATAAGTTCAATACTTGATAATAAAGTTTGAAGAATATAATCGACTTTATCTTAGCTATGAAGCAACAAGTCATGAATAGTAATTCGAATAGCTTACTTGTATAAGGAATAATAGTACAAGCTCAATACATGTTCAATATGAGTAGAATACTTGCGTACAATATCCGTTGAATAATGTAATGCAAGGGTTTAGGATACTTGCCTTAAGCGTAGATTACCAAAGTAAAGCTTATCAATACTTCTTGAATCCTATTATCACATAGTTATGTATATAGGACATTTATTAGTTATGTATATTCGATACACAAACTTAATATGTAAGTTAGACATACACGTACAATTCTAACTTAGTCGTATAATTCTTTATGCCCATCATTACGCACTTAACATACACGTAGCACACATACTACGAAACCAACTAACATAACTCATAATCGTCACCCGACTTATCATTTGAAAGTTTTATAAACATTCATCAATTCTATGTGGTTTCATCTTATCATGCTTATTGACACTTTAAATAATGTTCTAGACATGTATTACAGATTAAGATAACAATACAAGCATACATCAATCTCAGATTACAAACATGACAGTCAGACTTCTCTTCAAGGTGGCGCTGCCGCGCCTGATTTGAACTAGGGAGTGGCGCGGCCGCGCTACTCCCAGTTCAGATCAGAGCTGAGCTACACAATGTCTGGCCTAGCTTGCACACCCACATATATATATGATAACACATGCAAAAACATACATGTTGTGATAAGTTTGATTCTTATGTTATGCTTTCCACATAGTCTTAACAATTTCCAATTAATGAGGCTTAACGTGTTTGATTACAATGTTCCTCATGTTTACTCAATATACACATGTAATGAGGTCCATATGTCTCAACTACATATGCTCAGGTTACCTTAGTCATGTATTTCAAGTTATGAAGTTCGTTTAACTTGTCTTAATTCATGCTTAACTATTTTACAATGCATATGACTAGCTAGGCATTCATTTCTATCATGTCTGTGACACCCCCAAATCCGGATACTTCGTTTTCACATGATTTAATGTTCACTTCCTAAATTAAAATATATATCTACCCAATAATAAAGAATTGCAAAGTAAATTACAACCTTCATAAAACTTAAATAAAATCTTCCTTGATAAAGGATTACAACTTGTCCAAATAAAATCCCAGGGTTCACTAAACTTTAACATCAATCAAATAAATGCGAAAATAAAATATAACCAACTAAGTCTTATTACAAAAGAAACTCAAAACAACAAGCCTTCACTTGTTCATCTTTTCTTTTCCTTTACTTGTTGATGGTACGTCAACATTCTTGGTTTCAACTGCAAGGGGTGGTTAAAACATGCAAGAGTGAGCAAACAAAAGCTCACTTGGAAATACAACAGTGATATGACATAAGTGAATAGTTTTAAAAGAGTTTGAATAACTTTACTTTCATCAAATAAAGAATTAAATAATAATTCTTTCATAATCTTTACAGTTCGAATATAGAATCTTATCTGAGGGTCATACGACCTTGAACTATGTCCTAGGTTATAAATATTTCTATTTAAACCTTTAACAGTTAATAAGACTATGGACCTTTAACTCGTACTAATGGGGATCAACTCTTTGTACCATGTATTATGCACAACCATCTTAACGCTTTCGCATAAATGTCCCCTAGTAAATAGGGTTGTTCATTCTCAGTATTTGAATACAAGTCCGCACCAAAGAAAGTTTGGTTTGGATAGATAAGGGAACTTTGGAGTTTCAACTAGGAGTAGTTGAATCGACTTATAGTACTTTAACAGTTTGATAATATAAGAATCATTTACCAATTGCAAGATATAGAACAAATCTACACAATAGATAGGCATGCTTTAGAAGTAACTCAAAGCAACTGAAAGAATAAGTATATCTTGCTTGAATAATTAAGCCAAGATCACAATGCTTCAATAACACTTCAATACTTATGCAATAAGAATATTTGAATACAACAAAGCTTGTACAATATAAGTAATAAGTTCAGAGATAGAAAACTTGCTTAACGTGTAAGAGTAAGGATTAGAAAACTTGCTTAATGTGTAAGAGTAAGGATTAGAAAACTTCCTTAAAGTATAAGAATAAGGATAAGAGAACTTGCACAATATAAATAACAAGTTTAGAGATAGAAAACTTGCCTCAAGCGCAAGCTACACTTTAATAACTATAACCACTTCCACAATTACCTTACACATTGCATTACGTTTAAAGCGTCTATTAGTATTCAACTACAACGTTTAAACCGTCGAAATTCATACTCAAGTCCAACTCACAACGTTGTTTACAATATAGGTTGCTAACTAGTCAAATACGTGAGTCTACATTCACGACATACATTCATAAGCTTATAACGCAATGAATCGTGTTACGTACCTTATGAAAGTAACACACTCATACACATGTAACACATTCATATACAACTTCAATCTATCTTAAACACATCAAAAATATGTTATCTTATTACCTATTACACTTATCAAGTCATAGAAATAAGTTAGCTAAACAAACGGGGCATGAAAACTAAAAAACCAAAAACCAAACTTCCCAAACAGCAATATACCCCTCTGGGGCGGGTCCCCCAGGCCTAATAGCCCCGCTGGGGCGGGTCACCTCCCTGGTGAAGGGGCTGGTTCGCGAACTGGGAGAGAAATAAGCTAATTTGGCTTATTTCTTCACACCGAATTTGATTTTTCTCAACATGATAAACATGAAACTTGATACAAACAATATTTTAAACTCTTTAACATGATCATAACATATATAATCCATACATCACATAATAAAAACTAAGATTTCATGATTTTCAAAGAAAACTACAATATTAAGCGTTTTTGACGGAAATTACTACTATGAATTCGTTTTTAAATCAATTCAAGTGATTCCAATTGTAATAACTCCTATTCTTAACATACTAACATAAAACATGATCAATTTAAATAATTACCCATAATCAAACATCAATTTGATAGTTTCAAAAGCCATTTTTTAAAAATTAGTTCACAAAAAATCATTATGAACATAATTCTTCTTGTTTATCAAATTTTCATGAATTGATTTGTTAAAACAACCATATAACTCATATATAATCATGTTATATCACATATTACTTGTGACAACCCGAAAATTTACAAGATCTTAAATTATTAAAATAAAGGTTAAACGATAAAACCTAGATGTGAATTTGAGGAATAATTTAAAATTTTAAAGGAAGAACCTAAATGATTTATTATTTGATTGAGAATAGAGGAATTATGGGTTACAAATTTCTAAACCCTAGAGATGAATCTATATGTGTTTGATGGAATATTAAGAATAAGGTACTACGATACCTATAAAGTTCGGTGACCTAATATATAAATTAGGTATGTGAATTATGTGTATGATTATGTGAGTGCGAGTGTTTATAACTCATTAAGTCAATTATGGCTATTTAGTTAATAAACTAATAGACTGTGTGAGGACTTATGTGAATTGGGTGTACGATTAAATAAATATACATTATATGTTGTGTATACATTTATTTTGTATATAAAGATAATTAAGAATATGTATATCTCAAAAATATTGAGCATTGTTTCTAGTGAGAATAGATTTAATGGATTAAGATGATTTTGTGGCCCAAGGAATTAAATAAATAGCCCAATTGTTTAATTAAGCATTGGACTTGTAGCTAATTTGATTTAGTAGTAATTAAGTTATTAAGCTAGCCTAATATATATATATGAGACATATATTATGATGGCCCAATTTATTTATGGGTAGAAGCCCAAGTTTAATTTTATTAGTAATCAAACAAGAATAAAATGATGCAAGCCCAAAGGAATGGCCCAAGTCTTGGCCCAATGGAAGAGGGTCATGTTGGACATTTAATAAAGTATTATATGATATTAAAAGAAAATAAAAATTGGTAGGAAGGAAGGGCATGGCCGGTCCACACAAGGAGAAGAAGAGGAGAGCATGTGAGCTCATCATTACAATTACTAACTCTTCACCAACTCTTCCATGTGTCAACCCATAAGCCAAGCCACTTATTTTAACCAAGGTTACAAGTAATCCTTTGCTTGCAAGTAATTACAACATGATTGAAGGAAGAGATGAGAGAGTTGATGGGGGATGTATGTTAGATATACAAAGTATATCTCTTAATTATACAAAAATCTATTCTATCTTCTCTTTTCTCTCACTTCCAAGTTAACCAAAACAAACAAGAGAGAGAGAGAGAGGAGAAGGATGGTGGAGAAGAGGGAGAGATAGGAAGAGACTTTCATCTCTCTTCCACTCAAAATAATCATTCCCTTTGGTAGATCAAGGAAAAATATCCACCAAGCAAAGGTATAAACACTTTTAATTTAAATTATTTTTAGTTGTTTGAATCAAAATATGGATCTATGGTTCAAAACTCCAAAACCATGAATATCTATGTATATAAGTGTTATATGTTTAGATATAGCACTTTCAAGTGTTAAAAGTTAGATCAAAAGCAAGAAAAATAAAACTATATTTTTAAAGTTAGAAAACCCTATTTTTTCATAGTTTTGATTATGTTTTGTTTGTATTTGGTGGGTTTTGATGTAATAAATCATGGATCATGGTAGATCCATGAGTTTATGATGTAGGGGTATGTATTATGATGGTTTATGATGGCCAAAGTTAGATTAATCAAGAGATCATGAAAGTTTTCTTATAAAACACAAAGTTAAAAATCAGATTTTTGAGAAAACGGAACAAAAAATTCAAACGACCATATCTCCTAGTGTATTTTGAATTTTTGAGTGTGGTTAATTTTTAGAGTTAGATCTAGAAGTTTTCTAACAGATCCAAGTGGAATCACTGAAAAATTCCATGTCGATTTTCGTCGGGACAGTTTTTAGCATAGTAGAAAAAATCTGAAAATGAAGAAAAGTAGGCTGTCCAGAAATTGAAAGGACTGTTTCAGCCACTTAATTTGTGAAATAAAATTAGGCCTTTTGGAACATGAAAATATATGGAATGAAGTAGCTTGTGTCCAAAAATGAGCTCATTTCGACTTAAATTGATCAAGTTATAACTATTTTAATATTTGCGTATTTCTGACGAAAATCTCTATAACCGGAGTTGTATAACTCCGATGGCCACGAAATTTGAACTGGAGACTTAAGATAACATGTGTAAGATCACGCCAAGAGATGGGAATTTTTGGAGTTAAGCGTGAGGTAGTTAGTTTCTTAAGGAATTAAGTATAAATGGATTTTTGAAAAATACTTAAGGAAATTGAAAAATTCCTGAAAAATTATTTTTGTGTATGAAATACATGTATTTGTGTGTGGACAAAAGATAAAAAAAAATAAAGAATTTGGTTAAAAAGGGGGAATCCAGCTTGCTGGATTAGCTATCAGGTTGCTGGATTGCAATCTGGTTTGCTGGATTGGCCATCAAGTTACTGGAATGATCTGTTTGGATAATCCAGGTTACTGGATTGGATGTCAGTTGAATCCAAGCTTGCTGAATTGGATGTTAGTTTGAATCCAGGTTGCTGGATTGTGGGATTGTGTGAATCCAGGTTGCTGGATTATAGTTCAATTTGAATTTAGGTTGCTGGATTAGGAATTCGGCTTACTAAATTATAAAGGACTTATAAAATAAAAGACTAAGTGTTAATTCACAAGTTGTATGATAAAATAGTGTTAAGTCTAATGTAGTACAGTCGTACTCTTTAGTGGTTGATGTATAGTAGCTGGGCTAAACGAATCCTTCATATGGGGAAGGGATCTACGAATTAATAACCGATCTAACTCACTATGAAAATAGTGTGGACTAGACGAAAACTAATTTGTTAGTTGTTTGTGAGAAACCACTCAGTATACTATATTGAATATTATTAAAGACTCGATGTGTGCTAGATTTAGACTTATGTATGTATAGTGTTAAGGTTATCTAATATTTGACTATGTGCTTAAATGTTATATAGTTTACTTATAAAGTATGTTATGCTAATTAAAAGATATATCTTATAACTGATAGGTCTTTTTAATAAAGCGATTAACTTAAATTGCGTAGCAGTAATCGACGGTACAGGCAAGTTCCTATACTCTTTTATTGAGCAAGTTTTCTTTAACTCAACTTGAGTTATATTATCAAAGCATGTTTGTGAATAATGATTGTTGATTATTCACATCTATACTAATTATTGATTCGCACTTAATGCATGTTGCATATGTTCATCAGGTATGAAAGGTTGATCACCTTCATTACCCTAAGGTTCAGATAAATTTGTTCATGTTCATTGTTGGTCATTCATCATTATTGATTCGGTCATTCAGTTATGAAAATTGATTCATGTTCTTTCACCAATATTATATTGTTGAAAGTATGTCAGCTTATTAATCTTTTCAATCATGATATATCTTCATTTGTATTTAAACTTGCTGGGCAAACTTGTTGCTCACCCTTGCTATATTATGATAAACATTTCAGATTAAAGACGAAACTTCGGATACAGTCAAAGGCAAAGACAAGTTCCAAGATGGAATTATTATACGATTAAAATAGTAATAGTATTAGATACAAATGACATTGTATGTCGTGTAGGATATTGAATGCAGGTATTAAGTTAAGGTTACAGACCTTGGGAATTATGTTGTAAAAGTTATTGTATAAATAATTTATGTTTATATCTTCCGCAATAGTTATAGAAATGATGTATCGTAATGTACCATGTCCGAGGTTCTGGGGACCCGGATTTGGGGGCGCTACAGTTGGTATCAGAGCTGTAGGTTATAAACCTTAGGTAGGGTTACCATATGCTATAACCGCAGGGATGAGAATAAAGAATAAACTCAAATAGAGTTTAAGGTCTAAGCGATGAATTTGGGCAAGGTATTGGTAAGTCAATAAGATTCAAAGAAGAATCCTGACAAGTAATAAAGATCCAGAGTTACCTAACTCTGATGATAAAGATGAACAGTAGTAATGAATAGATAGAGTCTAAAAGACTAAAAGTATAAAGGGAAAGAAAATCGTAAAATAAAACGATCAGAGTATAGAAATGGATCGTAATATAATACGATGAGATCACCCCGTGATATGATAAGATCATAGCAGGGAGGAGTATCAATCAAGTGATTGAAAATTTTGCGACAAAATTGCTGTGAGTCTGTTGTACTATAAATTGGTACGATGCTAACTCAGAAAAAGGGTTGGGGTTGATGCAATACGGACTGAATAAAATTCGTATGGAGAATGTATGGAGCTAGGATTAAGTGGGATTTTAATTGAAGACTCATGTCAGCAGCTGAGTTGTATGATTCCTTGTATGGGTGGGGAATTTGTACTTGGTTTTAGAACCACTTAGCTTCCTACTCGATATAGTGGTTAGTTGAACAATTCTTTGTATGGGCGGGGAATTGTCCTTGGTGTAACAACCGCTTAGCTTCTTATATTGATTAGTGGCTGGGTTGACCAATTCTTTGTATGGGCAGGTTATTGTGTTTGGTTCGATGACCACTTAGCTTCTGGTACTGATAATCATTGAAATGTTTGTGTCGCGCTGTTTGCTATATAACATATTGAGAAGGTGATTCTTTTCTCATGTGTATAACAGATAAGTAGAGTATAGTTAGAGAATATAAGATTATGTGCGAGTTCTTAAAACTCATACTTATGGTAAGTTCGTGACTCATAATCATATGGTATATTTTTGAACCCCTCAGCGAATGGACGCCTATGGTCTGACTAGGATAAGTTTTTAAACCCATATGATTGTGGCAAGTTCTTGAACTCATAACGTGTGGTAAGTTTGATGAACTGGGTATAGATATGTGTGAATTGAGAAGTGAGGATGATAGGAATAGATATACTGATTAAGCAATGGATCATTAGTGGAAGCATAGGTTTTTCGAACCTTCTAGCGATGCTAGACTTCAAAATTTTGATTTGTAAAGATTTTTGCACGGTTTAAAGTATAGTCTATGCTACTTGTTTTCGCTGGACGACAATAATTTGAAATTGAATTATTGGTGTGAGTCTTAGCTATTTGATTCAGATAGACTAATGTTTATGAAATTCAAAGCGTTCTTTGAAATTTTTCCAAATCGAATTGTTTTGGTACGGAATCTTATGTTAAATTGGTATCCAATTGACACCAGTTGGTGTCAAGTTGGTATCGAGAACTTCTTTTGGTATCAAATGGATACAGGTTGGTATCCAATTGACACAAGTGGGTGTCAAGTGGGTATCGAGAACTTCTAAACCTCGATAGTTCAGGGTCTATATGACTCCTCAGCATAATTTGAAAATTATAAATCTTGTGAGTGATGTTTTGGGGTAGTATGTGATGATTGAATAGAGGTTGTGTTGAAGAAACCTAGTTTTGGTGAATGAATGGTATAGAGTGTAGTAGGCTGGAATTTCTGATGGTGTAAGGTGTAAGGTGAATTTTGGAGACGAAATTCTTAGAAAAATAGGTGAATATGACAACAAGAAAATTTACAAGATCTTAAATATTTAAAATAAAGGTTAAAGGATAAAACCTAGATGTGAATTTAAGAAATAATTTAAAATTTTGAAGGAAGAACCTAAATGGTTTATTATTTGATTGAGAATAGAGGAATTATGGGTTATAAATTTCTAAACCCTAGAGATGAATTTATATGTGTTTGATGGAATATTAAGAATAAGGTACTACGATACCTATAAAGTTCGGTGACCTAATATATAAATTAGGTATGTGAATTATGTGTATGATTATGTGAGTGTGAGTGTTTATAACTCATTAAGCCAATTATGGCTATTTAGTTAATAAACTAATAGAATGTGTGAGGACTTATGTGAATTGGGTGTACGATTAAATAAATATACATTATATATTGTGTATACATTTATTTTGTATATAAAGATAATTAAGAATATGTATATCTCAAAAATGTTGAGTATTGTTTCTAATGAGAATAGATTTAATGAATTAAGATGATTTTGTGGCCCAAAGAATTAAATAAATAGCCCAATAGTTTAATTAAACATTGGACTTGTAGTTAATTTGATTTAATAGCAATTAAGTTATTAAGCTAGCCCAATATATATATATGAGACATATATTATGATGGCCCAATTTATTTATGGGTGGAAGCCCTAGTTTAATTTTATTAGTAATCAAACAAGAATAAAATGATGCAAGCCCAAAGGAATGGCCCAAGTCTTGGCCCAATGGAAGAGGGTCATGTTGGACATTTAATAAAGTATTATATGATATTAAAAGAAAATAAAAATTGGTAGGAAGGAAGGGCATGGCCGGTCCACACAAGGAGAAGAAGAGGAGAGCATGTGAGCTCATCATTACAATTACTAACTCTTCACCAACTCTTCCATGTGTCAACCCATAAGCCAAGCCACTTATTTTAACCAAGGTTACAAGTAATCCTTTGCTTGCAAGTAATTACAACATGATTGAAGGAAGAGATGAGAGAGTTGATGGGGGATGTATGTTAGATATACAAAGTATATCTCTTAATTATACAAAAATCTATTCTATCTTCTCTTTTCTCTCACTTCCAAGTTAACCAAAACAAACAAGAGAGAGAGAGAGAGGAGAAGGATGGTGGAGAAGAGGGAGAGATAGGAAGAGACTTTCATCTCTCTTCCACTCAAAATAATCATTCCCTTTGGTAGATCAAGGAAAAATATCCACCAAGCAAAGGTATAAACACTTTTAATTTAAATTATTTTTAGTTGTTTGAATCAAAATATGGATCTATGGTTCAAAACTCCAAAACCATGAATATCTATGTATATAAGTGTTATATGTTTAGATATAGCACTTTCAAGTGTTAAAAGTTAGATCAAAAGCAAGAAAAATAAAACTATATTTTTAAAGTTAGAAAACCCTATTTTTTCATAGTTTTGATTATGTTTTGTTTGTATTTGGTGGGTTTTGATGTAATAAATCATGGATCATGGTAGATCCATGAGTTTATGATGTAGGGGTATGTATTATGATGGTTTATGATGGCCAAAGTTAGATTAATCAAGAGATCATGAAAGTTTTCTTATAAAACACAAAGTTAAAAATCAGATTTTTGAGAAAACGGAACAAAAAATTCAAACGACCATATCTCCTAGTGTATTTTGAATTTTTGAGTGTGGTTAATTTTTAGAGTTAGATCTAGAAGTTTTCTAACAGATCCAAGTGGAATCCAAAAAATTCCATGCAGATTTCCGTCGGGACAGTTTTTAGCAAAGTAGGAAAAATCTAAAAATGAAGAAAAGTAGGCTGTCCGGAAATTGAAAGGACTGTTTCAGCCACTTAATTTGTGAAATAAAATCAGGACTTTTTGAACATGAAAATATATGAAATGAAGTTGCTTGTGTCCAAGCTCTTTCTGACTTAAATTGAGCAAGTTATGACTATTTCAATATTTGCGTATTTCCGACGGAAATCGCTATAACCGGAGTTGTATAACTCCGATGACCACGAAAATTAAACTGGAGGCTCACGATAACATGTGTAAGATCCCGCCAAGAGATGGGAATTTTTTGAGTTAAGTGTGAGGTCGTTATTTTCTTAAGGAATTAACTATAAATGGATTTTTGAAAAATACTTAAGAAAATTGAAAAATTCCTGAATTTTTTTGTGTATGAAATACATGTATTTGTGTGTGGACAAAAGATAAAAAAATAAAAAAATGATTTGGTTAAAAAGGGGGAATCCAGTTTGCTGGATTGGCCATCAGGTTGCTGGATTGCAATCTGGTTTGCTGGATTGGCCATCAAGTTACTGGAATGATCTGTTTGGATAATCCAGGTTACTGGATTGGATGTCAGTTGAATCCAAGCTTGCTGGATTGGATGTTAGTTTAAATCCAGGTTGCTGGATTGTACAGTCGTACTCTTTAATGGTTGATGTATAATAGCTAGGCTAAACGACTCCTTCATATGGGGAAGGGATCTACAAATTAGTAATCGATCTAACTCACTATGAAAATAGTGTGGACTAGACGAAAACTAATTTGTTAGTTGTTTGTGGGAAACCACTCAGTATACTATATTGAATATTATTAAAGACTCGATGTGTGCTAGGTTTAGACTTGTGTATGTATAGTGTTAAGGTTATCTAATATTTGACTATATGTTTAAATGTTAGATAGTTTACTTATAAAGTATGTTATGCTAATTAAAAGATATATCTTATAACTGATATGTCTTTTCAATAAAGCGATTAACTTAAATTGCGTAGCAGTAATCGACGGTACAGGCAAGTTCCTATACTATTTTATTGAGCAAGTTTTCTTTAACTCAACTTGAGTTATATTATCAAAGCATGTTCGTGAATAATGATTGTTGATTATTCACATCTATACTGATTATTAATTCGCACTTAGTGCATGTTGCATATGTTCATCAGGTATGAAAGGCTGATCACCTTCATTACCCTAAGGTTCAGATAAATTTGTTCATGTTCATTGTTGGCCATTCATCATTATTGATTCGGTCATTCAGTTATGAAAATTGATTCATGTTCTTTCACCAATATTATATTGTTGAAAGTTTGTCAGCTTATTATTCTTTTCAATCATGATATATCTTCATTTGTATTTAAACTTGCTGGGCAAACTTGTTGCTCACCCTTGCTATATCATGATAAATATTTTAGATTAAAGACGAAACTTCGGACACAGTCAAAGGCAAAGACAAGTTTCATGATGGAATTATTATACGATTAAAATGGTAATAGTATTGGATACAAATGACATTGTATATCGTGTAGGATATTGAATGCAGTTATTAAGTTAAGGTTATAGACCTTGGGAATTATGTTGTAAAAGTTATTGTATAAACAATTTATGTTTATATCTTCCGCAATAGTTATAGAAATGATGTATCGTAACGTACCATGTCCGAGGTTCTGGGGACCCGGATTTGGGGGCGTCACATTACTCATAACTTTATGCTTACACCAATCTCTTTAATAATTTAAGAACTATTTTCAACATAACTTCATAATAAAACACTATGAACATGATTTCTCTATGTTCATCATATCTTTGTGAATTAAAACACTTATACCACTATAAAAATCATATGTAAACATATATATATATATATATATATATGTACACATCCCATATGTAATAACCAAGGATTTCTGTGAGCATTGTAAATAAATATATTAAATAATCTATAATATATTATGGATGATTAAGTGATTATGTGAATAATATGTTATAGTATTTAAAGGAAGGTTCACTAATAAGTTAAATAAGTTAGTGAAATAACCTAAGTATTTTAATAATCCAAAAAATGGATTTAAGGTGTTAAACCCTAATTAAATACTCAATAAACTTGAATATAACAAGTCTAATTGGGTTATGTAAGTGAATTAATATTATTGATGGATAATAATATGGAAATACCAATAATAATGAGCATTAGCTCAAGAGATAATAAATTAAGAAGAGTAAGCAAATTAAACAAGCTCAATTATTTATTTAAGTATGGGACTTATAGATAAATTGATTTAAGAAAAATTGAATTATTAAATTGGCTCAATATACCATGTATAAGATAATTTAATAGTGGCCAATTTAATTAATGGGGAAAACCCAAGTTTATGTTTGTTAGTAAGCAAAAATAATAAAAATACAAGCCCAATAATAATTTAACTGAAGCCCAAAATTTAGCCCATGTGTAAAGGGTATTATAGTCATTAATTAAGCTTGATATAAGACAAATATAGAAGATAAAGGAGAGCCATGTGGCCGGGTGGATAAGGAGAAAAAAAGGGGAAAGAATGTTATGATGACATTTGTGACGCCCCCAGAATAGGTCCATTCAACCCAACCCATTCTGAGTCGCCAAATACATGGTACAGAATTCAAATACAAACTTTATATCATACGATCGTGCAAAATACGACCACACAACTGTGAGTCTCAGTACAAATATGTAGAAAATATTAAGATTCAAACTAAGTCCTCATTACAATTATTATCACACTATTTATCAGAAATAGTGAGGACTACTACTGCTCTAACTCGGACCATCACTCTGTCCCCCGACTAGTCCCCGCAACATTCTCATTTCCTGAAGAGGACAACAGATGAAAAGGGTGAGCTCAACTAGCCCAGTAAAGAATATTATGACTAAGATAATGAAAAACAAATTATCGTTAGCCTTCAACAGTTTAGATAAAATATTATTGATAACATGTTTTAGATCAATATTCGCAGCGGAAATAACCGTTCATCATCAATATTTTATCCCTGTAACATCAATCAATATTCATCTCATCAAATATTCATCTTTGCACTACAGGCCAAAGATATTCATTTGTATCATCAGTGGTCATATTCAACACCTGTCATCTTTGCACTACAGGCCAAAGATATTCATCAGGTAATCATTCATCTTTGCTCTACAGGCCAAAGATATTCATCAAGTAATCATTCATCTTTTAGGACTGAGGATAATGAAAAACATTTAAAAAAAATGAATCCAGTGAGATAAAAGACAAAGACTAAGGATTCGTATTTCAGTATATCCAATTCAAAAATACCTCGTAATAATCAATTATGGAGCAAAATTCAAGAATAGAGCTCAAAACTTGGATACAATCAAAGATAGTAACCTTAACAAGCAATTTGGACAAATAGAAGAAAAATAATTTTTTCCGTGAATAGTGCCGTATACGTGAATAGTGCCGTATACGTGAATAGTAACCCCGACGGAAAAAGTAAGAATTTCAACATAAAATCCATGACAATATTTTTGTATAATGATATTGAGAAGAATAACATCATTTACGAAAGAAATAACATCCCTTACCTCAAAAAGATAGTACCTCTGACTGGAATATCGGATATAATACCGAAAAAAACTTGCGCTGAATACTAATACTCAAAGTATTGAAATACTCACAAAAATACGCTCGATATTATAGAGAGAGAAAACTTCTGATTCTGGTGTGATTTTCAATTCTAACCTAAGCACCCTATTTATAGGAAAAGCTTAGGATGCCAAAGGAGACTAAAATAATAAAATAATATTATTTTTTCTTAGCCGCCGGCTGCTCCAAAAATTCTGATTTTTCAACCAAAAGTGGGTCCCACCCTTTATTAAAAAAAAATATTTATTTTCCGAAACTTCAATAATTCATAACAAATAGCCCCTTTGTCAGAAAAATACAAATGATGTGTCCTTCGATAAGAAATTTAATTCTCTACAACTTTGCAGAAGAAAGTTTTTCCAAATTCCAAACATAAATTATCCGAAATCCAAAAACAGATGATTTCTCACACCAAAATATTGATAAAAACACATCAGCACTAATTCCTTCTTTGATATCCACAAAATAAATATTTTCTTATCATATAAATCAATAATTAATTATTCACAAATAATATTATAGAACTACAATATTAACAACCAGGTCGTTCCCAGGACAGAGGGGGCCTTCCGATAAGGACTTCTCCTTACTGGCGCGCAATTAAATAACCCCTCCTAGACAGAACTTCCTTAGACATTGTCAATAATGCTATCTAATAATATTATTCAAATAATATGAATTATTGAGTTGATAACGTGAAATACTGTGCAACGACAATTATTGAATCAATACTACAAAATATCAACTGTAGCCATTATTGAATCAATCATAAAAAAATAGCAACGTGGCAATTATTGAGTCAATAAAATATCAATGCAGCAATTATTGAGTCAATAATATAAAATATCAACGTAGCAATTATTGAGTCAATAATATAAAATATTGAACAGTAATTACTGTAACAATAATTGAGTAGGCTTCTCACGTAAGACTCAATAATTCGAAATACTGTGCAATACCGTGTGCTACTATGCAACACCGTGTATCACTGTATTTTAACCACCGGGTATTTCAACAGTACTAACGGTAACAACCACGCCGTTATCTTGTAAAAAGTTATTTCTGTCGCTTTCTATATCCGACAGTTATTCCGTTGTGGGGGCCCACAAATAGCTGCGCCGTCGTACGAATATTCCCCGACAACAAGAATATTCCACGACCAAACGAATATTCCCCGACAACAAGAATATTTTATAACCACTTGCTCATTTTAAAAATATTTGCACATTTCACCCATAACTTTCATATTTATCAAAACAACCCCTTACTGTTCAAAATAATATATAAAGAAAACTAAATCTTTATTCATAAAAGTTAGGGTCTTACAACATTACTTTATTAGGTGAATTAACTTTATAGGTGTTAAGTAATTATTTGGCCAACACATTTAGTAACGCTTGCAAGTTATCTATTCCATTATGAGAGAGAGAGAGAGAGGAAAGTAAGATATGGATAGATATGCTATGTATCTAATCATTTTATTTTGCTAGCAAAACTTAGATATTCATTTTGTTCAAATCTTATTTGCTAAGGAAAGAAAGAGAGAGAAAGTTAAAGAAAGTGAAAGCAAAAGAAAATAGAGAGAGAAGAGGGAGAGAGCACGGGTGGAAGAAGAAGAAGAGGAGAGAAGATCCTAAGCTTAATGCACCCAAGATTTATAACCTACTACGGTTGGAGAAGGAATGAGGCTAAGAAAATAAGGTATAACTAATTTCTAAGCTTTACTTTTATTTTTTTTATGGATTTGATGGAGAAAAGGGTTCATGATTTGGAAGTATAGAACCCTTTAGTTTATGTGTTTTACAAAGATTCATATGTGGGTCTAACTTGTACAAGTATTAAAGAGTGGATCAAAAGGAGAGAAATGAAACTAGGTTTCTAGAAATCTAAAAAACCCTAGTTTTCTCTCCCTTTGATCAAATGGTATGTTAAATCTATACCTTATTTTCATGATCCGTCGAAGAGCGGAACTAGATATATGTGTTGAATAGTTAACTCAAGTGGTAGAACTTGAAAATCACGTGTCTAGCAATCGTGGTATGTATTTTGGTCAAAATAGTCCACGTAGTGGACAAAAAGCTTTAAAAAGCTCTCTGATCAGTCTGCCACGAGGGCGATTTCGTCCACTTCATGTGTTCTAAAAATTCAAGAAAAATTTGGAGAGGTAATATCAGAGGTTAGGTAGGTCCTGTAAAAAATTGAGAAATTTTTGGCCATACGGTTTGAGAGTTATGCATTTTACAGCCGAGGACTACTTTTAAAACTCTAACCGAATAACTCTCTGTGTATTGATCCAAAAATTATGAAATTGTTACTGGAAGTACATATACATATCAGGAGGCCACCCTTAAAAGTTTAGAATTTTTGGAGTTAATTTCGATTTATGAAAAATCTGACAATATTTTGCCATTATAGACTATTTAAATATAGTAAATGAATTTTAAAAATTTCCAGAAAAATATTTTTTCATGAGGGGATTATATGTAGCTACTGTCCAGAAAAAAAATGGTTTTGGAGTTGTTTTGTTATTTTTCATATAAATCATGTTATATGAATAAATGAAATAAATTAAATATATGATGTCAAAAATGTGAAAAATATGGTTTCATGACTTGAGATCCTTAAGCATGGTTGATGCAAATTTGTGGTGAGAATTTCGGTCAGTGGTGAAGGGTGGTTATGTGTATGGTGTTTTAGAAGATTTAAATGAATTAATTAATGAAAGAAAAAGTAATTAAATAAACTATTTATTAATTGAGTAAATGATTTAAAATATTTTTACATGACTAATAATATTGGATTGAAATATTATTAGTAATATTAGACCTAAATGTTATTAAAAGTTAATAACATTAGGTTAAAATATTATTATTTAAGTAATAATATTAAACGGGAGATTAAAATTGAGAAATTACTTTATTTTAATTGTAAGTCGTTGAAATTGGTATGCAATGGACTATATTATGATGGTAGTAGATTGAAATAAGAAGTCAGGGTACTGAAATGGATTCAGGGTTGCTGAAATAATTTTAGTTTAATGAGTTTGATTTTGGTCTGCTGAAATTATGATTTCAGGATGCTGAAATATATTTTGGTTTACTGAAATGGTATTTCAGTTTACTGACATGTTATCTAGTTTACTAAGATAATATATAAAGGGAAAACTTATAATTATAAGTTATGACATGATTAAAAATTATCAAAGTATAACAGTAACACTAAGACTTTAATATAATGTCTAATACTTAACTATATGATTAAATGTTAGACACTTTAATTTAAGATAATAAGATTTTAAGTGAGTTATGCTATGACTAATCGAAAGATCAATTATAGGTCTTTTCTCTAAAGAAGTTAAAGTAAATTGCATAGCAGTAGACTACGATTGAGGCAAGTTCTCTAACTCAAACTTGAGTTATATTTCAAAGCATGTTAGTGAATAGTTATTGATGATTATTCACATACGTATTGATTATTGTTAAATCGCACTTTGTGCAATTGAATAACTGTTCTACTATTATTGGACTGTGAATTGTTTAAAGTTCTTTCATTCATGTACTGTTTATGAGATGGTTCTATGCTAGTTGTATCAGATAGATCAAACATGTTTAAATTTGTTAAATCAAATATGTTTTTAAAACGGTGCCTAACCAATTGAAATGGTAAGGACTCTTGACTGAGAAAAAGAATAATTTTACTAAAGCATTATTGGAAAACAATTGTTGCTAGTATATTAAGTGATTATGCATATTTCACAGGGCATGAAAGGCTGATCTCCTTGATTACCAAACTTTACTAAAAGAACCAGTTTAAATACTGACAACCTTAGTATATGTTCACGGTTATTTAAATCCGCTCAGCATCTGTTATTCATTTATTCGAATATACAGTTATAAAGATGTAATTCATGTTCTTTCACAATCGATTTATCTTGTTGAATATTGAAAGCTAAATTCTTTTCTAATTATGATATATCTATTTCATATTTAAACTTGCTTGTTTACCCTTGCTATATCATGACAATTATTTCAGCTGAGCCCGAGAGTTCGAGTAAGAAAGACAAGGGCAAAGGAAAGGTTCAGGAATAGTTAACATAAATGCTTACGTTTCATGAGATATTATGTTTGATGTATTTGTAAACCTTTTATGTTACTATATGTAACTTATATAAGGTATGTTTAAGTTAAGGTAATAGACCTTGGGATATGTTTGTAAGACTTTAATGTAATAAACAATATATGTTTATTATTCCGCAATAATTTATAGAATGCTTATGATGATGATGTACTGTGGGCACTGAATCCGAGGTTAGAGAACCCAAATTTGGAGGCGTCACACCATACATATATCAAAATCAAGAACTTTCACACAAAGATTTTTACAAAAAATTCTAAAACTATGAAAGATTGAAGAACATAACTTTAAAAACTTGTTTTTGAGACAATTGAACACGAAACTCCTTTCATGGCATACAATTACATATAAAGAACATATGAATACCATATATACATATAAATTCATGATTATGAAAACCTAATAAACACAAAACATATGAATTGATTATAAGGGTTAAGATTATAACCTTACTAGTTTGGATTAAGAGATAGATGGAGATGATGATGTAGAGCTCCCTCTTGTTTTCTCAAGGTTTCCCTTCTTCTTCTTCTTCTTCTCTGACAATTCTCTCTAACCCTTTCTCTCTGTTTCTTTCTTTCTTTGTTTGTAAAACTAACGTACTAACTATCTAACATATATTATACAATATACATATACATATATAATATATATGTAACCTATAAGTAATAAGTATAATTCTAATTACCATAATAAATATTACTAATTACATAGGTTATAATAATTTGAAAGGTTAGGCAATGTTTGGCAAACTCAATTGTTTAAAAAAATAGATTATTAGCTAAGGCCTTGTTTGGGTAAAATAGATTTAAAAGAGGTGCAAGGGCCTCGTTTGGCAAAGATCTTTTAAAACCTTTTTCTTTATTTTAATAAATCCTTAATCCACAGATTAAATACTACACTTATTTAATTAAATTACAACATTCTAATTCAATTAAATAAAAGCTAACATTCATAACTTAATAAAACACATAATACTAAATTGTTACACTATTGTAATTCTTTTATTAAACATAATTCATGTAACAAATTATTATCAACACTTAGCACATAACATTAAATCTAATTTAACTATTCTTAATTAAATTAGAATTATGCTACACCATTATAACACATCAATTTAATTAAATATTACTCTTAATTAAATCAGTCCACAAAATCACATAATTTATTTATTTAGCTCAATAAATAAATCACATATAATATTTATTTAACTCAATAAATATTTAAAATTATTATATAAAATCTCAATCGTTACAATGTCTAGAGGCATATGAGACCCTATCAAGATAGTCAAAATTTTCAGAATACATGCAAGGTGGTTATCAACCAACTAGTTTCATGAACTCTTAAAGTTTCTTCAAAAAACCTCATGTTTAACTAATCATACAAAGTAGCTTCATATATCATATGGCATGCATATGTATATACATAATTATACTACCTACACATGCTCACAAGTTCAGAATTTAAAGGGCACATAGTTTATCAAGTTCGTATTTGAAACTCTACGTTTCCTCTTAGAAGGTTGTCAAAACCATTCAAGTATGTGAGATAAGTCCATACATCTTATATCATGCTTTCATATACATATAAATAGACCACATAAACATGCTTGAATTTTCAGAACTCAAAGTGTTCTAATTCGACAAGTTTGCTTTTGAAACTTTAAGTCTTCTTTGGAAAAATCAAGTTTTGGTAAGTGGTCCTATGCAAGGTCACTTATGTCAGCATCTCAGGGGCTTAAATAGTTATAATGAAGTTATACTAGCATGCTCCCTATATCATAAAGCATAACAAAATCATCAATTGATTCTGCAGAAGGGCGCGGCCGCACCCTGTTTGTACTAGGGAGTGGCGTGGCCGCGCCACTCCGGTTCCAGCCCAGATAATTTTCTGCTAGAGCAGAGCTTCTAAACCCATTTCAGAAATCTCTTGAAACATGCTTACAAATAGACACATTTCATTTATAACATGTACATAGACTATCCTACCACATTAACACCATTTCACATTATCAATTCCAACTAATTCATGCTAATTCCTATGAATTGAAATTGCTAAACTTTAAAGTTGGATAAGGATTATACCTCTTAAAGCTTTGAGTTGCACAAGAATTGCTCTCAAATATCAGATTGCTCTCAACTCTCTCTATAGCAACTTAGCAATTAAATCTTAGCAAAATCAAATAAGTAAAGGGAGGCTCTATTTATAGAAGAATTGTTAACCATGCCAAGTTATTGCACCATGAATCAAACTATTAGAAGGAAGAAGAATTCAATGGACATTAGATAGTTGGTGATTAGTTGTTGAGCTTCACTATTGAGGCCACTCCCCTTAGAATAATGAGCTAGTTGTTGAGCTTGGGAGAAGAAGAAGGAGTAGGCCTTAGCCTTTTGTCATTCACGTGAGGAGAGAAAGTGACTCTCATATTGGGACAAGGCAATACAAAGCTTAGCAACATGAATACCACACACTAAGGTTACATATATGAACCCACCATGTATACTTAGGTTATATTATATACACTTAGGTTATATCCGTATACATATAATATACACTTAAGTTAATAAACATATATGTATACTTAGGTTTTGAAAATCAATTGGGTGCATACTTCGATTTTAATGACATTACAATATTACATGGTAGCAAATTAGAGTACATGTATACACCTCAATATATAATCCATGTACATTTTAATATGCTAATTTATGATTTAATTGAATAGTGATATACTACATTATTATAAACCTCATTATTCTAATTATGTTACTTATTGAAATAATTATTAATATTAATTATTCACATACTTTAATTTAATATTCCATATAGTATACATTAATATACTATACCTATCACATGGTCACATAAGCATCATTTATGTAACTTATACAATTATTACTCTTACAATATAATTTTCATATTGCATAGTCTCACTAAAGTGTCACACTACACTTTATAATATAGTTTGGTTCTATATTGCACAATGTACACATAACATGTATTCTCATAGGCCCAATCATGTGACTCACTTCCTTTTACCATATAGTTTCTATATTACATAGTCATAACCCAATATGACATTATACTTTATATTATATAGATGTAGTTACTATACAATAGATAATTACATAACTATATACTAAGCAATTAATTGAACAAACATTAATCTCAAAATATTAATTAACTATTCATTCATTAATATGCTATTACACATAATAATCATTAATTAACAATATATTATTAATTAATCATCCACTCATTAATCCTTTCTTCAATTAAATTAAATCACCATAATTCTCACCACTGTGCCACACAAGGCATTCTTCGAGCTTATCATAAACTCCACATTTTTCACAATTATTATAAATTCAGTTTGAAATAATTGAATTAACTCACCACACCACACATAATTATTTATATTCAAATAAATATTCATTTCTATTAATTTATTCATTAATAATATCCAAAAATTCTAGAGTATTACAAGTGATCCATTACATGAACATCGCGTTCATTACAATGTTGCTTCATACAACATCTAGGTATTACTCCCTTTTTTCGCGTTTTCACTGGTGTTTTACCGTACTTTCTTCATTAAACATAATGTAGCGAACATGTTGCATAAATAGCTTGATATATATGTTATAAAGTAATACATGCTTACGTATCATCATATGGACCGTACATATGCTATAGATTTCCTTTTAAAAGTTAGTCTAGACATGTATTTTGATAATACATTAGAAAACTATTCAAATTGCTATCTAATGGATGGGTTATGATTGTATACCCTCATTGGGTGGTTTAATGCATGCCTACGTTCATAGTCCATATTATAGAGGAAACTTTAGCAAAAAAATTTTGAGAGTTAGATGACAGGATCCGATGTGCATGCTTAGCTATGCTAGGATATGAAATGATGTGACTCTTAATAATGTATATAAGGAACATGCATAATGCTATGACCCAAATTAAATTCCTAGGAGTCTATTATCTCTAGGTTATTATAAATTAGGATTTAAATAAAATATGATAGAGTCATACCTTGTCTTAGTTTGAATTTCATGGACTCGTCGTCTAGGCATAAATTCAAATAGACCTAGCAGCGCTGCTTCCCATAAGGCTTCATTCGGGGTACGCCTTTGGAGGCCTACTTCAGATAATTCTGCTCCGCGGATCTCTCAACTGGTGCGCCGCCTTACGGAGTCAGTGATTCGCCTTATTGATGTAGATAGGACCCACCTAGATGAGGAGGAGGGTGACATCTCTACGCTTGAGGTTCCACCTCAGCCCACTACGATGCCTATTCCTTCCTGGTATATAGGTATTTGTTCCCGACTTGCTCGGTACCAACTTGAGCCGTCATCCATCCGTTCATTTGCATGCGAACAAGGTATTAGAGTTTTCATATTGATTTGCTTTAATTGTCCACTATTGCCAACAATCGATTTTTTAACTTTAATGTCGTGCAGGTTCCGGAGTTATCCCAGCGCAGGGGTAATTGATTTAGCTTTTTTTCCTTGTACTGGTCGCTTCATGCTGACTATAGGGCACGAGTAGATTCTTAGGGTTTTCAGGACTTCTTCACCATTTCCCCTCGTCGCTTCCCTTGGGGTTCTCTCCGAGCTCTGTTCGAGAGATGGTTCCATCAGATTCAATCCCTTCATCTAATAGATTGTGAGGTTATGATGACGCCTATAGATTGGCGATTTATCACATATTTACGATTTACAGAAGATAGAGTGCTTTTGGAGGCTAGAATTACTCCTACTATCGTTCGCACCCTTCTTGGGTTTTCTCCTCAGGAGCGGGACTTCAAGACTCGCAGTATTCATTCAAGCTCTTTGAGCGTGGATGCGACCCGAGGCACTCTGCAGGAGCCATTACCTAAGGACTTGGTGGAGAGAAATTGCATCTTGCGGCGACTATTCTTGACCATCATGAGGGGTTGTTTCATTGCGAATAACTCCTCCATTTTCCCTTTTAGCTTAGTGGGGGCTGTTCGGGACGTAGATCACATTGGAGACTATAATTGGGGATCTTTTACATTCGCGATCTTTCTTCATGGGATGCAACTACGCTCCGAGGGTGTGACCGATGCTTGGCTCGGATTCTTCCAGTTTTTACTAGTGAGTCATCTTGACCAACTTTCAATTCTCTAGATCTTGATTTTCTTTCCTCATGACTAATGTCTTGCTCTTTAGTTTGACAGTTATGGGCTTACAAGAGGCTCCCTTGCCTTCGGCCTCTTACTGTTCTGGGCTTGGACACCTACCCTCGGGGTCGTCAATGGCATAAGTCTACCATATCAAAGGTCCCAATTTTAGTGGATTTAACCCACGCCCGCCTTTAGCTAGAGCTACTGTCAGCATCTGATGTAGTGTGGGTACCCTATATTGCAGAGCATTTGACTGAGGGTTTTGAGGATGGACTCCCAATAGGGCCAGAGTATTATCTGTCTACTTGCCAAATTTCTTTCATGTTTGATGGAGGTTGGGAGCTCTACCTTGGAGAGCGCGCTTTTAGGTGTTTTATCAGGGAGATCCGCCTTCTTTTCCTTCCTCCACCCCAACGGTCTTGGCCTTTGGCTTTGCTGGTTTCAGAAATTTTTATAGCGGGGTATGAGGGATTTCACCTATCAGATGGCCCCATCACTTCAGATGACTTTTCTTCCTGGTGGGGTCTTTGCACTATAGGAGCTCAGATCAGGGCTACCCAATTTTTGGGGGATATGGTTCCATCGTCTCTCGTGATGACTGATTAGATAGCGTACTTTTGGTGGCATTCTCATTTATCCCAAATTAAAAATTTGGCATATCAGTTGGAGAAAATGTCGATGTATGTTCGCCATTTGGGCACGGATCCATCATTGGTTAGTACTTTTGATTCCCAAGGATATGAGGTTGGATAGTCAGGCATTGGTGGTTTTGCTTATTAAGAGGGTCCCTTCGACTATCGCCTGGATGAGCAAATTATGCCTTATCGCTCAGATATGCAGGATGTGCCTTATCGCCCAGATATGCAGGATATGCCCACTTATGATGATTTGGCTCAGGTTGATCAGTTTGATGACTCCAGCGTATTGCTGGATAGTATTGGCCTCCAGTTATAGGCATCTTTGTTAAACATTGGGCGCTTATGCCCCATTATCCTGTACTTTTTACATTTTAGTTTTCAAATGTATCATAGGTATGACAGTGATGTATATATAAAACTGATGTATTTCATTTTGATATATATGTGATGTTTGTTTTGTCATTTGTTCGTACTATATATTGTATTATCGATCATTACGATTCATGCTTTATAGAAATGATTGGATAGAGATTGACCCATGTATGGTCCTTTTGACACAATTTTTACAGATGGCTTCTTCATCCATTGTTCGCTTAGATCATCTTCCACCTAGTCAGTAGCTACCAGCTTGAGATCCTGGCATGGCAGTCTATCTGATTCTGATCGCATTATAGTTGGCCGCATTCTAGGTCATTACATCTCTCAATTATCCTTTCAGGTGCCGGAGGGATTCGTCCATGGCATGCTTGCTCATTGGATCCCTGAGAGACATGTCTTCAGGTTCGGCTTGAATGAACTGACTTCTACTTTGGAGGAGTATGGTTGCATTTTAGGCTTGTCGATGGAGGGGCCCTGTGCTGGAGTGGCAGTAGGGCACATACGTCATCAGTTTATGACCACCACTTGATTGAGGAGGGAAGTTGTCTTTACTGAGGTAGGTGGCAACCACATCATCTCCATGGATTTCTTGATAGATCATTTTGCTTTCGTTGACAGCTTTGACGTTCATCGTGGGGATTTTTCCATTTCGAAAGAGAGATGGCACACAGCACGGGTGGATGCCTTAATTATGTGTATCATATCTTATCTGTTTTTGTCAGTTTATGCCGATCATCTGGACGTAGGGATGTCAATGGCTGTCAGGGCTCTCAGAGATTATTTCACCATTCTTCCCCTTATTTTGGTGGAGACCTTTATATCGGCATCTTTCTGTCGGACTGTTGGGGATCATGAGTTTTGCGGCAACCCCGCTCTTCTGTATATTTGGTTCATGACACATCTGAGACCGATTAAATGACTCCGCCGTCATGGGCTCTACTTTGGCCATGGTATGTCGTTGACCTATTATTTTTGTTCATCTTCATGTGTGGATATGACGTCTTGGATTGCATTTCTAGATGCCATGGAGGAGCCATTTGAGATTGTCATGTATTCTGGCTACTATTCCTTTCTGAGCTTCTTTACTCATGTGGCTAACCTAGATTAGCTTCCCCTAGTTAGTTTGAGGGGTGTGACCACATATCATCCTCTGGCGGTGATGGGTCAGTTTGATCAGCACAAGGAGGTTCATGCATTCGAGGGGGCTGAGGATTATTAATTTCCCATTTGCTCAACCACCGAGGCAGATTTGGCCCTGGTCTACTAGTTTTTGCCCATGAGCAGGCTACAGAGTTTAGAGATGGCCATCTGATATGTGGTATTTATATCACATATCAGATTCGCTCAAGCTTAAGACGTTGCTTGTTTTTTGTTATTTATTGTGCTTTTGCATATATTTTGTTGTTATTATGCTCTCCCTGTTTGATGCAGGGCTTTTTGAGTCATCTCCAGCTTGCAGGGGGCAAATGTGTCATTTTCTACACTCTGGCGCAGCAGCGCCAGAGCCTAGCCTTTAGCTCGCGCCGCAGCGCCGCCCCCATGGCCATGCTGATGTAATCTGGCGCTGCAGCGGCCACAGTACTTCTTAATCTCGTGCTGCAGCGTGAGTGGCGCCGCAGCGCCACCAAGTAGTTGTATGCTCCGCGCCGCAGCATCACCTCCGGTGTCTAGACTGGTTCGTTTTTAATGACCTAAAAGGGAGGAAAAAAGAGAGACAGACAAGGCGGCTAGGAAGGAAAAAAAAGACAGAATAGATATCTGGAGATTCTAGAGCAGAAACAAGCATTTTTTTGGGAGAATAGTTATTGCATCATAGACAGCTCAGGAGTTCCACGAAGAAGAGAAGACTTGGAGACAGAAAACCCTATAACAGGAGTTTCCTTATTCCAAATCTCTAAGTTATTTGTGTATTACTGAGCAATGTTGAATGTGATAGAAATTTGTATTAGCACCATGGTTATGAACTAATACCTTTTTAGGATTGCAATGTAACCTAGTGTTTAGCCTAATTAACTTTCTCTCCTATTTATATTAATGAATCATTTTGGGAATGGGTTGTTGTATTTCTTGCTTATTGACTAAATGCTTGACAGAGTTTTTGGTAGTGATATTAATGGATATTGAAGATTGGACATTAATATCTGGCTTTTAAAATACAATAACACTTGTTATGCCCTTGTCTAAAGGAATGTGTGCATAAACTGCTAAATAGGATAGACATATCTCTATTTGCCTTGTGTAGTCTTGAGACTAATCTTATTGACCCTAGTCTAGTTATTTTCATCGATAGACATATTGTGATTCATCTAGCTAGGGGTGTGCATTTGGCCTTCGACAGAAGCTTATGCGTAGTTCATTTCTCGGCTGGCCATTCCTTGATTTGTTTGTATTGTGGAGAGTTAGGAGATTAGGCGACGCGTTAGGGGAATTGCAATCCTAGCTTGTCTCCCTATTACATCTATTTCTCCCGCTTCCTTTAGTTGTAATCGCATAGTTTAAAATACCACCTCCAATCAATTGTTTAGATAAGACAGTAAAGAACTTACATTAGTATTTGATTTGCATTTAAGACTTCGTCCTCGTGGGTACGACATCCTACTTATCTTATATTACTTGTTGACCGCGTATACTTGCGCGTTAATTGTCGTTACATAAATCGGACAACAAGTTTTTGGCGCCGTTGCCGGGGACTTAGTAATATTTGTTATCAATATTAAAGCTAAGTCATTACGATCTTAATTTAGACTAATTTTATCTGTTTAATTTTCTTTTCAGGTGATCTCAACGGCGTATGCCACCTCGAAGGGGTCGGAATATAATACCTCTCGATCCCGAGGTTGATAGAACGTACAGACGCCTGCAGAGAGAAAAAGCTCGGGGCATAAATACTCCTGTTACAATGGCTGAGGAACTTCAGAAATCTTTAAGGGAGCATGCTATGCCTCACATCGCAGATTTGCAAGCGAGCATTCTTAGGCCCGCAATCCAAGCAAACAATTTTGAGATCAAGCCGGGCACCATCCAAATGTGCTCCAATATTCAGTTTGGGGGATTACCAAATGATGACCCCAATGATCACTTGATGAACTTCTTGGAGATCTGCGATACGTTTAAATGCAACGGAGTGACTGACAATGCCATCAGATTGCGATTGTTTCCCTTCACTTTGAAGGACAAGGCCAAGAGCTGGCTACATTCACTTCCGTCAGGCTCCATAACCACATGGGATGACCTGGCTCAAAAGTTCGTGGCAAAGTTCTTCCCACCCGCTAAAACCGCCAGGCTCAGGCACGAAATTACCTATTTTATTCAATTTGAGTCAGAGTCTTTGTACGACTCATGGGAGCGATTTAAGGATCTTCTAAGAAAATGCCCCCACCATGGACTGCCAGAATGGCTTCCCATCCAGACATTCTATAATGGGTTATCTGGAGCTACTCGATCGAGTATTGATGCCGCTTCTGGAGGAGCGTTCATGTCTAAGCATCACACAGCGGGGTATGAATTGGTGGAAACAATGGCGGCCAATAATTATCAATGGCCAAATGATAGGCAAGCCCCTAGAAGAGCAGCAGGAATATATGAGGTAGAACCAGTCACGCAATTAGCGGCTCAGGTTGCAGCGCTAACTAAAAGACTTGACACCATGGGAGTGCAAGCTGTGCAGAATGTTCAGAGTGTCGCATTGTTGTGTGAATTGTGTCAAGGGAGCCACACAACTGATCAGTGTGCCATAAGCCCCGAGTCAGTTCAATTTGTTTCCAACTACGGGAGGCAGCAAAACGCAAGTCTCCCTACTCATTATCATCCGGGCTTGAGGAATCATCCAAACTTGTCTTTGGGCAACACAAATAGCAATCAAGCACAACCACCGACCACCAGGCCTAATTTCTCAAACCCTCCCGATTTTCAAGTTCAAAATCAGTTCAACCAACAACCACAGAGTTCTCATAATCAGTTCCACCATCCACCACCTCATCAAGAAAGAAAACCTAGTTTGGAAGATCTCCTGTCTCGATATATTGCCCAAAATGAGACAAGGAGCAGTAATCAAGAGGCTTCCATCCGGAACCTTGAAGTCCAAATGGGACAGTTGGCCTCTGCTTTGAATAGTCGACCGCAAGGCACATTGCCGAGTGACACTGATGTCAACCCGAAACGGGATGGGAAGGAACACTGCAAAGCAGTTACACTCCGAAGTGGGAAAACTATAAATGAAAAGGGTGGAGAGAGTCCTGTAGTGCAAGAAGAAGTGACTTTAGAGGAATCTATTGTGGAGCAAAGTGATGATAAGCCTGGGGGTGAGGTAAATGCTCAAGAAAGCCCTTCATCACCAACCCCTACAGTGAACACAGCTAGTCCTCCTATCCCGCAGTTGCCATTCCCCCAGCGCATGCAGAAACAAAAGCTTGATAAGCAATTTTCTAAGTTTTTAGAAGTTTTCAAGAAGCTTCACATAAACATCCCATTTGCAGAGGCGTTGGAGCAAATGCCGAGCTATGTTAAATTCATGAAAGACATATTGTCGAAGAAGAGGAAAATGGGAGATTATGAAACAGTGGCTCTGACTGAGGAATGCAGTGCTATTTTACAGAACAAGCTCCCGCCAAAACTGAAAGATCCTGGAAGTTTCACGATCCCATGCACTATCGGGGATCAATTCATTGGCAAGGCCTTATGTGATTTGGGGGTGAGTATAAATTTGATGCCTCTGTCAATATATAAGAAACTTGGACTGAATGAAGCCAAACCCACAAGTGTTACTTTGCAATTGGCGGATAGATCTCTCACGTACCCGAAGGGGATAGTAGAGGATGTGCTTGTTAAGGTGGACAAGTTAATCTTCCCAGCGGACTTTATTGTCTTGGATTTTGAAGAAGACAGGGAGGTCCCGATAATACTGGGTAGACCATTCTTAGCAACGGGGAGAACCCTTATAGATGTGCAGAAAGGGGAACTGACTATGAGAGTACAGGATCAGGAAGTGACTTTCAATGTGTTTAGGGCAATGAAATATCAGAACACCCCTGAAGACTGCTTTCAGATTAAAGTGCTTGATGATGCAGTCAGGGAAGTATTCTAAGAGGTACCAGAGCTGATGAAGAGGGCACCCATGTTGAATTTGCTAACTGGCTGGACGCACCCCAAAGATCTACACAGTTCCAAAGACAGTTTGAGTCACTGAATGATCCAAAAGCATCTACTTCCAAATCCCAACCATCTGTTGTAGAACCTCCTGTCCTCGAGTTAAAGCCCCTGCCCAATCATCTGAGGTATGCATACTTGGGGAATTCTTCCACTTTACCTGTTATAATATCTGCATCTTTAGATGAAGGCCAGGAAGAAAAGCTACTGCTAGTGCTTAAACAGTATAAAACGGCACTGGGGTGGTCGATTTCAGACATTAAAGGGATCAGTCCATCCCTTTGTATGCATAAAATCCTACTGGAGGAAGGATCCAAGCCGACCATTGAACATCAGAGGCGGTTGAACCCAATAATGAAGGAGGTGGTCCGGAAGGAAATCATTAAGCTGCTAGATGCGGGCATTATATACCCTATCTCGGACAGTCCTTGGGTCAGTCCCATTCAATGCGTGCCAAAAAAGGGCGGTATGACAGTAGTAGCCAATGAGAATAACGAGTTGATTCCAACCAGAACGGTGACTGGATGGAGGGTATGTATGGACTACAGAAAGTTAAACAAGTCAACCTGTAAGGATCACTTCCCTTTGCCATTTATTGATCAGATGCTCGATAGACTTGCTGGGCATGCCTTCTACTGTCTGCTAGATGGTTATTCTGGCTATAATCAAATTTCTATTGCTCCCGAAGATCAGGAGAAAACAACGTTCACATGTCCGTATGGGACCTTTGCCTTTCGGAAAATGTCCTTTGGGTTGTGTAACGCTCCTGCAACATTCCAACGTTGCATGATGTCCATCTTCTTTGACATGGTCGAAAAGACCCTCGAGGTTTTCATGGACGATTTTTCTGTATTCAGGAGTTCATTTGATAACTGTCTGGTGAATTTGACTGCCGTTCTCCAAAGATGTGTTGAGACTAATCTTGTATTGAATTGGGAGAAGTGCCACTTCATGGTAAAAGAGGGCATTATTCTGGGCCACAGAGTATCTGATGGTGGTATTGAGGTAGACAAGGCTAAAATTGATGTCATCAATAGTCTACCACCGCCTACATCAGTGAAAGGGGTTAGGAGTTTTCTTGGGCATGCAGGTTTCTATAGGCGGTTTATCAAGGACTTCTCAAGGATAACAAAACTGCTATGTTCACTATTGGAAAAGGATATGCCTTTTCAGTTTGATGAAGCCTGCCTCAGAGCATTTGAACTATTGAAGGAAAAACTCATTTCGACTCCTATTGTGGTAGCTCCTGATTGGACTTTCCCTTTTGAGCTCATGTGTGACGCCAGCGATTTTGCAATTGGGGCAGTGTTTGGGCAGAGAAGGGACAAAGTGTTCCACACGATCTACTATGCCAGCAAAACATTAACTGATGCTCAATTAAATTATACCACAACCGAGAAAGAATTGCTGGCAGTGGTTTATGCTTTCGACAAATTCCGTTCCTACCTAATTGGAACAAAAGTGACCGTATACACAGACCATTCGGCCATTAAATATCTGATAGAGAAAAAAGATGCAAAGCCTAGGCTGATAAGGTGGGTCCTTCTTCTACAGGAGTTTGATCTGGAGATCCGCGACAAGAAGGGGACAGAAAACCAGGTAGCAGATCACTTGTCAAGGTTGGAAAACCTTCCTCATTCGGGAGACGCAATCAAAGACATCAATGATTTCTTCCCGGATGAACAACTGTTTGGCGTCCAAAGTAAAGCCCCGTGGTATGCGGACTTTGCGAATTTCGTCGCTTGTCAAGTGCTTCCTCCCATCTTGAGCTATCAACAAAGGAAGAAATTCCTACATGATGCAAAACAATACTTTTGGGACGAGCCCTTTTTATTCAAACAGTGTTCAGATCAGATTCTGCGGAGATGTTTGCCAGAGGAGGAAATCGAAGGTGTGCTCCATCATTGTCATTCCTCTAATTATGGAGGACATTTTGGAGGCCAAAGAACTGCTGCTAAAGTACTCCAATCTAGGTTTTACTGGCCTACCCTGTTCAAAGATGCACACCTATATGTGTTGCACTGCGATAGATGCCAAAGGGTAGGAACCATCTCAAAAAGGCATGAATTACCGCTGCAGAATATCCTTGAAGTAGAGTTGTTTGATGTATGGGGTATTGACTTCATGGGACCATTCCCGTCGTCCTACAACAATCTTTATATTCTTGTAGCGGTTGATTATGTCTCCAAATGGGTAGAAGCAGTCGCCTTGCCTTCTAATGATGCTAAGGTGGTGCTTAATTTCTTAAGGAAAAATATTTTCACTCGCTTCGGCACTCCTCGGGCAATAATCAGTGATGAAGGGTCACATTTTTGCAACAAATATTTCGAAGCCCTTCTTGCTAAGTATGGGGTGACCCATAAAATAGCCACAGGTTATCATCCGCAGACAAGTGGCCAAGCAGAGATCTCTAATCGAGAGGTTAAGCGTATCTTGGAGAAGATCGTTAATCCTAATCGGAAGGACTGGTCAAAGAAGCTTGATGATGCCTTGTGGGCATACCGCACCGCTTACAAAACGCCTATCGGAATGTCTCCGTATAGGCTTGTTTATGGCAAGGCTTGTCATCTTCCTGTGGAGCTAGAGCACAACGCATATTGGGCTCTCCAAAAGCTCAATTTCGATATGGATGCAGCAGGTGAACGAAGATTATTACAACTCAATGAATCAGACGAGTTTCGTCTGCACGCGTATGAAAACGCTAAGTTGTATAAGGAAAAGACAAAGCGGTGGCATGACAAGAAAATTGTCGAAAGGAACTTCGAACAAGGCCAGAAGGTGCTTCTTTTTAACTCGCGGCTGAAATTATTCCCAGGGAAGTTGAAGTCCCGATGGTCGGGGCCGTTCACCATTGCTAAAGTGTATCCTCATGGGGCTATTGAGGTCGAAGACCCTCATTCAGACAAAACCTTCAAAGTCAATGGACAACGTTTGAAACACTATTGGGGCGGCGAGGTCGATCGACAAAACACCTCCATCACCTTGGGAGACCCGGTGTAAGGCGGGGCGAAAGTCAAGCCGACGATTCTAAATCAAGCGCTTGATGGGGAGGCAACCCCATCTCAGTATCAAAAATATCCTTGTGGTTTTATTTAGTGTTGTTTTCTTTAGTTATCATTAATGCAATTGTTTTTCTTTTCCTTAGAATTTTTGTAGATGTTAATTTAGTGTGTTAGTATGTAGTTTAATAGTTTGTATAATTGTAAGTATGATTGCTTTGTCTAGTAGTTTATCTGGGTATTGATTCAGGTTTTGGGTAGTGCAGGAAAAGAAAACACAGTGCTCGCGCCGCAGCGCCAGATCCTTTATAATTTTTGCGCCGCGGCGCCGACATATGCTGGAAGCTACTGGAGAGTTGCGCCGCAGCGTCCGAATGTCCCGCCGCAGCATCAAGATGTCACGTCGCAGCGCCGAAAATGACTCCGCAGCGCCAAGAAGCCCCACTGTAACGCCGCAGCGCCGAGAATGACGCCGCAGCGTCAAAAAGAACCTATCCCGCGCCGCAGCGCCATGCACCACGCCGCAGCGCCATTACCGTATTTTTAAGTTTAATTGAGGCTTTTGGGTTCAGTTTGCAGTGTTCCTCTTTTCTCTCTCACACATCTCCCTTTCTCCCAACGAGTGCGGCAAATCAACCGTCACTCCCAATTCGGTTTCTGAGCGTTTGGGGCCTTCAACCGTCGTGCAGTTATTCTCCTTCATTCTATTAATAAGTAAACCAAGGTAAAGGATTTCTTCAGAGCAGAGTTTATTTTGTTCGTTTGTTATTTATCTTTCTGTTGTCCTTTGGTGTTGTTGGCTATGGGTTCCAAGCGTCCTCGCACTAGTATAGGTCCTCCTCCGTCTTCCAGAGCTCCTCCTCCACTTTGGGATGCTGTAAAATTCCCGAGTGAGGAAGCATGGAAGCGATATGCCCAAAATTTCTCAAAGAGGAGTTTGGTGCCAGAGAGAGGACTAAGGCCAGATGACAAGATGGACGGCGATATGAATTCAATGATTGTAACTATGAAATGGGTTCACTTCACCAAGCCGCCCGAATCTGCAGTTATTTCAGTGGTAAAGGAATTCTATGCAAATGCTAATGCCGATGGTCCTGCTTCGGTGCCAGTTCGGGGTAAGTTGATCAAATATGACAGTCGAACAATCAATGCTGTGTATGGGACTCCAAACTACGAGGGTAAGGATTATCTGGAGTCTGGGATGCGGAGTTACAATACTGATGAGATTATAGCAAAGCTCTGCAAGCCTGGTACCGTGTGGAAAACCAATGAATTCCACGGTGAAAAGACCTCTTTCCCCCATCAAGCCTTGAGCCGTTATGGTAAGGCGTGGTACTCCTTTATTTGTGCCAATATCATGCCAACACGCCACCTGAGCGATGTAACAAGGGAGAGGGCAGTACTGCTTTATGCAATTGTCATGGGGCTGAAAGTTGATGTGGGGGTTCTTATCCAGGATTCAATTAAAAAGGCCATTAGGAGCAACGTCAATTCCGGCCTCCCTCATCCTTCTCTGATCACACGCCTATACAAAAGGACGGGTGTGGTATGGGAGAAAGACGACATCACTCAGCCGCCTATGGCTGTCATTGATCATCACGTTATAGCCCGTTATGGAGTATGGGATGGGGGACCTCCGTCACACCCAAAGGGTCAAGGATATTTATCGGGGCCTCTGCCGCCTCCCTCATCGGAAGCTGGTACCTCCGCTCAAGTGCCTGAGCCCCCATCTTCTGAGGCTATGCCACCCGGGGCCTTGGCAGAGATCTTAAGCAGTCTTAATTTTCTCCACAGCAAGGTTGATACAGTGGCTCAATGGCAGAGCCAATTCAATCACTATCATACGGAGTTTGCAAATACAGTGTCCAGTATCTATTATGCTCAAGGAGGAGACTACGCAGAGTCCATGCCCTTTCAATTTCCAGAGCCTCCACTCTTTGCGCCTTATCCTCCACCATTTCCAGCCACAGGAGAGGATCGCGAGGAGGAGCCAGCGGATGCTAATGTTGAAGCCGATGATGATGGCGGAGGTGATGGTGCTCCAGAGGGTGAAGGCCAATGAGGTCATTGGCAAATTTCAAGCTTGGGGGAGATTTCCTGTTTTAAGTTTATTATATATGAATTGCTGTCATGTTTCTTTTGGGCGGTTTAGCCCCTGACTATCTATTTTTCTTTTATGCTATGTTTGTGGATGTTTTCGGTTTATTTTGGGATGCATGTTATGATGCAGTGGTGCGTTGGTTGTATTAGGTATATTAATGAATGTTTGGTTTATAATATTTAATTGCTTGTGTTTTATTTTTGTATATAGTATTTTACTTTCGCTTTAGCTTTCTTGTAAATTTTTGGTTGTATTGTTTATAGCCATATTTTGGGGAGTGTGCAGATTTTTGGTTTACTTGATGCCATGTGTTATGGTTTCTCCTTATTTGGGCAGGGTCATGCCTATTTTAGTTGGTTTTCCCCCCTTTTTAACCCCGTTCTGTAACTGTGAATATGCTGGGTGAGGGTGTTTTAGCTGTCAATTTTTTGATCGTGGCTAATGATAAGCGCCATGTAGTTATGGCTGTCTCTTAGAGTTGTGTCAAGCATGTATGAGTTAGGGGTTGTGAATCGATAAGTCGAGACTGTTTTTGATCCGTCCTTCTTAACAAGAGCCGATCAACTGTTTTAACCAATTATTTTTAGATTTTACGTCGCGCGTTTATTGCTTTGGGAGTATGTTCATTCTTATAAACTTTCATTTCTGCAAGGTAATAAAGGGCTTGGGTGCTTTTACAGTTTTGGATCTTGGACTCTGGCATGTTGTATTAAAATAAAATTAAAATAAAATGAATTGAAAAGGAGATTGATTATCAAAAGTCTTGCGGTGGGTCGAGATGGAGCGTAAAACGCACTCGCCCATAAACGCAGGACCGATGTTGAGATGGAGCATAAAATGCACTCGTCAAATAATCTTCAGATTTCGTAAAGTCTAATTTGGCTTATGTTGATTACGTGGCCTTTGCTGCTCGGGTGATTAGATTCATAGGGGTGTTCTACGCCTAGTGCCCTAAAGCCGTCTGGCTTGGGAGTCACTGATCAAAAGCTCATTTATGGGTAGCTCTGTCTAGCCTAAGGTAATTAAGGACTGTCCGAGTCAGATTTTTGTTGTCTTCATGCTAGAGCCTTTTGATCTTTTCCTGTGCTTGCATCCTAGTCTTAATGCTTGTTGATTGTTTAAGTTGCGTAGTGTGCATATTATTTTTAGCATTCGACTGTGCGAGTTTTTTTTTGAGCTATGTTTAGTTAGGATGGTTGATCTTCACACGCATAGAGTGGATCGAGTACAGTCTCATGCTTGCAAATTCGATTTAAAGCCCCTTTCATGTCATTGATTGTCCTATTCTGAGAGAGGCTCTATAAGTACGCTTTGAAGCCGTGGTATTATTCTATAGTTGTAGTTTCCATTCGCGTCTTCCGGTAGTGTGGGTGTGGTTGATAGATAGTTTGCTTGAGGGCAAGCAAATGCTTAAGTTTGGGGGTATCTGATATGTGGTATTTATATCACATATCAGATTCGCTCAAGCTTAAGACGTTGCTTGTTTTTTGTTATTTATTGTGCTTTTGCATATATTTTGTTGTTATTATGCTCTCCCTGTTTGATGCAGGGCTTTTTGAGTCATCTCCAGCTTGCAGGGGGCAAATGTGTCATTTTCTACACTCTGGCGCAGCAGCGCCAGAGCCTAGCCTTTAGCTCGCGCCGCAGCGCCGCCCCCATGGCCATGCTGATGTAATCTGGCGCTGCAGCGGCCACAGTACTTCTTAATCTCGCGCTGCAGCGTGAGTGGCGCCGCAGCGCCACCAAGTAGTTGTATGCTCCGCGCCGCAGCGTCACCTCCGGTGTCTAGACTGGTTTGTTTTTAATGACCTAAAAGGGAGGAAAAAAGAGAGACAGACAAGGCGGCTAGGAAGGAAAAAAAAGACATATTGTCACTCAGCAAAGTATTCTGTTGGGTTTGTATGAAATCGTGATGCAATCAAATTGCAAAATTTAGCGGAAGCATGGTATATTAGAGTTTAAACATTTCTACAAAACCATTATCCGGATCATCCTTTATGCAAATTATTAATTTAAAACGATAAATAAGAAGTTGAATCATACCCTTATCGAACGAAGCTTCCACAGGTATGAGTTCAACTCTTTGTTCTTCGTGATCTCCTTGAATTTTCGGGTTATATTCCTTCCTTTGATCAACGTTAGCCACCCAAGTGTTTGACCTCTAGAGGTGATCCATTAAGGAAGAGGAATTATCAAGAAGGAGGGTGGTTGGCTAAACCCTAGGTTTCTATCCTCTATAGAAAAAGAGTACTCTCCAACAATTGAAATTGCATCAACTGATATCTAAAATAACACTCCTCATATATAGATATTGGTCAACCGTTCTAATCCTATTACACATAGGGTTTCATTTAATTAATTAAACTTCCCAACATATTGGGATTAATTAATTAAACTCATTTAATTAATTTTCCTCCTAATCTTATTAGGAATAAGTGAGAGTACTAATATTAAATTAATTCCTAAACTCCTTTAGAAATTAAAATAATAATAATTGTAATAATATTAATAAGACTCTTCTTATTAATTTATATTTAATATTTCTAAAATATTAAATAATAAACATTAAGCTATTTAATTTATTCTATCATCATAGATTAAATTAATTACACTTAATGTATTATTACGATTATGCCATTACCTTCTTAAATAATTATTCTTCCTTTTGTGGTGTGACCCTTTAGGTTCTCCATATTAAACCGGTTGTGAATAAATCAATTAAAACAATTCTAATCTTATTTAAATAAATAAATTAAACTAATAATCTATTTAAATGAATAAAATTTATTTTACAATAGGGATAAATCTCCCTAGCGATCAACGACTTTTCAGATGATATAGATTTTAACATTAATTATAAAAGAACCTGTGAGTAAATAGTTACCGTACAATTCAATCCTTCCACCATACAATGTCCCAATTAAATATAAGACATGGAATTATTGTCAAGTCTTATTTTATTTAATTATATATATTTCGATTAGAAAATGCACAACTCTAAATAATGCAAATTAGAAACTCATTTCTAATTTCATTCTGCCTTGGTCAAAGACTACTTGGTTGTCATTTAACGAATGACATAGGATATATATCTTCTTTTACTAAAAGTGGTATAAATTCTTTATTGATCATTCATTATCTCCATATGTAACTCATTATACCCAAGCATACCCTTTGATATACCCTAAGGGTTTGTAAAGAATAAGTCAAAGTATAATTCATTACATACAAGATACTATGATGATCTCAAGTCCAAGGATCACTTGTACTACTATCACATTAGGAATTTCTATTGACAGGCAAGTAAAACTTCATTAGGTATTCCATAGCGAGTCATGTTCAGTGAACTTATTCTCCAATAAGCACATACATACTTGCTTTAATGTCTCCACACAAATGATCATGAGATCAATCATCCTCATCCAATGAGCAAGCAACATATGTACCAATCTATCCGAATTTACTAATCCCCTATTTAGTAATCCAACGATTGGAAACTATTTTAGTTTTAAGCTTTCAAAGAATTTAGATCTTATTAGCATTATCAACATCATGATTCTAAAAGCATTGCTTAAAACTACGGGTTATTTAAATATTATAAAAATAGCATCGTATAGATAATTAAATGTCTTTAATAAGTGAATACTTTTATTAATTAATAAATAAGATCGTCTCCAAAGTATATGCTTTATCATCATACATGATTGGCTTGTATGCATACTACTTTCAATGTAAGGACCGAGAATTTCACATGATTATATGTGTAATTTTTATGAATAAATTTTTTTTAAGAAAGTATTTGAACCATATAAGTGTATATGTGAGTGAAGCTAGATAATTAAATTATTAACTAAGGTGCAAATTTAATCATTTTGATTAAGGAAGAGTAATATAAGTTATGTTAGAAATTAACATAGCTTGAATGTTAGCCTTGATTATTAAATTAAAAAGAATTACAATCTTTAAGTAATTAATTATTGATATGAATGTGTGAGTGTTTATAACTTATTAAGCCAATTAGGGCTATTAAGTTAATACACTAGGAGAATATGTTATGACATATGTGAATTATGTACGTGATTGAATAAATATGTATTATATAATATGTATACAATTATTTTGTATATAAAGAGAATTAAGAATAAAGTTATGTAATCTAATACATATATTAGGTATGGTAATTAAATAACCTAAGGAGGTATAATATGAGAGAATGTTAGTATTTAAAAATATATACTAACCCTAAGAGATTTATTTTATACATTTCAATTAATTAATTTTATAACATAAGTAAAGCAAGTCTAATTGGGTTATGAAATTAAAGATATATGGGTAAGAAACTAACTTACAAATGTGTGTAAGAAAACCCTAACTAAATGATTAGGAGATGATAAAAATTAAAAAGTATGGAACTATGTTGAATTGCAAGCCCAAAGAATTAAAATTGCAAGCCCAAAGAATTAAAAGAGTGACCCAACTTTTAACCCAAGTGGGAAGGGACTTATTGGACATTAAATAAGCTAATTGTGCCTTAAAAAAGAAAACAAAATGGGCCCAAGAAGGCCTCTTGGCCGAAATTTGGAGAGGAGACAAAGGGGGAGGATTGTAATGATGGTAATTACCTGCTCCTACCTAACTTTGCAAGGTGTCAAGCTTTGGTTTTGTTCTTATCTTTTGATCAAACCCACAAGTAATCTAGGAGTGCAAGCAAGCTAAATAATAATGAGTATGAGAGAGAGAGAGATATTGGGAGATATAGGTTAGATATATGTAATGTATATCTCTACATATTTACTAACAACAAAAGTCCTTTAATTTTTCTCTTTTCTCTCATTTGTATTAGCTAACTAAAGAAAGAGACTAAAGAAAGCAACTAAGAGAGAGAGAGAGACAAGAGAGAGTCGGATACGAGAGGGTAAAAGAGAGAGAGAGTTCTTAAAGGTTCATAGTTCTTTAATCAAGTATTAGGAAGAAGGAGAGAAAGGAAAAGGAAATGTATAAACAAAATTTCTATTTATGTAGTTTATTTTCCTTTTTATTTTGATTTGATTTTTGATAGTATGAAGTTTTGATCTTGAGGTTAAAACCATATATCCATATGTTTATAAGTGTTATTTATATCTAACCCTTTTGGGGATCAAAAGTTGGATCTAAACTAAGAAATGAAAATTAGGTTGTTCAAAATGTAGAAAACCTAATTTTTCTTAGCTTTAATAGTGTTTAATCTTGTGTTTGATGATGGTTTGATGAAATAGATCATGGATCATGGTAGATCCATGAGTATATGAGATATTAGTATGTATTATGATGATTGATGATGGGTAATATTGGATTAATCAAGAGATCTAGAAGTTTTCTTAGAAATCACCAAAGATTGAAAATCAGATTTTTGTGAAAACAAAGTATGAAATGAAAACGACCATATCTCTCATTATGTTTTGAATTTTTGAGTGTGATCAATTTTTGGAGTTAGATCTATAAGTCTTCTAACTTTTCCAAGTGGAATCACTTAAAAAGGAGTTATAGATTTCCATGTGGACTGAATTTAGCAAAGGAAGCAAAATCTGAAAATATCTAAAAGTAGGCTGCAAAAAACTGTCAAGGTCAATTTCGGCAACTTAATTTATGAAATAAATTCCAATATTTTAGGACATGAAAATATATGAAATAAAGTAGCTTGTGTCCAAAAATGAGCTCATTCCTACTTAAATTGACCAAGTTATGACCATTTCAATATTTGAGTTTTTTCGACGAAAATCGCTATAATCGGAGTTCTATAACTCCAATGACCACGAAATTTAAACTGGAGACTCACGTTAACATGTGTGAGATCCCGCCAAGAGTTGGGAATTTCTGAAGTTAAGCATGATGTAGCTAATTTCTTAAACTACGAACTAGAAATGGATTTTTAAAATATTTAAGGGAGTTGAAAAATTCCAGAAAAATTATTTTTATGTATGGAATATATGTATATATGTTTGGCCAAAGGATAAAAAAATAATAAGCTGATTTGGTATTTTCGTGAAAAGGGTATTTCAGCTTCCTGAAATGAACAATTTAGGGTGCTGAAATGGAAACTGAAATGTTAGGAAGAGAAGTCAGTTTTGTTTCAGCTTGCTGAAATGGAAACTGAAAAGGTTAGGAAGAGAAGACAGTTTGGTTTCAGCTTACTAAAATGATATATTCAGTCTCCTGAATTCATAAATAGTTTACCAAGTTATAATAAGAACTTATAAATGAACGAGTAAGTGTTAAGTCTAAAGTAGTACAGTCGTACTCTTTAATGGTTGATGTATAGTATCTGGGCTAAATAATTTCTTCAGGGAGCGGAGGTATATACGAATTAGCAACTGATCTAACTCGCTGTGAAAACAGTGTAGACGAGACGAAAACTAATTTGTTGGTTGTTTGTGGGAAACCGCTCAGTGTACTATATTGAATACTATTAAAGACTCGATGTGTGCTAAGTTTAGACTTTTGTATTCGTATTGAGTTATCTAATGATTAATTATGTAATTATATGTTAGATAAATATTATAAGTGAGATATGTGATGCTAATTAAGAGATCGATCTTATTAATGATATATTTTACCAAAGAAGTTAACTTAAATTGCGTAGCAGTAGTCAACAAATCAGGCAAGTTCCCTAACTCAAACTCGAGTTATTATTTTTCAAGCATGATAGTGGATAATTATTGTTGATTATTTCACATCAAAGATTATTATTGAAGATTCGCATTTATTGTAAGTTTCCTAACTCAACTTGAGTTAGTAATTTCAAAGCATGATTAGTGAATAATTATTGTTAGTTATTCATGATAAGTAGGTTTTATACCTACTTATTGGCTATCAACTTGCTAGAATTATGGCTTAATCTCAAGAATTTTAGTATCGTTTTATGCTTTTTATCTTTGTTTTATAGGTTGCATTAAAGAAACTCAAATGGCATGGAAAGGGCATGGACTTGGCAAGATGGTGAGTATGTGGTGAACTGAAGATGGAGGATAGCATGTGCATGTGGAATGGCATCTGAGAAAGGGCATGGAAAGAAGAAAGAAGACTAAATCAGCAACCAAGGCATCAGCATTGCACCAGCAAAGTCTGCAGGAATTACAGCATAGCGCGGCCGCGCCAACATGAGGAGCAAAAGTGGCGAGCCCGTGCCAAGAGGAGTTCAGTTTGCAAGTCAGAGCTCCCGCGCCCCAAATAGCTTTCAGAATGGCGAGGCCGCGCCATTAAAAATTTCTAGCAGATTGACTTTTCATTTAAAAAATTCCTGTAGCGTGTTTTCCATATAAGGGTGTATTTGCAAGTTACAAGAGGAAGTTTTAATCGTTTTATTTTCCATTCTAGGGTTTTTTGAAGAGCTAGAGAGAGTTCTTAGCTATAGTTTACCATTTTGGCTTCTCTCTTTACTCTTAGCAGATTTCAATTACTTAGGGTTTTGAATTGGATTTGATTGTAATTTTGAACTTGGATCTGAAGTTTTAACTTGAAGGCTGAGTTATCAGATTTGCAATTGTTTACTCTCTTAATTCTCTTTGCTTTCATATTTGCTTTCAATGCTTGGCCAAAATCCCATAATGGTTATTGATTCAGAGATGAACTAATCACCATTATGGGATTCTAATGGAGATTATTGTTTAGTTCAGATCATCTCTTTGTTATGTGTGATTGATTATGTAAGGATTGCCTAGCATGGTTGTGTTTATTGTTTAGATGCTTGATCACCATCTGCCTTATTAAATTAGTATGGAATTGAAAGAGGAAGTACTAATTCAGATTTGGCCATGCTAGCATATGTTCATGAAATTTGCATGTGATAGATTTTGTGATTCGTAATTCGGATAGACATATACCGGCTTACCATCTGTAGTCAATTGAGAGCTTGTGCTTAAATCAACATTACTTGTAAGTTACATAGACATATAGTGAGTTAGGTAATATTGATGTTCACATGAATTCTATCTCTTTTGTGGATTTTATGTGATATGGACTTGGTATATCGAAAGATAGCCATTTCTCACCTTCGTGCTCTCGACTAGCAATCCGAAATAATTAATTAGGCTTAACAAGAGGAGTATGATCTGAATGATGCATTAAGTGAAATTAGGATCCCATATCTTCCCAATTTGAATCAATCGTTTGTTAATTAGTTAATTTTAGTTGATAATCATTTTAGTCATTAATTCACATCTTATTTACTCGTTTAAGCAGCCAAAAATAGCTATAAAGTTGTTGCATGATGAGCTGTATGTGCTTGATTTTATGGCTATCTTTCGATATACCAAGTCCATATCACATAAAATCCACAAAAGAGATAGAATTCATGTATATAACATTTTTGAGGATACAAACATACATACATCGTACATAGTCCAATTTTTATGTTGGAATCAATTATATCTCAGATTTCAATGCTATTTGTGCAGGAAATAAAATCCATATTAGTTGCTGCTTGGTCTTCATCATTGCTGCAGAAAATCATTGCTGGGCTCAGGGCAGCGCGGCTGAACCAATCTTAAGGTAAAAAGCAGGGCGGCCGCACCAATATGCAGAGATCCAGACAGCTATCATGACCGGTGCTCCCATGTCAGCCCCAAGGAAAAATGTCGTGCGCCCGCACCAATACTCAAACCAGAGAGCAGCTTTGCTCCGCGCGGCCACGCCAACCTTAAGGCTAAACTCCGCGCGCTCGCGCCTGTCCCTAGAAAACTGCCGACTTTTAAAATTTTTAAAATTCAATCCATACCTTATATCTTATGTCATTTGGTCGAATTCCTATACACAGCCCATATCAGATTCCTTCTCCTATTCGACCCAAACCTCTCAAAGCATTCGAATTCTATTTCATCTCCTTCTCACAAACCTAGTCCTAATCACATTATAATATATAAACCCCTCATTCTCCTTCTCATATACAAACTCTCTCTCTCTCTCTCCGATTCTATATACAAGCCCTAGCCATTAACCCCTTCACAGAAATTAACTTCCTTTCTCTTTCCATTACAAATTGATACAAAACCTAACCCTAACCACTACATCATATCATTCTTCACTCTCTATTTCAAAGTTAGGGTTTGCTCACAGAATTCAGAGGAAGTTTTGGGGTTCTATAATCATTAATTAGGGTTTGTGCATCAGAATTCAGAGGCACAAGTTTGGGGGTTGTTCTTCAATATTCATCAGATTAGGGTTTGCAAGGGAATTGTCTGCAGAATTATGGGTCCTAAGAGAGCTCGATCCGCCACTCCAGAATCGCCCTCGCATAGCAGCCAGGCCGAGGATACTGTGGAATTGACCAAGTTCATCAGCCTTGCGGCACAGACTGAGTATTACAGGATAGCGGCAAAGACATTTGTGAAGGAGCGGGGACTAAAATCGGCCAAGGAAGATGGCCAAATGCTTGAGATGATCCGTGAGAGGTTTTGGTTTGGAGTTGTGGGAACGCCCGTGCCTGCTCTGATGGCTATAGTTTGAGAATTTTATTTAAACGCCAAGGAGACACAGAGCGGCTTCTCGTTCCTCCGGGGCTTTCAAATTGACTATCGTCAGCTAGCAATCCGCGAAGTCTACAATTTACCTTTTCTCCCGGCTGGCCAAGTAAACTGGGTTGAGGCGGAGCGTTTTGAGACAGACTTGGACAGGGTGATCTCTGATTTATGCGTACCAAGCACGAAGTGGAATTATAAGCAGGGCACAGATACGCCTACCAACTTCACCAGTTCAGCGCTGAATCGCTATGCCAAGGCGTGGAATGTGACGCCCCCAAATTCAGACCGTCACTGATCTCGAATTCGGTTCGTCATGTACTAATTCTAATAATAACTAAAATCTCAAACAATGGAATAACAGAATAATTTACATTGATATAACATAAATATTCTCTTCCCAAGCCTCGAAACTATTACTAATACACTTCATAACTTAAACCAAACATATCTTAATACATAACATTAAATAAGTCTTAATACAACATAACAGAAACATCCTAATATAGAAAAACACATCTACTTCATAGCCTTGCCTTCGCACTTGTCCTGTCTTGGGGTTCCACCTTGCCCTGTCCTAACTGAAATATTTATGGAAAGCAAGAATGAGCAACAAATTTTTCCAGCAAGTAATATGTCAATAAATGTGAACAGGAATATATACGGTTCTAAATCTTCAAGGAAAAAACGGTAATTAATCGCTCAGGAATTCAAATAAGAATGTTGTGAACAAAATAAATAGCAATGACTTTCAAATCTATTCTGTGAAGTTGAATAAGGACCACTACGGGTCGAGAAGTTATTAAAGGTTTTAAAAGTTTCAACAATTTCAAGTGAATGAATAGATTATCACTGATTGCCGCTGTAGACCAAGGATTAATAAAAGAATCCAACGGGTTCAAAGTTTCAAGTTAATAAATACTGGATACTGAGTGGTCGCTAAGAACCACGAACTTCTACTAGAATCACCAAAAATATTTCTGGTAACCCAAACAAGTACAATTAGGGGATCGGCCTATCGTACCTGGTGTTATGCATAACCTATCACACTACTGTCGGCGCCCCGACTATATAGTTCCCCTTTCTACGAGGGTTGTTCATCTCAGTCAATTTATAAGAGTCCGCACCAAGGCAATTGGTGTGGATCACTTTCCAATTCATGATATTGGTCTAGCCGAATCAAATGGCGTAGACAATTTCAACAATGTATATAAGAACAATTTATGAGTTCAGTACTAGCAACAATAATTCGAAGAATATAATCATGATTTAAATCAAGCTATGAAATATAATTTTATTAGGCAAGAATTATTCTAATTCCTATTTACTCGTACGATCAATAATAGTACAAGTTCAAATATGTGTTCAATAAGGAGTACGAATCAAATACTTGCTCAATAAAAAAAGTAGTCAGATACTTGCATTCAATATATAAATCAAATGAAGTTAGGAACCTTACTCGATAAAAGTAGAGTAAGAACTTGCATTAAAGAGATAAAGTTTAAATACTTGCACAAAATCCAAGGTTATGCAAGTTAAGAGACCTGTTTACAAGATTCATCGAATAAAGAATTGCAAGGGTTTAGGATACTCGCAATTTATAATACAAGAATGGGTTCAAGGAAACTTGCACCATAAAAGAGTGTAAATTAGAGAACTTGCCTTAAGCGTAGTCTATCCACGTTAAGTAAATCAACACTTTTGAATCCTATTTATATATTACATGTATAGGATGTTCATTAGTCAGTTACGCTCATATATGATATGTAAATTTAAACGCACCCATAAACGTTTAACTTAGTCGCATATTATACACATACTTCATCACATACTTTTGCGTACATATAGCACAGTTCAGTTTATAAGACATCATGAAGTCATCAACATAGTTTTTAATCGTTGCTTTATAGTTCACAAACACCTTTTAGACTTATCATTGGGAAGTTTATAATCAAACGTTCAATTCTATCACTTAGCATGCCTCTTAACACATTACTTAGCATACTGGTCAGATACTACAAGTTAAAGTAATCATATAAGCTAACTGTCAAAAATTAGATCAACAAACTGACTCAATCCTGATTCCAGGCTGGCGTAGCTACGCCATGGCTAAGCCTAGGGCCGGCGCAACTGCGCAGCCCTCTGGCCAAGCCAAGGCTGAGCTGTTGCCGTGTGGTTTTTGTCCAGTCATGAACGCAACATTCACATATAATATAATAACATATTAAAGGGTCTTGCATGCTTTTATTGCAATCTTACACTTATTCTTGATACGCTATGGTTTTTAACTTATGATTTCAAATGAGCTAAGGCCAATCAAGATCATGAAATCACAAAGGCTACAATGTTTGTTATGCATACATGTGAGGTAGTCATGATATCAGTTTGTTTGTATGCTTACATAGGTCCTCATCTTATATGCATAATTAGTACTCCCTCCGTCCCAAAATAACTGCTCAGTTTTAACTTTTTTTAGTCAAATTGACTATTTTTAAAATTAATAATGAAGCATGTATAAATATATTTTTAACATTATAAAAATTGGTATTAGTAGTAAATTGTATATACTTTTTTTTGTTATAACCTCTGCACCTATATTCTGGCAAAAAATGGTACAAAAAATAATTTTAAAAAATAGTCAATTTGACTTTAAAAAGTCAAAACTAAGCAGTTATTTTGGGACGGAGGAAGTATTAATTATTTCCTCAAAATATCTCTAACTTATGCTTGAGTAACTTTCAATGTGTTTATCCAAAAATGAGCATGCGTATGTAGTGTGTTTGGTCACATAAGAAATATAAATCACACATGTTCTACTCCCGAATATACACTACATCATGTTTATTAGATTATAACACATCCAAGCTTGTTGTGAAAGTTATTTTAAACTTGAACAACCCACTTTCACATATATAAAACGTCCTTAACGCTCTTTTCATGTATAGTTAAACCATGTTAACCTCTTCACAAGGTCAGAACATATATCATGTGATGTTCATGCATATTAGTCTGGATATATCAAGTTTTTCTTTGAAAAAGTTTTGCTAGCTCAATACCTATCAATTTGATTATGAACAAAGCACTATAAGTCATAACTCATGCTTATTCATGTTCAGAAATCAATCATGTGTATGTTATCTCATGTATGCATGTTTACTAAAATCAGAACTTAAGGTTCATTATTTTCATTAAAGCCTATTTTCAAAACTATCTTTTCCCTTATTACATGTATACTAATCACCAACCAACACATTCATGCTATGCCAAGGAACCTAAATAGTCATGTTAAACTTATTTCCATGCATGTTCAAGTAATATTGGTATGCTAGAATTGACCAGATTGCAAACAGAATAAGGAACTGTCTATAGAGCACCAGTGAGTTCCCTGCTTCGGCAGGTTCCAGCCCAAATCATAAAATTTGTTACGAATTTGCTATCAGACTAACTACATTACCTTTCTAACACTTGTATTAACTTATATGACAACCAATTTAATATTATCAAATCACCAAATCATAAATTCCAACTAAAATCAAGAATTAGCAATTCTCAGAAATTTCATAAAATAAGAATTGAAGAACATTAAATATACCTTCTGATAAATTATGAATGAGCTTGCTACTAATTGAATTCTCCCAATTCTAGAATGATACTACTAAAGTATATATGCTCTCAATTCCACCCTTAAACAAAATTCTCAGCAATGAATTAGAAGGAGGGGGCTTAATTTATAGAACAAACAATAACAAGACAATGTTTTTCTCTCCCAAACCAAACCAACGGATTGAAGGATTGCATGAAGGTTATGAAAGAGTAGGTAATTAGTGGTTGGAATCAATCATGAAAACTACTCCCCCCTTGATGATTGCTATGAAGCTATCCTAGTTTGCTGAGTTTGAGAAGGATGGTAGCCTTTAGCCTTTCACGTGTGTAAGAGAATTGTGACTCTTATTATAGGACAACAAATACATGCTCAGCTATTGGTCAATGAAATATATGCTACACTTGTGTTATAATACACACACCATATACTTAAGTTGTATTCATATAATACATGCTTAGGATAAAATTTTAATGTTATCATGTAATTCACACAAATAATATTTTAATGTAGTAAATGTAATTTGCACACATATAATCCATGTACATTTTATCACACCGATATAATTTTAATCGGGTATTATCATGTTACATTACTTCATCTATTATTCAATTACATTAAATTATTGAAGTATTTACTAATCAATAATTGTTTATAACATATCCATGAGGTGCCAATTAAATGTTCACTCACACACATATATTCACACAGGCATAAATCATGTAGCCTATATAATTTAATCAACCTTAAAACATGCTTTCTATAAATAGTATAGTCACATTTATCGTCACACTACGCTATATAATATAGTTGTAGCCACCATATCTTATATGTTTAATTATCATAACAATAACTCGAGCGATTATAATCATATTAATAATCTACTCGTTTATATATATTATTATTCTCAATGGTAATTAATTAATTACTTATCTTATCAATTAATTAATAATAATACTCCCTCCGTCCCATAGTTATAGGCTGATTTCTTTTGGCACATAGTTTAAGAAAATCATTTAAGTTAGTTTAAGTGGCAATTTTTAAAAGAAAATTTTCACATATACCCCTTAATATGGAATTAATGAATAAGTTAATTACTCCTTACTTATCACACTGGAACTCTCAACTTAATTGATTAACGTGTACTGACCATTAAAGTCCTTAACCATAGAACTTTTACCAAAGATGGAGTTTTTAATCTACATAAACTTTCAACCAATCACAAAATATGTTAAACTAGTAAAGCCTAAAAAGTTGAATTCTTTTATTAAGAATACAACAACATTAAATGTGGTGATAAAAATAATGATTTTGAATGTTGTTTCTTCAAAAAAAAGAGTAATGGTTGAATATTTATTATAAGGGCATAAAAGTAAAACAATGAACCAACTAAATTTTATAAATAGTAAGTAGCCTATATATTGGGACATCCCAAAATAAAAAATCAGCCTATAACTATGGGACGGAGGGAGTATTAATTAATCCTTTCCTCATCAATCAATGTAATTATTAATCTCCATAACAATTCATTATCACTTATAGGATTAATTACCACATTCAATAAATACAAATTTTATTATACTTATAACCAAGTCACTTATTATTATTATATTACTTGTAATAATAATAATCACATATTATTAATAATTAATCACCATTAATATTCTATAACAATTAATATTTTATTTCTCGTAATAACAATTAACACTTAATATAGACTAATTGTTCGCGTAGTAATTCTTTCATTAATTTACCCTTATCAATTATTATTATGCGAGAAATAATCACATTCCTCAATAGTTTAACAAATACAATCTTATTATATTTATAAACCATTTTTTTATTATTATAATTTCCATTCGAATTCATTTGAATTAACTCATCTCATAACACATAAATATTTATATTCAAATAAATAATTATTTTCATTTATATATTCATTTACTCTTTAACCGGTTATTATTCATAATAACACTTAATAACATTATTGTATGATTAACTATCACATGTATTGCACTCAACAAATAATCAATTAAATATAACTCTTATTATATTCATCAATTACTTATTCGTAAATGTTTGTTATTCCCAATAACATACTATTAATAATTACTCATTAATAACAATAATTAATTAACAATGTAATATTAATTAATCCTTCGCTTATTAATTTTTCTCTTGAATTAATTAAATCATCATCATTTTCATTCTCATGTCACACAAGGCATTCTACAAGTTCGTTGAATTCTTCCATATTTCCTTCTAAATTTAATTTAATATAATCAAATTACTTTTCTCATAACTTGTAAACATTATGTTCCAATAAGTATTTATTTTTTTATTATATCAAATAAAAAATTTATTCATGAAATTCACGGTTCTTACATGGAATCTATTTATCTGCGCCAATCTGATGTCTTCCACTCATCAGCACGATGTCACGGCTGAGAGGGCCATTATTCTGTGGGGAATCATTACTAGAAAATATATTGATATTGGGCACTTATTCCATCAGAATATGCTGCGTTACATGTGTGACACCCCCAAATTCAGGTCCTTAGAACCTCGGACCTGGTACGTTACGATATATCATTTCTATAATCATTGCAGAAGATATAAACATAAATTGTTTATACAATAACTTTTACAACATAATTCTCACGGTCTGTAACCTTAACTTAATACCTGCATTTAATATCCCATACGACTTACAATGTTATTTGTATCCAATACTATTACCATTTTAACTGTACAATAATCCAATCCTGGAACTTGTCTTTACCTTTGCCTGTGTCCGAAGTTTCGTCTTAATCTGAAATATTTATCATGATATAGCAAGGGTGAGCAACAAGTTTGCCTAGCAAGTTTAAGTTCAAATGAAGATATATCATGATTGAAAAGAATAATAAATTGACAAACTTTCAACAATATAAGAATTGTGAAAGAACATGAATCAATAATGCTGAATAGCCAACAATGAACATGAATAATTTAACTGAACAATATAGTAATGAAGGTGATCAGCCTTTCATACCTGATGAACATATACAATATGCACAACGTGCAAATAAATAAATCATAGATGTGATATAATCAACAATGATTAATCACGAACATGCTTTACAATAACAACTCGAGTTCGAGTTAGAAAACTTGCCTGAACCGTCGATTACTGCTACGCAATCTAATTTAATTTCTTGATTGGAAAGACATATCAGTTATAAGATTGATCTTTCAATTAGCATAACATACCTTATAAGTAAACTATCTAACATTTAAACACATAGTCAAATATTAGATAACCTTAACACTATACATACACAAGTCTAAACCTAGCACACATCGAGTCTTTAATAATATTCAATATAGTATACTGAGTAGTTTTCCACAAACAACTAATAAATTAGCTTCCGTCTCGTCTACACTATTTTCACAGTGAGTTAGATCGGTTACTAATTCGTAGATACCTTTTCCATATGAAGGAGTTGTTTAGCCTAGCTACTATATATCAACCATTAAAGGGTATGACTGTACTACCTTAGGCTTAACACTACTATATCATACAACTTGTGAATTAACTTAATCTTTCATTTTATAAGTCAATTTATAAATTAGTAAGCCGAATACCTAATCTAGCAACCTGGATTCAGACTGAATTTTAAATTAGTAAATTATTTTTCAATCCAGCAGACTGGATTCAACTGACCTCCAATCCAGCAAGCCTGAATTCAACTGTCATCCAATCCGACAAGCCTGGATTCAACTAACATCTAATTCAGCAAGCCTAAATTCAACTTACCTACAATCCAACAACCTGGATTTACTAATTCTTCAATCCAACAACCTGGATTATCCAAACAGATCATTCCAACAACTTGATGGCCAATCTAGCAAACCAGATTGCAATCCAGCAAACTAGATTCCAATCCAGCAAACTGGATTCTCTTTTTTTTAACCAAATCATCTTATTATTTTTTTATCCTTTGTCTACACATAAATACATGTATTCCATACACAAAAATAATTTTTCAGGAATTTTTCAACTTTCTTAAATATTTTTCAAAAATCCATTTCTAGTTAATTCCTTAAGAAATTTGCTACATCATGCTTAACTCCAGAAATTCCCAACTCTTGGTGGGATCTTATACGTATTAACGCGAGCCTCCAATTTAAATTTCGTGGCCATCTGAGTTATACAACTCCGGTTATATTGATTTTTGTCAAAAAAATATAAAAATTAAAATAGTCATAACTTGCTCAATTTAAGTCGGAATGAGTTCATTTTTGGACACAAGCTACTTTATAACATATATTTTAATGTCCCAAAAGATTAAAATTTATTTCATAAATTAAGTGGATGAAACTGCCCTTATAATTTTCGGATAGATTGCTTTTCTTCATTTTTAGTTTTCGCGTCCTTTGCTAAAAACTGTCCATACGAAAATTTACAAGGAATTTTTCAGTGATTCCACTTGGATCCATTAGAAGATTCATAGATCTAACTCTAGAAATTAACCACACTCAAAAATTTAAAATAGAATGGGAGATATGGTCTTTTGAATTTCAGTTTACGTTTTTTTAAAAATCTGATTTTAAAACTTGTGTTTTCTAAGAAATCTTCCTAGATCTTTTAATTAACCAAACATTAAACATCATAAACCATTATAATACATATTAATACACCTTAAGATCAAGGATCTACCATGATCCATGATATATTTCATTAAAACTTCACCAAACACAAATAAAATATAATTTATACTAATAAAATTATAATTTTTTAACTTTTAAAACATACACTACTACAAAATAATAAATAGATGACACTTAATAAATAACATTTTTATAAAAAATATGAAAATTTAGTTTGTCACAATAATTTTTTTGAGAAAATATTGTAATTTGATATACAAAAGCGTTTGTATGTAAAAGGGATATTTTTTTTGTTTGAAAGAGAGAACGTTTTTTTATAGAAAACGTTTTCTTTTAAAAAAACACGGAGGTTTGATTTGTATACGCTCACGGAGGTTATCTTTCTTCTTTTCTCTCTACGCTCCTTCCCCGATTCCGACCTCTGCTTCTCTCGTGACAAATTGCCATTCCCTCTCTCATTGAACTGCCACAACAATCCAATACTCAGACCTCATTCCCTCTCTCAATCGAACTGCCAAACCTTATCATACCTCTCAATTGAAGCCCTAGCGTGATTTTATACCTTATGACTTATCATACCTCTCAATCGAAGCCCTAGATATTGATCTGAAGAAGTTTTTGACGTACTGAAGAATCAAACTATTGATCTGGTCTTTACTGCACATCCTACTCAATCAGAAGTGTCAAAGTCCACCATCCAATCATCTGGAAACGACGCCGCCGCCGCCGCCGCCTCCTTCATTTGCATCATTTTTCGCGCTGTTATTCCTATGCTTTATTCTGAGTATCTAGCTCTCGGTCCTCTCTCCGGTCGGAAGCATCTCTCATCTCCAGTAAAAATTATTCAAGGTATACTCTTTTCCTTCATCTCCAGTAAAAACCTTGGGTTGTAATTTACAGTTTGTATAGGTTTGTACATACAAGTGTATGCCTTTAAGATTTCTGTCTGTAGATTGTTCCACTCGCTCTTTTCACCTATAGTGAGAAACAAAACCTTCTGATAGACTGATAGCGTATTATTCAGCTTAGATAATATATATGTGGTTGTAACATTTTAATTAATTATTGAACTGACTCTAACTAGCTCAATTAATAGACTAATTAACACTATATTGTTTATCGACATTTTATGATTTTGTTGTTGTTCCTTTTATTTGATGGATTGCACCAAATTGGTGCAGTTTTTTTTTTCTTTTTGGTTGCAATTTGCAATTATCGTAACTTTAGTTTTTCTTTTTGTTGGCTTTGTTTTTTAAACTCTGTGCAATATATCTATATAGATATATTTGAAAGTAGTATTATGTATTTAAGCTGTTTGCCAAATGAAAACTGGTGATAAGTAATTTTATTACTTGCCAGACCATCTATAAGACTCGATAGAATATTCCAAAATGACAATTAAGATAATTTTTGGTGGAACTTGTCAGTTGTTTTGCTTAATCACAAAATGAAAGTTTCTTCTAAAATTTATGTGTTGGTTAACAGAGGATTACTGAGATTGCTGGGGTGATTGTTTCATTCGATCCCAAGCCTATCCCGGTTAGTATTTTTTTTTGTTCAATTTATCGTTGCGTTTCCACTATTTCATCACTGAACCAGATACTTGTACAGTTTGTTTTCGGTCCTATCTGATATTGCTGTTTTAAGACTGAGCATTAGAGAATATTTTTGCCTGCCCCACAAAATTTTTCTTAGTAGAATACATATTTCCACAGGGTGATTTCAATGGTTCTGGTGCGCACACAAATTACAGGTAATATGATTTTATTTATGGTGATGGGGGTTGCTAATGTGAATTAAGTTGTCACGGATTTAATCGTGATACACCCATTCTCTGAACTATATTTCCCTCTTCATGAAACTTTGCGATTTCAGCACCAAATCTATGAGGAACAATGGAGGTTTTGCTGTGATAAAAAAAGGCTATTGAAAAGCTTGGTCTGAGGCACAAAGAACATATTGCTACATATGGTGAAGGCAATGAACTTTGTCTCACGGGAAGACATGAAACAGCTGATATCAACACATTCTCATGGGTAACTAATCAGAACATATACTAAACAGCTCCCAATTTCAATGTTTCAGCAGCATTTGTTGCCTTCCTCATCCGCATTTGGACAAACCTCCTTCACAAGGCCGGCTTCCTTTCATCACCACCCTTCACTCCCCAGGAGAATACAATTATTCAGACATGCGGAGTTGCTTGTTATAGAATTGCTTCTGGAGGTTACTACAACTTTGTTTTATTTTTTGCCCCCTCCCCTCTATCTTTTAGTAAGTAACTTCTTCAAATATGTGTTCAATCTGTTGAGTTCTGGTGGTAAACTAGGTGGTTTTGGTTCATATATTTTAGGATTGAACAAGAAGACGTATGAGCAGGCAGGGGTTAATAGAGAGGGGAATTCACCAGGGATTTACAAGGAACCTGGGATTGGATGGCTGACCGTTTACCTCTTTTTTAGCAGCTTTGTTGGGCTTTTGGCATTGGTCCCTCTTAGAAAGGTATGATTTCACCTGTTTATAATCATTGTAAATTAACGGAACACAGTTTTTGGAATGAACTATTACTGGGTTTTTGATATTCTCGTAGGAGTATCTTTATCACAAGCCCCTCAACGGTAGGGTTTTGGTTATGCTTTGTTTAAGAAAATTCAGTCAATTCTCTCATTTCATTCATTCTAAAATCTAAATCCCCCCCTCTCCTGATTTTTGTTGAGTATTATTATTTGGATGTGTGATTGTTGATAGAATCTGTCTGTTTCTATATGCTCATGTTGCCATTGCGATGTGATGATTTCTCGGCAAAATTTGATACGCAGGTTTCGAATATTTCCTCAGTCAAAACGAAAATTAGTATGATTTTTGTACAAATATTTTGGAAAAGCCCCTTTCCTGTTAAGGGCATTACTGACCTTGCCATTTACCAATTTCTAGCTAAAGCTGGTAATGCCTTACTAGAATAATAGAATTACATTTTGTAGTCTCCTCGGTCAATCATCTTCATGCATTTTTACCAGATATATTGGTTGAGAAATTAGTACGCTCTTTATTCATCTAGTTGTTAATGAACCAAAAATGGCTTTCATTTAAGAATTAATGCAGCTGGTGGATCTTAATTGATAGCGTAAAGATCTTATTGTTTGTGCAGCAAAATTCTTGGTTGCATTTATTTTTGGTTTTGAAGTTGGGTTTCAAAACATCTTTTAAATAATAGTTGGATTGATAATGAACTTTCAAGTTCAGATATATAATGTTTTTCTTGCTGAAAACCTAGTTTTAATTCTTTTTATGAAGCCTTCTGAGTTCAATTATCTTCCATGGAAAGTATTTAGTAGTCAGATACAAGGAAATGCACTTGAATGCAAGTGTGCAGCACAAATTTTAATGTTTCAAACGTGGTATTGAGTTGAAAGTCATGTTATTTTTCTACCTTAATGAAGATTTCACATACTGATTTTATTGTATAGCTGATTCTGTATTATATATGTACGCACTCGTTTCCTCTGATTCAAAAGGATTGTTATTGTTGATTGATCCGGTGTCTTAATTTTGGGAGAAATATGTATTTTTTTTGCAAATCATTGTTCCCTGATGTTATTGGTCCTAATATTGTTTATTTTTTATTGGTTTGCAGCCTGAGAAAGTTAAGTTTGAGCTAAAGTTGGGACAGAGTAAACCGATTTATAATGCTTTTAATGCTATCAAAGAATCACCTGATTGGGAGGCACTATGTTCTGCTCGTTAGCGTATAGTTGAATGTAAGTATCCTACAATTCTTTTTGAAGTTGAACTAAATCCATGGAGACTGAGAGACCTAGGTTTTCTATATGCTGTAGACTGTCTTCTATGTTCTAAGTAATTCTATACATTGAAGGAAAATGGTGCCCGTCCCTAATAATTGTGTGATCTTGTATACTTCTTTCCGAGGGACTTCGTACCACATGTACCCTTCAGCACGTGCATTACACTTTCTCCTTTTTTTTCTTGATAGGTAATTTTGGCCCCAAGTATGGGGATTGGAATCTGTGACCTTGAGGTTATTCCTCAAGTCCTCTACCATTTTTCCACCCCTTGGGGTTCTTGCTCTCAGTTTCTTTATTACAAATGAACTTTAGTTCATGCTTGAGTTTGACATGCCCAACTACTTGTGTAACCATGCAACTCAAATAAAGGAGGCTGTTCTTAGTGGTGTCTCCCTTGAAGATGACAAACGAGACCAATTTAATAAAATTGAATAGGTAAACTTCAGTATCATATTATGCATTCAACCAAGAAGTATCTTGTTGGTATCTTAACTTGAATAATGCATACAATCTATCTTTATACATGCCAAATTTAAATTATCGCTAGTAGTTAATTGAGTCATAAAAGTTTTTTAAGTATTGGAATGTCTTATTCCCTTCTTTCTTTTTTGAGACCTAGATAGAAGGGTGCTAAGTGGGAGATGTAGGCCATCTTACTTTCTATACAAAGATATCTTCAACAATAGAGATGATGAAGTGAAAATGGAACTCAGTTTATATCCCTCATATATATGAAGGTTTTTTAATAAATTTCTTAGAGGTGTGTCGATATTCTTCTTCATTGAAAACAATAGAGTGGCAATGTTTATTCACTAAATGGAATTTTACCAAACAAGAATTTGACGCTGGTGTTTGTCTTCCAGTTTTAGGTTGGTCACTATATGGCCATTCAATAGGGGTTTCACTATATGCCATTCAATATGGGTTTCAATATATGCCATTCTATATAACCTTTTATGTGCTTTCTGTTCTATTTCACATGTTTTATACTCTTAACTATTGTAGGTCGAAGGAGAAAATGCTTATCAGTTCTGTCTCAAGCCTCCTGATGCACCAGCATTTATTGGTAGCACTGTATGTGTCCAAACCATCAAATATAATTTCTCTCGAGTTATGGCCTACTGCTGTTGCTTCTATCATTTCTTGGATGTGTTCATTTTCAATTATACGAGTTCTCCTTTTACTGTTGTACAATATATCCATTCTAATGTTAATTATATGCAGTTATTCATTTATAATGTTGTATCTTAGTTCTAACATTATGTTCTATTGAACCGGTTTCGCCTTACCTGTTTTCCAATCGCCTTACCTGTTGTACCTGCTTTCCAGTGTTAATTATATGCTGAGCTTGATCCAAATCAAATGTATTTATGTGATTCTGGAGCACAGGTTTGCAGTTATCTTATATTATTTAGAGTTTAGTTATATATCTTCTTGTCAGATAACCAATTTAGAGTCCTACATACTTCTTGATGTATCTGATGTTTTGAGTTCTTTATTGTGTTGTAGCTGGATTATTAACTTCGTGTCATAGTTGGATTTTTAAAATTTTGTCTTTATGTCTTTGAAGTATCTAGATTGCACAACTAATATAACAAGGACTGTTCATTTTGGAAAACCATCGGAACACGAGAAAGCATGTTACCTGAACCACTCTTATATATATATATATATATATTATTGTTTAATACATTGAACAAGACTTTTTAGGGTCTCAAGTACAAACAAGTGTTGGTTTATTACTTTCATTGTAATCTGTGACATACATCTCTAATGCTTGATTTCATTTGATGCAGGATTCTTATAATTTATAGAGATGGATTCTTATAAATTTAACAAGTCATTATTGTCAAGAATTTATTCCTATTTTCCTGATGATTTACTCTTTCATTCCATGATCAGCGCCTTCAGAACTATATTTTCGGTAAGCTGGGACAAACCTATCAATCAATATGGGGCAACAGGTGGTTGAAGGCACTGGAGATTATTGTTGCGACTACATGACTGGGGTTGTGTAAATTCTTCTTGGTGCAACAGTGGTCGAAGACAAACTCCAACAGGAGGTGGGTTGAAAAGCTTCTTATGATAAAAAGTTGCAAGAATTTTGTAAATTTTTACATGTGGGGTACTGGGATTTGGAATTGATTTATATTCTCTTCTGCCTGGCAGGTCCCTGAATGCATTGACAAGCTTGCCCAAGCAGGAATAAAGATATGGGTTTTGACCGAAGATAAGATGGAGACCGCAATTAATATAGGGTATGGTTTTTTGGTATACAACTTTGGCATAACTTTGTGACATGAAGTTTACTGTCGAGTCCTCTCTAATATATACATAATATATATATTCTTCAGATTTGCTTGTAGATTACTTAGACAAGGAATGCAACAGATAATAATAAACTTGGAGACACCAGACATTAAAGCATTAAAGAAAGTGGGAGAAACGGATCCCATTATTCAGGTAAAAATCCATTTCGGCATTGTGTTACAGTGAACAGTTTAGATATTTTCTTGTTAAGGGTTAAATTAATAGTTCAATAACATAATTGACCTGGGGAATCGTCAATCAAGACTCTTAGGACTTGTAATGTTCTTGAGAATAAAAAGCACAGGCATGAAGCTTGCAAGACATATTTGCTTGACTAGTTCAACTAAAATGTCATCACCTCTCTCTCTATCTTCATGGCTTTAAGCAAAGAAGATATATTTGTAGTTAGCTTATAAACCTTGTGTCATATATGGTCCAAATTATTTTTCTGGAATATTGACTAGTATAATATTTTAGAACGTGTGATGTTGATGGAACACATGCATCTCTTTTTAGGCCTCAAAGAACAGTGTCCTCCAGCAGATAAGTGAAGGGAAGGCTCTGCTTACCTCATCAGGCTCTGAGGCGTTTGCTCTGATCATTGATGGTAAATCACTTGTATATGCTCTGGAAGATGACATGAAGAAAATGTTTCTAGAACTTGCAGTTGGGTGTGCATCTGTTATTTGCTGTAGTTCATCACCTAAGCAGAAGGCACTGGTGAGCGTTCCGTCCCCTATCAAACTCACTCTCTTCCTCCTAAGGAAGATATTCTTCCATGTTATACCTTGTTTCAGACCAAGTTTACTAGTGTGCTTTAGTTCTAAAAAGTGGCACATGAAATGCAGGTTACCAGACTTGTTAAAGATGAAACTGGAAAGACAACACTAGCGGTTGGTGATGGAGCAAATGACTTGGGAATGCTTCAAGAAGCTGATATTGGGGTTGGAATTAGCGGTGTTGAAGGAATGCAGGTGCTCAACTAATAGTTATATTTGATTATCGTAATAAGATATGTAACATTTGATTTCTTCTGAACCATTTATGTTTTTTACAAACATCAGGCAGTCATGTGAAGTGATATTGCGATAGCTCAGTTTAGATTTTTGGAGCGCTTACTGCTGGTGCATGGCCATTGGTGCTACAGAAGGATCTCATCAATGGTAATTACTACCATATTACTCTATAATCTTATATTTAAGGTTTCAATTTGTTTTTTAAAAGTTGTTTTCATCTATTATTGAGAGTAAATTGAAATTCCAAAATTAAAAAATTCCCACAAATCTAAATATAGAAATAGAGTACTCATAATGTAGATTAGCTGATGATAGATTAAAAGAAACAGATGAAACAACATAAGTTTTTAACTTATAGTATAATTTGATTCTATATCCTACATGTGGTAGTCAGTAGTCACTAAATTTTCTTCTTTTTGGCAGATATGCTATTTCTTCTATAAAAATGTTGCATTCGGTATCACTCTCTTCTTCTACGAGGCATATACCTCATTATCTGGGCAACCTGCATACAATGATTGGTTTTTGTCTCTTTACAATGTTTTCTTCACATCACTTCCGGTGATTGCTATGGGAGTTTTTGACCATGATGTATCTGCAAGTTTTTGTCTCAAGTTATGCTTTTTATCTAGTATCAATGTTCGCAAGACTGCACTATTGAAATCAGATGAAGGCTGATCGACTAAAATTCAGAGCACATGAGAGATATAGCAACAAGCTTGCTTCAACTAGGAGGATAGCAGAGGAGAATGAAATGCCGAGGATAGCATGCTATGTTTTTTTTTCTTGCTTTTGATCTAATTTTTGACATTTAAAAGTGATAGATCTAAACATATAACACTTATACATATGAAGATTTATGATTTTTAAGTTTGAAAAACATAACTTAATTGTTTCATTAAATCAAACAAAATAAAAGAAATAAACTAAACTAAGATTTTATATCTAGATAATGTAGCTCTTCTACTTCCCTTTACACCATATAAGATGAAGTTAGGAAACATGAAAAATTTCTCTCATTCCTCATCTATAGGCTACCGAACTCACCCTCTTTTCTCTCTCATTTCTATTTCTTTCTTTTGTTTGCTAAGCTTGGAAATGAAAGAGAGGAAGGAATTTAGATTTTTGTTTATTAAAAATGTATAGATATGTTGTATACATTTCACCAATATACCTTGCTTAATCATTTAGATTGTTGCTTGTAGACTTAGATTGCTTGTAAGGTGGCTAAAATAAGTGGGCTAGTCTTAAGGTGACACATAATAAGAGTTGGTGGAGACTTGGTAAATCCAATGATTGCATACATTCCCTCTTTATTTCTTCCTTGTTTGACTCGAAATGCTAGCCCATTTTTCTTCCAAATTTTGTTGTCTTTATTTCCTTAACTTTATTAAATGTCTAACATGCCCCTCCTCAATTTGGTTAATCTTGGGACATTTTATTTAATTACTTTGGGCTTGATAATAAAATTTTTGGACTATGTAAATTAACATAGTTCACTATTTATAATTCTATCATATCCTAATCATTTAATTCGGGTTTTTATTCACTCAATTGTAAATCAAATCCTTACTCAAGCATACTTAATTTACTTAACCCAATTAGGCTTGCTTTAATAAAATTTATTAATAAATTGAGATAATAAAATAAATTTCTTAGTGTTAGTTAATATGTTAAATACTAACATCCTTTTCTATTATAACTCTTAGGTTATTTAAATTTTCATACCTATATATATATATATATATATATATATATATATATATATATATTAGGTTATATTAATTTTTTTTATTTGCTTATTATATAATAAACAAATATAAGCAATCAAGTATTATACATACACATCAAATAATTTAAGACTTTGAGAATTTTTTCACAAATTTCAGACTATATTTATTCTTATCATCATTTTTGCTAAAATATATATAGCACATCACTAAATATACATATATGTACTTATACATATACACATTTTAAGAATTTAAATCAAACCATATAGGTTTTTTAAAATTTTTAACTAAATTCTCAAATTTTCATCTAGGTTTTATTCTTAAACCTTTATTTAATTATTTAAAATCTTATAAATTTTTGGGTTGTCACATTCACCCCTTCTTCTAAGAATTTCATATTCAAAATTATAACCTACTAATCCCTACTCCTTTTATTTATCAAAATTAAGTTTTTAACTTAACCTTTATCTGATTTCATTCTCATTTAATGAATATATACTGCTTCCTTCTATGAGGAACTATTCTATCATCACATTTTACCCAGACTTCTCCTTGAGGAGTTAAATAACTTTTCATAAAATGCTGAGTGGCCATGAACTTTCATTTTTCAATTTTGAAAAGGTTTAAACAGAAATTTATCTGCAAACCGCTCTGGACTTACAGACACATTGGGTGATCAGCCCGTATGCCCTGCATTGATCAGATGTTACATGCTGGAACGATATTCGCGTTCATCATCATCACCATTGGCGCAAAAATATTTTTTAATTTAGGGATGTTCATACTCAGCCTGGATTCCGAATCAAAACAATATGGTTCGGTATAAGTTCTTAAAGAGATACTTGAATTTTCATAAACATTGTCTAGCTGAATCAAATAGTTTTAGACATATACTAATAATTTCAATATTAATCAAAACATGTGTCTGGCCAAATTTAATTGACATTTGACTTTTCTTTAAAATTCTAAAAATTATTTTATAACGTCATGATACCGCACTATATTTACAGTCCGTTTTAGATTTCGTAATTTTTGTGACTGTCATAAAATAATATACCATAGTGGGCTGACGATCTTTAGATCACATCTAATACTAGGCAATACTGCATTAATGATTCCATCGTTTTTATCATCCCTGCATCAGGTTCCATGATGCCTTGATGATATATAAAATACATTTTGATATTTTAAATAATTTTTGTCTAACCGAAACAATTAGCATAGACTCTTCTTTAAATCGTTCGAAATTATTAAAAATTATTTTTGAAATTATCATGTCGCAACAGGTAATGATGTGTCAGGGTCCCGAAGTTCACACATACACAATTGTAACCATGTTTTGAAGATTATCAAAAATTTATTTTATTTCGAAAAAAGAACATCAGTGTGAATTTAGCTTGATGTCAAAAATTTCGAAATCTAGCACAGCTAGAAGATTTGGAATACCTATGCTTTCACTATTAACTTCAATTCTTCTAATGATTAATTGCTTAATAATTCTATCTATTTCTATTATCCTCATTCCTTTATTCACAATTTTTTATACCCCCGTATAATTCATCAAACATACCACACGTTATGAGTTCAGGAACTTACCACAATCATATGGGTTTTGAAACTTGTCCTAGTCAGACCAAAGTCTTCCATTCGCTAAGGGGTTCCACCATACGATTATGAGTCACGAACTTACCATACGTATGAGTTTAAAGAATTCGCACCTAATCTTATATTCTCTACATATCCGTTATACACATGAGAAAAGAATCACCTTCTCATCATACATATAGTGGATAGCGCGACACCGACATATCAATGATTATCAAAATGATAAACTAAGTAGTCGTTAGACCAAGCACAAAATCGCCGCCCATACAAAGGTTTGTACAACTCAGCTATCACATGAGTTCTCAATTGAAATCCCACATAATCTTAGCTCCCTCAATACTCGATACGAATTTCATTTAATCCGTATCTACAATTCACAACTCTTTCTTGAGTTTTAATAGTACAATTTTCTAGTACCCTATTCGTATAGCAATTCTACTATGAAGTTTTCAATCAAACGATTGATCATCTGTCCTCCTATGACCTCATCAGATCACGTTGTAATATGATATTATAATTGTATTATATTACGTTTCTTTTCTATGTTATGATCGTTTTGTTTTACGATCTTCTTTTCCTTTATACTTTTAGTCTTTTAGACTCTATCTATTCATTACTATTGTTCATCTTTATTATCAGAGTTAGGTAACTCTGGATTTTTATTACTTGTCAGGATTCTTCCTTGAATCTTATTAACTTATTAATACTTTGCCCAAATTCATCGCTTAGAACTTAAACTCTATTTGAGTTTATTCCTATTCTTTATCTCTGTGGTTATAGCCTAAGGTACCCCTACCTAAGGTTTATAACCTACAGCTTTGATACCAACTGTGACGCCCCCAAATTCGGGTCCCCAGAACTTCGGACTTGGTACGTTACGATACATCATTTCTATAACTATTGCGGAAGATATAAACAAAAATTATTTATTCAATAACTTTTACAATATAATTCCCACAGTCTGTAACCTTAACTTAATACCTGCATTTAATATTCTATACGACTTACAATGTCATTTGTATTCAATACTATTACCATTTTAACCGTACAATAATTCAATCCTGGAACTTGTCTTTGCCTTTGCCTGTGTCCGAAGTTTTGTCTTAATCTAAAATATTTATCATGATATAGCAAGGGGGAGCAACAAGTTTGTCCAGCAAGTTTAAGTTCAAATGAAGATATATCATGATTGAAAAAAATAATAAGCTGAAAAACTTTCAACAATATAAGAATTGTGAAAGAACATGAATAAATAATGCTGAATAGCCAACAATGAACATGAATAATTTAACTGAACAATATGGTAATGAAGGTGATCAGCCTTTCATACCTGATGAACATATACAATATGCACAACGTGCGAATAAATAAATCATAGATGTGATATAATCAACAATGATTAATCACGAACATGCTTTACAATAAGAACTCGAGTTAGAAAACTTGTCTGAACCGTCGATTACTGCTACGCAATCTAATTTAATCGCTTTATTGGAAAGACTTATCAGTTATAAGATTGATCTTTCAATTAGCATAACATACCTTATAAGTAAACTATCTAACATTTAAACACATAGTCAAATATTAGATAACCTTAACACTATACATATACAAGTCTAAACCTAGCACACATTGAGTCTTTAATAATATTCAATATAGTATACTGAGTGATTTTTCACAAATAACTAATAAATTAGCTTCCGTCTCGTCCACACTATTTTCACAGTGAGTTAGATCGGTTACTAATTCGTAGATACCTTCACCATATGAAGGAGTCGTTTAGCCCAGCTATTATACATCAACCATTAAAGGGTACGATTGTACTACCTTAGACTTAACACTACTATAGCATACAACTTGTGAATTAACACTTAATCTTTCATTTTTTAAGTTCATTTATAAATTAGTAAGCCGAATACCAAATCTAGCAACCTGGATTCAGATTGAATTTCAATTGAGTAAATTATTTTTCAATCCAGCAGGCTGGATTCAACTGTCATCCAATCCGGCAAGCCTGAATTCAACTAACATCTAATCCAGCAAGCCTGAATTCAACTTACCTACAATCCAGCAACTTGGATTCACTAATTCTTCAATCCAACAACCTGGATTATCCAAACAGATCATTACAGCAACTTGATGGCCAATCCAGCAAACCAGATTGCAATCCAGCAAACTAGATTCCAATTCAGCAAGCTGGATTTCCCTTTTTTAACCAAATCATCTTATTATTTTTTATCTTTTGTCCACACATAAATACATATATTTTATACACAAAAATAATTTTTCAGGAATTTTTCAACTTCCTTAAGTATTTTTCAAAAATCCATTTCTAGTTAATTTCTTAAGAAATTTGCTACATCGTGCTTAACTCCAAAAATTCCCAACTCTTGGCGGGATCTTATACGTATTAACGTTAACCTCCAGTTTAAATTTCGTGGCCATCAGAGTTATACAACTCCGGTTATAGCAATTTTTGTCAAAAAAATACAAATATTAAAATAGTCATAACTTGCACAATTTAAGTCGGAATGAGTTTATTTTTGGACACAAGCTATTTTATAACATATATTTTAATGTCTCAAAATATTGGAATTTATTTCATAAATTAAGTGGACGAAACTGCCCTTACAATTTCTGGACAGATTGTTTTTTTTTATTTTCAATTTTTGCGTCCTTTGCTAAAAACAGTCCAGACGGAAATCTACAATAAATTTTTTAGTGATTCCACTTGGATCCATTAGAAGACTCATAGATCTAACTTTAAAAATTAATCACACTCAAAAATTTAAAATAGAATGGGAGATATGGTCTTTTGAATTTCAGGTTACGTTTTCTCAAAAATCTGATTTTAAAACTTTTTTGTTTTCTAAAAAATCTTCCTAAATCTCTTGATTAACCAAACATTAAAAATCATAAACTATTATAATACATACTAATACACTTAAGATCAAGGATCTACCATGATCAATGATATATTTCATAAAAACTTCACCAAACACAGACAAAACATAATTTATACTAAGAAAATTATAAATTTTCTAACTTTTAAAACGTAGTTTTCTTTTTCTTGCTTTTGATCTAATTTTTGACACTTAAAAGTGATAGATCTATAATATAACACTTATATGTATGAAGATCTATGGTTTTTAAGTTTGAAAAACATAACTTGATTATTTTATTAAATCAAACAAAATAAAAGAAATAAACTAAACTAGGATTTTATACCTAGATCATGTAGCTCTTCTCCTTTCCTTTACACCATATAAGATGAAGTTAGGAAACATGAAAAATTTCTCTCCTTCCTCATCTATAGGCTGCCGAACTCACCCCCTTTTCTCTCTCCTTTCTATTTCTTTCTTTTGTTTGCTAAGCTTGGAAATGAAATGAAAGAGAAAGAGGAAAGAACTTAGATTTTTGTTTATTAAAAATGTATAGATATGTTGTATATATCTATATACATTTCACCAATATCTCTTGCTTAATCATTTAGATTGTTGCTTGTAGACTTAGATTGCTTGTAAGAGTGACTAAAATAAGTGGGCTAGTCTTAAGGTGACACATAATAAGAGTTGATGGAGAGTTGGTAAATCCAATGATTGCATACTTTCCCTCCTTATTTTTTTCTTATTTGACCGAACATGCTAGCCCATTTTTCCTCCAAATTTTGATTTGTCTTTATTTTCTTACTTAGCTTTATTAAATGCCTAACATATCCCTCCTCAATTTGGTTAATCTTGGGCCATTTTATTTAATTACTTTGGGCTTGATAATAAAATTTTTGGACTATGTAAATTAACATAGTTCACTATTTATAATTCTATCATACCCTAATCATTTAATTCGGGTTTCTATTCACTCAATTGTAAATCAAATCCTTATTCATGCACACTTAATTACTTAACCCAATTAGACTTGCTTTAATAAAATTTATTAATAAATTGAGATAATAAAATAAATCTCTTATTGTTAGTTAATATGTTAAATACTAACATCCTCTCCTATTATAACCCTTAGGTTATTTAAATTTCCATACTTAATATATATATATATATATATATATATATATATATTAGGTTACATTAGTTTCTTTTATTTGCTTATTATATAATAAACAAATATAAGCAATCAAATATTATACGTCCACATACCAAATAATTTAATACTTTGAGAAATGTCCCACAAATCTCATACTATATTTATTCTTATCATCCCTCTTGCTAAATATATATAGCACATCACTAAATATACATGTATGTACCTATACATATACACATTTTAAGAATTCAAATCAAACCGTATAGGTTCTTTAAAATTTTTAACTAAATCCTCAAATTTCATTTAGGTTTTATTCTTTAACCTTTATTTAATCATTTAAAATCTTATAAATTTTTGGGTTGTCACAACATGTGGGGCAGTACTACCGGTAATATTCCATATGCAACAGTGGTCACGCATCTGTGTGCGCAGGAGGGACTTGACTGGGATGACGAGCAGGTTCAGATGCCGAGCCAGGACATCACTCACGCCACCATCAAGAAATTTGAAGATTGAGCTGGTGGCACGGCACACCCGCGGGGCAAAGGATTCATGCTACCCACTCCTCCACCAGTGCCTCCACCACAGCCAGCAGAGATAGCCGCTCCTCCAACCAGTGAAGCGAATCAGGATCCCAAGATGAGGCGATTGTAGAGGAGGATGGACGCGTTACATGGCAACTTCTCAACTTTTGCGGATGGAATATCTCGTGCCTTGGCTGAGGCTTTTGCTCAGCAAGGGTCGATGGTGGAGTGGCACGTCTTTGGTTCTGCCATGCCATATCTGCCGCCAGATTCACCACCCGAGGAAGGTGGCCATGCCAATTCTTAGGGGAGTTCCTTACCCTTTATCTCCAATGAGGACATTGTAATTTTTAAGTTTGGGGGTCTTGGGGTGTATTTAGTAATTAGTTGCATATAGTTTTAATTGCATGTTTAGGTTGCATAGTAGTTGCATTTTAGTATTTTGTTAGTTAAATTTTGCATGAATTTTTTTTTTCATTTTTCTTTTGTTTTGTTTATTTAGTATGTGTTTAGTTGCATTGCATAAGCATAATCCTATGTTTTTAGCCTGTTGAATTCCAGTCTGGCCGATGATGATCTTGAAATGTTGTAGAATTTTTGAATTCAGTTGATAATTTAAGCTTAGTTATAATTTCATACATGATGTAGTCTATGCCTATTGCTTTGATGTTACCGGATAGCACGACATTGTTATTATTTGCTTGTTGGTTAGATTAGCATATGCTTGTCTTCGGAAAGGAAAAATTTATTTTTAATGATAGAATTGTGTAGAAAATGAATAATGGCCATAATAACACAGAAATGCAAGTCTGAGGGAAAACATTGGGTATGCATGCTAAAAAGAAAAAGAAATAAAAATAGAAAAAGAAAATAAATTGTGAAAAAAAATAGTGTAAACACCTTGGCTAGCTAAGTCTTGTGGCCTTTGATACTCGAGCAAGTACGTCCTAGGGGATTGTCTCTACACTCAGCGCCCTAAAGCCTTATGGTTTGGGAGTCGTTGGTCGAAAGCTCGTTAAATTGGTATCATTAAAAAGCCTAAGAGGGCTTAGCATTGCACAGTCAGGTGTAACCACGGGAAAGTGCGAATATCACACCCGTGTTGGAATAAAAGTATAATAAACCCTTTGTTGAATCTTAGCTTATATTGATGTGTTGGACTAGTTGTTGTTTCATGTATGTGCAAAATTCTTGACTAAAAACCTCAGTTTTCTTTCTTTGAAGTATAGCATGTGGAATCTTCACCTCTATCAATCTTATTTGTGATATAGCACACACACACACACTACATCTTAGCAATAGGTTGTGATTATCAAATTGTATGTCCTTATAACTTTAGCTTAGTTGGATGCTTTGTTCATAGATCTTGTTATTTCTCTGAGGCACATCTTATTGGAATTCATAACAGGGCTGAAATTTTGGGATTCATTTTCATTGTAGTATAGTTTGCATAGCATGTAGTTGCATTTGTGTTTGTTGCTTGAGGGCAAGCAATAGTTCAAGTTTGGGGGTATTTGATAAGTAGGTTTTATACCTACTTATTGGCTATCGACTTGCTAGAATTATGGCTTAATCTCAAGTATTTAAGTGTCGTTTTATGCTTTTTATCTTTGTTTTATAGGTTGCATTAAGGAAACTCAAATGGCATGGAAAGGGCATGGACTTGGCAAGATGGTGAGCATGTGGTGAACTGAAGATGGAGAATAACATGTGGATGTGGAATGGCATCTGAGCAAGGGCATGAAAAGAAGAAAGAAGACTAAATCAGCAACCAAGGCATCAGCATTGCACCAGCAAAGTCTGCAGGAATTACAGCATAGCGCGGCCGCGCCAGTATAATGAGCAAAAGTGGCGCGCCCGCGCCAGGAGGAGTTCAGTTTGCAAGTTAGCGCCCCCGTGCCCCAAATAGCTTATGGGGTGGCGTGGCCGCGCCAATCATAATTTTCAGCAGATTGACTTTTCATTTAAAAAATTCATGTAGCGTGTTTTCCATATAAGGGTGTATTTGCAAGTTACGAGAGGAAGTTTTAACCGTTTTATTTTCCATTCTAGGGTTTTTTGAAGAGCTAGAGAGAGTTCTTAGCTATAGTTTATCATTTTATCTTGTCTCTTTACTCTTAGTAGATTTCAATTTCTTAGGGTTTTGAATTGGATTTGATTGTTATTTTGAACTTGGATCTGAAGGTTTAACTTGAAGGCTGAGTTATCAGATTTGCAATTGTTTACTCTCTTAATTCTCTTTGCTTTCATATTTGCTTTCAATGCTTGGCCAAAATCCCATAATGGTTATTGATTCAGAGATGAACTAATCACCATTATGGGATTCTAATGGAGATTATTGTTTAGTTCAGATCTATATATCTCTTTGTTATGTGTGATTGATTATGTAAGGATTGCCTAGCATGGTTGTGTTTATTGTTTAGATGCTTGATCACCATCTGCCTTATTAAATTAGTATGGAATTGAAAGAGGAAGTACTAATTCAGATTTGGCCATGCTAGCATATGTTCATGAAATTTGCATGTGATAGATTTTGTGATTCGTAATCCGGATAGACATATACCGGCTTACCATGTGTAGTTAATTGAGAGCTTGTGCTTAAATCAACATTACTTGTAAGTGACATAGACATATAGTGAGTTAGCTAATATTGATGTTCACATGAAGTCTCTCTTTTGTGGATTTTATGTGATATGGACTTGGTATATCGAAAGATAGCCATTTCTCACCTTCGTGCTCTTGACTAGCAATCCGAAATAATTAATTAGGCTTAACAAGAGGTGTATGATCTGAATGATGCATTAAGTGAAATTAGGATCCCATATCTTTCCAATTTGAATAAATCGTTTGTTAATTAGTTAATTTTAGTTGATAATCATTTTAGTCATTAATTCACATCTTATTTATTCGTTTAAGCAGCTAGAAATAGCTATAAAGTTGTTACATGATAGATTAGAAGTAATTGCTTTTCTCCGTAGGAACGATCTTTACTTATCATATATTACTTGTTGACCGTGTATACTTGCACGTGTTTGTGTGTGTTTTGTTAACACCGAAACAAGCCAACAATTCACATCTATAATGATTATTGATATTCGCACATAGTGCAATAAATTCAGGTTCTATTATTTAAAATATTCACGAGCTATCTCAGTTATTTATTTTGGCGAGACTAATATTTGTTTTATCATGAAACATTCTATTTATTATGAACTGATTTATTGTTGAAAGATCTATGCCATTGATTTCTACTAGATCAATATTGATATTATATGTTGAAATCATAGTATTTCTTTGAAAGCAATCCAAACCATATTGTTGTGGTACGGACTCATGATGTAAGACTGAGATGAACAAACTTTATTGTCATAAAACGACCCATGCGCTATTATTGAGTGTTATGCATAATATAGGGTACAAAGGAGTTGGCCGCTCCAGGTTCTTGTCGAGGAGTATAGTTTAGTTTTTATAACTAACTTATATTCCTGAGGTAATTTAGTTTTAATAACTAATGATTCCTCTATTAGTTCATGATCCTTTTGTGATCACTCAGCATGAAAACTGGGAACATCCCACTTTATTGAATATTATTGTAGTATTGTTAATTCTTCTTTTTCACTTTAATATGATTGAATCTTTGAAAGAATTTTACTCTTTCATCCTTGATATGTTATTCATCATGAAGTTTAAGAAAGTCTTGTTATCGAAAATGAATTATTATTCAGCTACTTCGAAATCCTTTGATTATTGTTGAAGTTCTATAGAAGCTAGACTTTTCTATTCATGATATATATTCTTTATTGAATACTTTAACTTATTGAGCAAACTCGTTGCTCACCCTTGCTTAAATAAAATATTTCAGCTAAGGCTGAGGTAGCAGAAGGTTCTAGCAGGGATAAAGGCAAAGGCAAGGCTCAAGAGTAGTTATTATCAACTTTTAATGGTTATGTTACATTATGTAAATTATTTATGTAAACCGTTTGAATAGATAAGGGTATGTAAGTTATGTCAAGGTTAGTTAACCTATGATATTGTTATAAGATTGTATTAAGTAATGTAATAATTGATGTATTTCATTAATGAATGGGTAGTTAGATGTGATATGTATGATGGATCGTGAGCACCAAACCCGAGGTTAGAAAACCCAAATTTGGGGGCGTCACAAGTTAGTATCAAAGTTGTAGGTTATAAACCTTAGGTTGGAGAAAAGCCTTAGGAATATAACCACAAGAAGGATAAAGAAAACTCATTTAGAGTTCTAAGCAATGGATTGGGAAAATTCATCAATAGTTCGATATGTGGACACTTAGTGTTTATAGATTGTGTTTAATGGTGATGTACTAATGAAGTTATTTAAAATTGATTGTAGGATGTCAGGAGATGATGAGATGGTTATAGATATGTTAGCAGCTGCACCAATGCCATTAGCCGAGGTGCAAGCTCAGAGTGAGTCAGTTAAAGAAGTTTTAATAGACGAACCTGCGGTAAATCTAGGAAGAGATCATGACGAATACCCCGAGATGGAGATAAATGAAGAGGAAGAAGTATATTCCAAAGAAACTAAGGTGGAGCTAGAAACAAAGATCGAAGATGGGAAAAAAGGCAGAGTAGTAATCGAAGAAGGTCAAGCATCCGTGGAAGTTCAAGATTTAAGGGATAAGGTGTTTTTCTTGGAGAAAATGTGGAATGCGGAAAGATTATTAAATGAACAGTTAATAAAAGCATTAAGCGAGATGACAGAAGAACGAAATGATCTGAAGGCACAAATTAATTGTATGAGAGTTGAGGGCAATGTATCGTCTGAAGTTGCAAGTAAGAAGGAGAAGGGAAATAATAATAAAAGGAAAAGGAACAGCGACAGTGACTCAGAGGACCATCAAGAGAATTCACCACCGAGGAAGAAGGCTTGTATTGATTGCAGAAAGAAGCATTTCGGGAAATGTATGAAGGGTAAGAATGTGTGTTATAATTGTAGACAAGGAGAACATATATCACCAAATTGTCCTAAGCCAAGGAAAGGAGGATGTTTTGCATGTGGTGGAATGGGTCATAGGGTTAAGAACTGTCCTAAGATGAAGACAGGTGAAGGAAGTGGACAGAAGAAAGATTAAGTGTGAGGAGTAGAATCTTTTGCAGTAAGATAATATGTTAGGAATATAGTATCCTAGAAGATGAGTAGGTATATGTAAATATATATATCTATATGAGTATAATATTTGCTTTTGTATGAATATCAAGATAACTTTTGTATGTCTCAACGTTTTGTATAAAGTTGTAGTAATGAATCCCGACTTTTGTCACAAAGGGATAGTAAATGTTTGTAGTAGTATGCGTTATGTACTGAAAAGTACTATGTACTATTTGCATGAATATGAATATAAATGCACTGATATGATTGTATGTATGAATAAGTAAATAAATTTTGAAAATTAAAATATTAAGATGTTTATCTGATGAATTTGATAATTCAGTAAGCCGAATTAGTTAATCCAGCAAGCTGAAACTGGTATAAGTTTAAAATTTTGTATTAAATTCTTATTATACTACTAATAAGATGTGGCATAAAGACAAAGAGTTAATGTAAGTCTTTATTTCATCAGATAATGCCGCCAAGACGACAAAATCTTAACTAAAGGGAGGAACGGTCCGTGAATAATGAAGGAGATCAAACAGATCCAATGCAGAACTTCATAGACATGCTAGCTCAAGCTATGAAAACTAGAGCTCCAGCAGCAAGGAATCGACCAGCTAATCGATTGGCGAACTTTAAAGATTTTAAGGCTGTAGGACCGTCGGAATTCAAGGGAACCACTGACCTTATAGAAGCCCAGACATGGGTAAAGGAGATGGAGAAAGCTTTTGTTATTTCTAGAGTAGCGGAGGAGCAAAAGATAGATTTTGCTACCTATTTGATGAAAGGTGAGGTGAATTACTGGTGGGAGACAAATCAGGCTAGAGCCGGAACAACAGTAGTAACCTAGACAAGGTTTAAGGAATTATTTTTCGAGAATTATTTCTCACCTAGTATGTAAGCAAGGATCGAGGTAAACTTATTAGAGTTGAAGCAAGAGAATATGTCAGTTGCAGAATATACCGTCAAATTCAACGAGCTAGCGAGATTCGCTCAGCATCAAGCGGACACTGAGGTACAAAAGACGCGAAGGTTTGAGAATGAATTGAAGCTAGGGATATACAACAAGGTAGCTGTGTTGCAGATTAATACATTTTCAGCCCTGTTGGAAAAATCAATCATCGCCGAATTAGGAAGTGAAGCCGTGTCAAGATATCATCAGGAGAAGAAGAAAAAGACGAATGAAGGAGGTAGCAGTGGAGGAAGTAACTCCAATAAGCGTAAGTGGAAGGACTATACCCAATCTGGAGACAAGTCAGGAGATAGTAAGAGAGGCGAGCCGTGTGCGAATTGCGGTAAAAATCATCAGGGAGTATGTTTAAAGGGGAAAGAAGTGTGTTTCAACTGTGGACAAGAGAGACACATCTCTCCCAATTGTCTAAGTTCAAAGAAGATACAAGGTTATTTTTCGTGTGGATCGCTAGAGCATCAAATTCGTAACTGTCCAAAGAAGAATGCAGAGAGAGGAAGCAACAATAAAGGAAATAGCAGTGGGACACTGGCGATCAAAGGACCTGCTCAGCAGGGAAGATTGATGGCGCGCACGTTTAACATGACGGTTCAAGACGCAGTGGCTGCAAAGGAAGTGGTGAAAGGTAAAGATTTCACCTAATAATATAACCGTGTATGAATTAGTTGATAAATATCATTGCAAGGTACTATTCCTTTACGAGTCCGAGCCACAGGTTGATATATGAGTTATAGGTTCGTATTGCGTATATAAGAAAAAAATATATGAAGAAATTGATGATACAACTTTAAAAAATTGTTAGAACACGAGTATGTCCATGTGATCTATGGTAACCCTTAGAGGTTCCAAAGTAAAGTAAGAGAAAGCACAAGTTGCTTAATATATTAAGAATGCCATTATTAAATACAACAGATAAATATGAGCTATGCCAAGTCAAATGAGGCTTGAAGTAAGCTACGATTTTCCGCCCTAGATTGGGATATGAAAGAATAAATGAAATAATAAATACGAGGAGAGTAATTTAATAAAATTGATTGATTAATAAATGAGTGTCTACGGATAGACATAATTTGATGGTAAGGATATAGTGATTCCGAGGACGGAATCCTTATAAGGAGGGGAGAATATAAGGTGGTGTGCTGTCGTAGACAACCAAAAATAAACCTTACTGCGAACGATAATAATGTAGTAGTGCAAGTAAGAGTCGATCCCACAGAGACTGATTAATCTATTTTTATATACTTTGTATTCTAAAAGAGGGGAGTTTTTTGAGTGTTGTTAATTAAAATAAACTAATGCGTAAAATAAGGTAACGAATTAAATCAAGAGAACAAACCTTGGGTTAAGTCAACTTCCACCTTAGAAACATACACTGATCATTGACTCAAGCATACACAATTAATATTTTGTATATTCATCGTTAGAATCACTTCCATGTCTTTCCTTAATTTTAGTTAGATAGAAACAAGCGATCTAAATAACCCTAACTACTAAACAACTTCAGACAAGCGCTAAAAGTTTAATCTAGTAGAAGCTTTAAGAATTAGAAAAACCGATGAAGCTAAACAACACAAGCACAAGCGGTTGCATTTAATTTAGTTGAATATTCTTCCCAAGATATAATAATCTCATGATCTGCAATCAATTATTAATCTTAGTTGCTTCGCAAATTAGAGTAACCAAACAATTACGGATTCGATATCTAATTTAGCAGTAGATTTCAATGAATAATAAACTAGTGTGCACCTAGCAATTAAACAAATTAATCATATAATTCAAGCACAGAAAAATAAATAATACTCAAAATAATAATTGAACAATTAAAATTAAATAGATCTCACAGTGTATTTATTCCAAGGCTTCTGTCTTCTTAATCCAAGAACAAGAGTTTAGCTACACATAGCTATGAAAATCACCAAAGGAATATAGAGAGAATTATTTTATTAAAAGAGTACCCCTATACATGTTACTTCAGCCCCTATTTATAACTATTATAACCTAAACCCTCATTATGTTCTCCGAGTCCTGTTCGCGAAAGGACAAGCTGCTGCTGGCCGCCTCCCCTTTTCCTTCTTATTTCATGAGCTGCTTGTTCCGTGCATGTGCGTGGCACATGTGCCTTCCTAAGCAAGCTGATGGACCATCATTGCATTAGAGGCTGGCTAATTTGGTGGCTTCTCTCTCCAAGCTGCCAACGTGGCTCATGATGCTGCATTAAATTCGTAGCCCATTATGCTGTTAAAGATTTACATGGATTATTTGCTCATACTCTCCTTTGCATGCTTATTTCAACCAACGTGGGCCACACTCGTGAGCTGATTGGAATTGAGTGAGATGGTCTTTAACTTCAGATGCTTGGTCTTCACTTGGTAATTCCTTACAAGCTGCTGATCCATTTCCCAAACCGTGGCCCACTTGAATTAAATCCCACATGCAGTTATCGAATTGGGTTTCTAAAAGCCCACAAATTTATTCCTTTTTGCATCCATTTTGCTTCCTTGGCTCAATTGTACCTAAAATAAAAATATAAGAACAATAAATGTATTTAGGTACAAAATAAATATAAAAGATTAAGTATTAAAGGAATAAAATATAACATATTTTATTCTCATCATAAGGACCGAGAATTTCACATGATTATATGTGTAATTTTTATGAATAATTTTTTTTAAAGTAAGTATTGGAACCATATAAGTGTATATGTGAGTGAAGCTAGATAGTTAAATTATTAACTAAGGTGTATATTTAATCATTTTGATTAGGGAAGAGTAATATAAGTTATGTTAGAAATTAACATAGTTTGAATGTTAGCTTTGATTATTAAATTAAAAAGATTTACAATCTTTAAGTAATTAATTATTGATATGAATGTGTGAGTGTTTATAACTTATTAAGCCAATTAGGGCTATTAAGTTAATACATTAAGGGAATATGTTATGACATATGTGAATTATGTACGTGATTGAATAAATATGTATTATATAATGTATATACAATTATTTTGTATATAAAGAGAATTAAGAATAAAGTTATGTAACTTAATACATATATTATGTATGGTAATTAAATAACCTAAGGGGGTATAATATGGGAGAATGTTAGTATTTAAAAATATATACTAACTCTAAGAGATTTATTTTATACATCTCAATTAATTAATTTTATAACCTAAGTAAAGCACGTCTAATTGGGTTATGAAATTAAAGATATATGATTAAGAAACTAACTTATAAATGTGTATAAGAAAACCTTAACTAAATGATTAGGAGAGGATAAAAATTAAAAAGTATGGAACTATGTTGAATTGCAAGCCCAAAGAATTAAAAGAGTGGCCCAACTTTTAACCCAAGTGGGAGGGGACTTATTGGACAATAAATAAGCTAATTGGGCCTTAAAAAAGAAAACAAAATGGGCCCAAGAAGGCCTCTTGGCCAAAATTTGGAGAGGAGATAAGGGGGGAGGATTGTAATGATGGTAATTACCTATTCCTACCTAACTTTGCAAGGTGTCAAGCATTGGTTTTGTTCTTATCTTTTCACCAAACCCACGAGTAATCTAGGAGTGCAAGCAAACTAAATAATAATGAGTATGAGAGAGAGAGAGATATTGAGGTTAGATATATGTAATGTATATCTCTACATATTTACTAACAACAAAAGTCCTTTAATTTTTCTCTTTCTTCTCATTTGTATTAGCTAACTAAAGAAAGAGACTAAAGAAAGCAACTAAGAGAGAGAGAGAGAGAGAGAGAGAGAGAGAGAGAGAGAGAGAGAGAGAGAGAGAGACAAGAGAGAGTCGGACAAGAGAGGGTAAAAGAGAGAGAGAGAGTTTTTAAAGGTTCATAGTTCTTTAATCAAGTATTAGGAAGAAGGAGAGAAAGGAAAAGCAAAGGTATAAACAAAATTTCTATTTATGTAGTCTAATTTCCTTTTTGTTTTGATTTAATTTTTGATAGTATGAAGTTTTCATCTTGAGGTTAAAAACCTTAGATCCATATGATTAGAAGTGTTTTATGTTTAGATCTAACCCTTTTGTGGATCAGAAGTTGGATCTAAACTAAGAAATGGAAACTAGGTTGTTCAAAATGTAGAAAACTTAATTTTTCTTAGCTTTGATAGTGTTTAATCTTGTGTTTGATGATGGTTTGATGAAATAGATCATGGATCATGGTAGATCCATGAGTATATGAGATATTAGTATGTATTATGATGATTGATGATGGGTAATATTGGATTAATCAAGAGATCTAGAAGTTTTCTTAGAAATCACCAAAGATTGAAAATCAAATTTTTGTGAAAATGAAGTATGAAATGGAAACAACCATATCTCTCATTCTATTTTGAATTTGTGAGTGTGGTTAATTTTTTGAGTTAGATCTATAACTCTTCTAACTTTTTCAAGTGGATTCACTAAAAAAGGAGTTATAGATTTCCGTGTGGACTGAATTTAGGAAAGGCAACAAAATCTAAAAAATGCCTAAAAATAGGCTATGAAAAACTGCCAAGGGAAATTTCAGAAATTTATTTTATGAAATAAATTCCAATCTTTTGGTACATGAAAATATATGAGATAAAGTAGCTTGTGTTCAAAAATGAGCTCATTCCGACGTAAATTGACCAAGTTATGACCATTTCAATATTTGAGTTTTTTCGACGAAAATCACTATAATTGAAGTTCTATAACTCTAATGACCACGAAATTTAAACTGGAAGCTCACGTTAACACGTGTGAGATCCCGCCAAGAGTTGAGAATTTTTGGAGTTAAGTATGATGTAGCTAATTTCTTAAGCTACAAACTAGAAATGGATTTCTGAAAAATACTTAGGGGAGTTGAAAAATTCCAGAAAAATTATTTTTATATATGGAATATATGTATATATGTTTGGACAAAGGATAGAAAAATAATAAGATGATTTGGTATTTTCGTGAAAAGTTTTTTTCAGCTTCCTAAAATGAACAATTCAGGGTGCTTAAATGAAAATTGCAATGTCAGGAAGAGAAGTCAGTTTTGTTTCAGTTTACTGAAATGGACACTAAAAAGTTTAGGAAGAGAAGACAATTTAGTTTCAGCTTGCTGAAATGATATATTCAGTCTCCTGAATTCATTAATAGTTTACCAAGTTATAATAAAAAACTTATAAATGAACTAGTAAGTGTTAAGTCTAAAGTAGTACAGTCGTACTCTTTAATGGTTGATGTATAGTATCTGGGCTAAATAATTTCTTCAGGGAGCGGAGGTATATACGAATTAGAAACCGATCTAACTCGCTGTGAAAATAGTGTAGACGAGACAGAAACTAATTTATTGGTTGTTTGTGGGAAACCACTCAGTGTACTATGTTGAATACTATTAAAGACTCGATGTATGCTAGGTTTAGACTTGTGTATTCATATGGAGTTATCTAATGATTGATTATATAATTACGTGTTAGATAAATATTATAAGTGATATATGTGATGCTAATTAAAAGATCGATTTTATTAATGATAGGTCTTACCAAAGAAGTTAACTTAAATTGCGTAGCAATAGTCAACAAATTAGGCAAGTTCCCTAACCCAAACTCTAGTTATTATTTTTCAAGCATGATAGTGGATACTTATTGTTGATTATTTCACATCAAAGATTATTATTGAATATTCGCATTTATTGCAAATTTTCTAACTCAGCTTAAGTTAGTAATTTCAAAGCATGATTAGTGAATAATTATTGTTAATTATTCACATCTATAATGATTATTGATATTCACACATAATGCAATTAATTCAGGTTCTATTATTTGAATTATTTACGAGCTATGTCTCAGCTATTTGTTTTGGCGAGACTAATATTTGTTTAATCATGAAACGTTCTATTTATTATGAACTGATTTATTGTTGGAAGATCTATGCCATTAATTTCGGCTAGATCAATATTGATATTATATGTTGAAATCATTGTATTTCTTTGAAAGCAATCCAAATCATATTGTTGTGGTACAAACTTATGATGTAAGACTGAGATGAACAAACTTTATTATCGTAAAATGACCCATGCGCTATTATTGAGGATTATGCATAATATAGGGCACAAAGGAGTTGGCCGCTCCAGGTACTTGAAGAGGGGTATAGTTTAGTTTTTATAACTAACTTATATTCATGAGGTAATTTAGTTTTAATAACTAATGATTCCTCTATTAGTTCATGATCCTTTTGTGATCACTCAGCATGAAATTTGGGAACATCCCACTTTATTGAATATTATTGCAGTATTGTTAATTCTTCTTATTCACTTGAATATGATTGAATCTTTGAAAGAATTTGACTCTTTCATCCTTGATATGTTATTCAGCATGAAGTTTAAGAAAGTCTTTTTATCGAAAATGAATTATTATTCAGCTACTTCGAAATCCTTTGATTATTGTTGAAGTTCTATAGAAGCTAGACTTTTCTATTCATGATATATATCCTTTATTGAATACTTTAACTTGCTGAGCAAACTCGTTGCTCACCTTTGCTTAAATAAAACATTTCAGCTAAGGCCGTGGTAGCAGAAGGTTCTAGCAGGGATAAAGGGAAAGGCAAGGCTCAAGAGTAGTTATTGTCAACTTTTAATGGTTATATTACACTATGTAAATTATTTATGTAAACCTTTTGAATAGATAAGGGTATGTAAGTTATGTCAAGGTTAGTTAACCTGGGATATTGTTATAAGATTGTATTAACTAATGTAATGAATGATGTATTTTATTAATAAATGGGTAGTTAGATGTGATATGTATGATGGATCGTGAGCACCAAATCCGTGGTTAGGAAACCCGAATTTGGGGGCGTCACATTCAATCTCCCACTTGCACTAAAGCCAATCACCATGGTATCTCATACCCATCTTCTATAAGTGACGATCAAACTTATGTTGTATTAAAGCTTTAGTAAATGGATCTGCAATGTCGTCTTGAGAGTCTACACGCTCCAAGGTGACGTCTCTTCTTTCAATAATTTCTTTAATTAAAGTGCCGTAACACATGTTTGGGTTCAAGAT